>CM062821.1:25448869-26023798 GCA_031772345.1 Himalopsyche anomala
AACTTATTAAGTTTACTGGCACAAATATCTAGCGATCCGTTACTATCAATTGACAATTCGCAATATTGCCTAATATTTTTAATATGGGCACTCAAAATCAAATACATCACGATTTATGAAAATCAAAAACATTTGATCAAATACAGTGTGTGTGAATTACTGTAATTAAAGAAATTAATACATCAGTTTCAAGCTCATCTATAAAGTAATATGATTTCAAATGTATAACAAATTAATTTTTGATTTATGAAAAGATAATTTTGGTATAAGTTACAGCTGTAGATGTTAAGTTAATAAATCTTAATATGCAATGTTTATATTTGTTTTGTGTTATAAATATAATATCATAAAACAGCTTTTGTTCTGTAGAACTCTATTATAATAAGATTAAATAAAAATCAACGAGAATTCACAAGTATTATAAAATTATTCAAGAACAAAATATTATAATATAACTTACTAAAAAAAAATATCATCTTTTCGTTTCTGTTCGTTGAATTGTTTCACTAAATCATGTTGTTCAATCCATTGTGAATTCGTTTCAAGTAATCAAAACTACATGCTTGCATATTTCAACGCATGTAGTATTTTGGTATTCAATCTAATATATTATGCTTTGTTTCAAACACAGTAAAATTAGCATTTTAGTAGACTGAGTTGAAATCTGATCGATTAATAAATATTGAATTTATATGAAGACCCAAATTATTATGTCAAATAGTTATAAATCAGAATACTTCTCACAGACACGATGCGTTTCGTAAAGAACTCTTTAAAAAATATAACATTACGCAAAAGCTCGCTCCCTAATCGAAAACCTTTGGCAATTAACAGCTAGAGCTCTCGTCGCCCCACTTATTCAAATTGACCTACGTTCACAATACAATATCACTATGTACAGCTGACTGTATAAATACATTATGTAAATCCGCGTTACCAAATTGAAAATAACCCTTTCCTATTTAATGTTAATCGAAACAAATGACCCTCGTAGCGTCGAGGGCGTCCGTGCAGATCGGCGTCGACCTGTCCATGTTCAGCCTTCGATGTGTCAGTCATTACAGTTCAGGCCTTCGCTAGCTGCCTACTAGTTCTATTTGTCGGTATTTCTTGCGCAAGTTGGACACCGGATCCCTGAATAGAACGGGATCTAGGCGGACGCGACTGCGGACCAGCGGCATGTAGCCGAATACCGCCGCAAAAGTGTTCAGACAGGACTGCCTCTGGATGAAGTGGTCGGGATCGTTCCACGGCGACCTGAGAGATCAAATGAAAACAATAAGCATACATAAATTTTATATATTTGTTACAAGGTTTTAGATCACAATAGTAAAACAATATACAAAGTGAACACGTTTCAGATGACATCGTAAGCTAAAATAACAATCTATAGTTTCTTGAGTGGACAACGTATACAACGTTACTCACCATTATAAATGTTTGTCAAAAAACATTTTTGAGCAAAGACAACTGATATTGTATGCCACTTATACGACTGTACATTTTATGTGGAATGGCATAATTGAATATAATAAACCAAACACATATAGTAAATATTTAGAAACGAAAAAGGAAAATTAGCTCGTTTGTAAATGTTATTCAATATGCTTTGAGGTATGCATGTAATATATTTTTGATTCTTTAAATGTTATAAATTACACTATATAACCCATAAGCAGACAAATATGTATAAAAAACCTTTTTGTGATATTTAAGATAGATGGATTATTTACAAGATTAATATAGCGTGCGTCAGCACTCCGTTACACAGAGCTCCTTACAACGTCTTTGATATTTACGAGTCATCCAACATTTAGCCAAGTTATGGAATATGTTATGGTGCCTCGAGCATTTTCTTATTTATGGTATGGTATGGGGAGGGAGACGCAAACTTTCCGTGTTTTGGTTAAATTTTGTGTATTTTGGCCCTAGGCTGGAAGCTAATGGGGCGGGCCAATATCGAACAGGAGTTGTTCCAAAGCGACCGGAAGTTTATTATTGAGATAAAACATTCCCGCGGAAACCCCCGGCGTGTAATTCCAAAATCAAATAAGCGAGAATAAAACGTAAACCATTGAAGATTCCCACAAACGTCTTGTTTTGCTTGAAACGATGCCTGTTCACGAGTTACTCGGGATTTGTTTCGGATAAAAGAGAAAACTTCGGGGATTAAATAAAAATGGTTTCTGGAAATTATTTATCGAATGAATATTTAAACATGCACATGTTATCATTCAATGCAATTTCTTATTTTTTAATGTCTCCTATTTCATGAAAAATGAGCCCAAAGTAAATATGTTTCAACCAGACAGAACAGATTACTCTACAATATTCAGACATTGTTTTCAAAACGATATTGCACGATTGAGTGAATAATGATAATAAGTTCACGATAATGCGTTTATTTTATACCATTTAATTTGATTGCATTTTGAAAATCTAATTATGACAGATGATGATCTATTTGTAATATAAATTATACGTAACAAGTAACATAGCAATGATAAAAAAAAAACATGAGTATTTTTTTTCCGTGTTTAGCTTTCTGACCAAAACAAAATAATTTATTCTGATAGTTGATTTTGAAATATTTTTTATAATCCATTTTAAAACAAAACATTTTTTTAAAATCCGGGTAAAATGAGTATCAGGTGTTGAGATAAATAATAAAATATAAACATGTACAAACCTCGCTCCAGCCGTCTGCGGAGGTTCCTTATACTGTTTTCTCTGGGTTAGCTTAATCGGTGGACGCCTTGTTACGTGGGCAACCAAACAGTTCATCAGGATGTCTTCGCAGTTGTGGGCCTGAGCAACCGCCTTCAAAAGTAAGGGTGGTAGCCACCTGGAGTATAATGCGTGGTAGTACCGATGGTAGATCGCAGCGCCGGTCAGCACGATCGAGTACTCGTTTGTCCACTTTGAAGTGTATCCCCAGGCGTTCTGAAAGAAGGTGAGATGTCAATAAAAATGCATGAACAAGTTACGAATAAATTAATAGTATTTTTATTTAATATAATATATTAATTGATGGTTCAGCAAATGTCCATAAATAATTTATCGTGGGCAAAACTAAAGGACTCCTCGCTAGCCGTCGAGAGTTATTTCTCGAGAGTTATTTGGAGATTCAGAAAGTAAAAGTATACTCTTCAAGTTTAAAATCATGTCATAATGAACAAATTTTGTTAATTGATCAGTGAAAATAGCTAAACCGTATAAAAAGTTAGTATTTGTAGAGGGTTTTTGTTTCTCAAGCCAAGTTTTTAGTAGACAGGATTTCTCGACAGTTTTTCATAAAAATTACGAAAAATCGTATATTCTTTCAACAAAACTTTCTTTCAACTGATTAAAATGTTTCCATATTACTTACAAATAGATTTAAAGGTTTTCATGTTTATAATACGTAATTTAAATAATAAAAGTAGACTCAGTGCTATTTATAATCATGAAGTAATTATAACATATTGTTTCACAATGTTTAAAGGTGAATTTTTTTAATCAAAATTAATTGACTATTGCGTCGGTAAAGTAACCGTTAGTAAAAATTACGATAACGATAGGATATCGAAAGAGATTTAAAAAATGGGGATTACAGAACCCACCAAGAGATAATTAACGGTTATCAAGTGGAGAGGCAAGTTAATAAAGATTTCGTGCGTACCTCGGAGGCGAAAAACAGGCGAAATTAGGCAGGCGTGGGGTGATAAATAAATATTAAATATCTTGTGATTACTTAAATTTCTCCTTGATAATAATTACAACTTGTAAAATATTACCGTAATAAATTTGCAACAGATGGCAAGAAGTATATCTAAGCGGAGGATAACTCAGATTCTTGCGATATCGCCTAACACGACCATTTTCAAAATAAACTTATTCAAAGGACGTTTTCTTTGCTTATGGGATGAACAAAATTTGAGATACAAATGCGTGGAAACATTTTCGACGCGTGTCTTGGTTTGTTTGTAATTTTCAGTGAAGCGGTATGAGAACTAAGAAGTCAATCGTAGAGACCGGCGCACAAATTCAACGGGTTTTGAAATCAGTCGATCATTTTGAATCCGTCATACCGATGGCATAGTTCCGTATGATCCGTTCCGTTTCAAATATGATCAAAAAGTTAAAAAGGATAATTATTATTTGACTCATTTTTTGTGAGACATTTATTTCAATTCAATTCAAATTTATTGAATCGTTAAAGCATAAATTGATATTTCAAATTGGATTTATATAGAACTAGAAGATTATTTATTTTTCTTTATTTCCATGTGCCAACAGAAAACTAGTAATTGTTTCTAGGTAATAAACATATTATAACTCAAACCATCTAATTATTGATTTATTGTTCTATGAAATTATGCCATCGATACATAATATGAAAAAATAAAATTATGATTAATTAAATATTTATTTTTAATAATAATTAACTTAATCTCTGTAAAATGGATAAATATAGAATATAAAAGAAATGAGAAATAGTTATTGTAATTCATATTTTGATTTCTTGAAAAAAATAAGCAGCGAATGTAATAATTTAACAGAAGGAAACTTATTATTGATTTGCAACATCTTTTACATTTGTCGAGTGTGTGTGAGATTCAATAATCAATACATATGAGGTCAATTTTAAAACAGCAATCCGTGTTTCTCTCGCCAATTATCTGAAAACGTTTACATTTTGACTCTTTCTACCGATGATAAAGATAAAGAAATCCCTTAATTTTCATGACAAACAAGTGACTTTTTTATTTGGCGTAAACATTAAATGTCGATATGATACTCCGTGTGTACGTGAGTGAGTTCCAAACTTATAGGTACTTTTTTGTAAGTGTATAAAAGATTAGGGAGACAAGGGTGCCAAATCTGTATTATAATATTGAATTTTGATTTTGTTATTCCAATTATTGATTAACAATGTAATCAAATGTAATTCTTTATGAAAAATGAACTTTAACAAAGTTACAGTCGATTACACCAAAAATTAAAAAAAATAGTAATTTAAAGTTGCAAGTATTTTATTGGGAAAAAATTGAATTAGATTTTACATTATCATGCCCAAAAATATGTGTATGCTTAATATGAATAGAACATTAAATCATGCAAAAGAAGCAGAATGAATATTACAATACTAAGATGTATTTGTCATAATGAAAACGAACAATTTTATGTACTGCACGCACGTTTTTTTACATAAATTCAGAGCCCTCTCTGAAAATGCCAATCATAATAAATTTTACGACATTTTTCATAGCTATGGGGTAAGAGCATACAGTATAAAAGCAAATCTCCGACGTGAAATTGAGATTCAAGTACAAGAAATTCACCGTGCACATTTCGGAGACCATAATTTTGCAAAGAAGCGAATGTCAACAAACTAAGTAAGTAAAGTGATAGGCAACCATTGGGTCAAAAAATCAACATTTATTTGCTCAGTAAATTTCATTCCTTATATGGCACGCATTTTCTGGCGTTGTTTATAAAAGAACTACTTTAAAACCATTGTTTAAAAATTCACTCAAAGTGCATACAGTAAGAATGAACATAATGACGGTTTGTGGTGGAGTGGTCAACGTCATTGGCTACAGTACGGGTGCAAACAGTACGGACAGTTTTTACAAATTACTTTTTCAATCGATTATCGATTTTTTTTCGATTAACTTTATATAAACTGATACTGATAAATACTGGTATAAACTGAGGTTACTTTACTTTTACGATACTTCAAGACATGTACAATATTAAAACTCATCTAACTTTTTTTTCTAAAATACCGCTTAGCTCACTACACCTCTAGTGGGCACACATATTATTTATATGGATGTTTTACACTTATTATCAGTGATTTACAAAAATCATATAGTTAAAAACAAATTAGCAATACGCAGCATTTTTACTACCCTTAATTTTCGTAAAAAGCAATACACACTAATTGGTATTCCAACTTCAATGACATTCATAATTAATTTATATCAAATAAAATTTCATCGAAATCAGTGGTTCGACTGAAAAATATTTGAACACTGATACAATATTTGCCCACTCAAATAGTTCATAATTACAATTTTATTTACAGTCAGTGAAATTTACAGTTAAATAAATTAAAATTAGCTTTTCACTGTTTTTATTTTAATGGACAGACTGCGAATTACGTGAGGCAATTTCATTGCAAATATGAGAATAAAATTTATATAAATTCTCAATTAATGAAATTAACAACTGAAGTATGATCGATACAAAATTTCGATTCGAACTTTTATGCCATAACATAACTAGACCCAAAAATATTTTATTTACGTTATTTTTTCTGCAGTTTAAGTCGGAGAGCCTGGAAAAACTAACGAATCCGTCACCATTTTTTATTTCTTTGTCTATATACAAATCGCTAGAGGTAAAAGTGGCACCACTGCCAGCTAAGTCTGAAAAATATTGAAGGTCTGAACACATTATAAACAATAAAACAGTTTAATAAAAACATAGTATGTTGTACAATGACAAAAAGTAAGAAAGAATTTCTCATTTTTTATCGAGATAATGAAATAAAATATTGATATGAGAAATTCACACGCCCGTTAAGCAGTTAAGTAAGCCAAATATATTCTAATCCTTGACAGTGTAACTGAGTTGGATAAAAACCTAGATTATTTGTCAGCTCCTGATGTGGCCTATATGGTCTTTTTTAATGGAAGTATTTCTTAAGAAAAATAAAGGAATTTTAAGAAATCACAAACATCGAAGCCTTTAAACAGAAATTTATTTAAAAAATGCTGTCAGCACTGGGAATCGTATTCACGAGATCTGCCGCGGTAGCATACGACGTTGACCACTGCACTACGGACACGACAATGTTTAATATTAATTGCTATCAGAAATGCAATGATGACTAAGGTTATAATAAAAGCAATACATAATTTAATAATTCGAAAGAAAAAAGGTTAACTGTGTCTGATAAATGAAATAGTCGGATTTGTATACAATGAAAACTTTATTACTGCATCTTGAATACTTTGTGTGGCTATAAGAAGCACTCGTCTTTTGTGATTGTATATTTATATAGAGGTAGCGAAGTATTAAAAATCTTCGTGAAATATGTTTAAGAATATAGTAAATATAAAAAGGTTTGGTCGATGCACAACAATGTCTTCTTCACTTAGGAAGTAAAATTTTGCTAAGACTGTCATACGTGTTGTCTTCGGATATATTTAAAAAAAAAATGAGAAAGTGATCACCTGACGTAATACAAATTGAACACATTATTTTGATATGGAACAAGAGAAGATACGTAAAGTAAAACTAAAATAGTTTAAAAAAATCATTAACAGTAACGTTAAGTATCTGCTAAAATAATAAAAAAACAACAATATTTTTCTAGCAAGCATTTTACTTTAACATTAACAGTGAATTTTTTTATCAGACAAATTGAAAAATCATAAACCAATTAAATTATAGAATAACGATGTTTTGTCAACATAATAAATTTGAAAGACGCCTTGCATAGAATACATATTTTTTGACAAATGGATTATTTTAACGGAAAGTTTTTTATATGTTGAAAAAAATTCTTTTTGTATTTTCTTAATTATTTATTCAGGATCAAAAGCAGTTTCAATCATCGTAAGTATTATCTAAAAACGTTATAATTTTTTTTAAAATATTATAGTGCTTTTCAACCAAAAATTGACAATGAAGACCTTAAAAGATAAAGTGGCAATAAAAAACTTTTTTTATATTATTATAGGCTATAATCAAATAACGGAAGGTAAACGTAAAGTATTTTATTTGCATTGAAACCTACCTAAAGAATATATTTACGTTTCCTAATTCTAAATGAGAGCGTGCCTAGCCATTGTTCAAACAGTGTAACTTTTATGGAACGAGTGTTAAATTTTGGTGTTTATAACGTCGTAAAGAATCCTCATCAAATACAATATATTTGCAATGTTTACGGTTCGTTGCGTAATTAGAAAAAAACCTGCCACAAATAAATTATTATGCAGATTAAAATAATCTAATTAAGAAGCGATAATCCACCTGCTCGCTAAAATACGTCGAATAAAAAAAGTCCCGTAATTAAATTAGGGCAAAAATGAAAGAAATAACGTTGCTAAAACGATTATTGTGAGAGAATTCCGAATAAAACACAGACAATTAAAATATAATTAGTATGAAAACGGAAATTTTGTAAATAATTTTTGATAACGATTTTAGAGATAATATGCCGGATTAGAACACAGTATCTCAGACGTCCAGTGAACCAAATGAGCAAGATAAAAATCTGATTAGGTAGTATAAACGTTGTATAATCGCTCATTTTAAAATACATGTTCTTCTTAAAGATGTATTGGTTATTTTTTGATAATATAATGTTATAAATATAGTTATTTCTCCCTTCTTGTTTAACCGGACTCTTGACAGGAAATTTTCTCGGTATGATGCATAATATCTCAAGAATCTCGTATTCTATAATAAGATATATATAAAAAAAATTGATGTCATGTATACAAAAAAATGTCTATTCCATTCATTGAATGGCACGAAGAATAGCGGTTGACATTAATCGCAAAGGAAACTATATATCTCCATTTGAATGCCACCCTATATCAATTAAAGTCATATTACTGTGTGTGGTTGAAAACGCCAAGAAAACGTTTATTGAAAAAAACATGATAGACTCACATACTTTATGGCTCAGTCATTTCATTTCAGACTCCAAAAAAACATTTTTCAGTTCGGACATTTTTTATTACATACACCATGAATACAAATTACCAAAAAAAGCGAACTTCGCAGAGTGCCGAGACATTTTTATGTAGGCCAATAAAATTTCTTCAGACTTTCACGACCATGTCAACATATTTACGACATTTTTGATACGAAAATTACACTAGTTTAACAATTTCACAAAGTGTCCTTAAATACCTTGCGTATTTTTTTTAAAAATATATGTTAAAAAAATTCCATAAACTACAATATTTTAAAGCATAACAAATAGTTTTAACGTCCAAGCTATAGGTACATTTTCTTGCTGTCTCGAAACTAGCTTTAATCTAACGGGGCAATGTTATACGAGTTGCAACAAAATAAAATAAGATAGAAGAAAGAATGTTAAAATACGCCAGGTATGTGGCCAGTAGGAGAACGATACATAAAATTGTAATAAAGAAGGAAATAGGAATACTATTGGTTGGCCTAGATTAGACCACCTGCAAGTTATGTCTCCGGATTTTTCAGTCAGTACACAATAAATTCTTCCGCAGTGATGTGAAATTGAGCGCTATTCTTTTTTAAACTAAATATTCCATTTCACTTGAATATGAAAATGATAAAATATACAAATAAAATAAACATTGATATATTTCAAGAAAGGTGCATTACGTTCATTATTACATAATTATTTCGAATCAACAGACAAATAAAAATAATAATTGGATTTTAACATCTACTGATAATAATGATCAGATAAATATTACAAATATGGGAAACACTGTGCGATAAAACAAAAAGCACGGTAGCTAAATTAAATTATTAAAGATAAACTCGGTTTTTTAAATCGTATGAAACCTCTCCCGTTGCTAAGCATATTTACTTCTCATAAAACATTTCATCATCATTCCATATATATGTATGTTTACTATTTACGTGTAAGTAAGTATACATAAAAAAACATAAAACAACAGTATATATGAAAATACTGATTTTTGATTAATATAAAATGCAATACCAAATTAAATCTTTACCTTTTTCTAATAGAGTTTTACCAATTCGACCAAAAATAATATACCATTGGCATTTTCCGACGACACTAGACTAGCAAAATCAATCTAGATGAGACTTAGTGAAAAGTGGAAAATATGTTTACTACAAATATTTTTTACATATAATGTTCAAACGTTGAAGCATCAAAATTTTTTATTTTGTATTTTTCACAACTAAAGAAGTTCAAAATAAAATAATACAATGCTACACCGTAGTTCATGACAAAAGAAAAATAGCTGGGCGCATATATCCCACGCGAACTCGCTCAATCGTAAATTCAAGAGAATTTCACTTTACAACCGCCGGTATGGAAATATCTTCAACGAATTGTGTTTTTATTACTGGTATGATTTTGTTGGTACATATTTTTTTTATATACTTTCAAGGCAATGAAACTATCCACGCTGAGAATTTTTTAAAAATAAAATTGTGAACTCAATCTACATCTCCGAATTGCCACCGATATCGTAGAGTTTTATTATATTTTTTGATCACAGAATATTTGTATCATCTGCTTGGATCATCCACTTTATAAGGTTGTATGCTAAGCATCGGAATAAGCAAGGTATATTTTTGAACGAAAGTAAAACGATTTCTTGAAATAACTTACATAAAAAATAATCGTAAAATGAATAATAACAGCGTAAATTTTAATACTTTTGATGGATGGAACGTAAATTTTTAATTGATTAGGTAAAAATAGAAAAGTATTCTGACGAAGGCATATGCAGAAATAACGAAATAACTGTTTTTTTTTAAATGTAGAAAAAAATACTTGATTTTTTTTACCTTATAGTAGTAAATTTTAATTGTTAATTTAGTTGCCTTTTAATCATTATACAAATATTTTATTTGGATTAGTTCTTAGAAAAATTGTAATGTCAGTATTTTTTTTGACCGTATCAAAAAAATGTCATCTAAAATGCTATACAACTACAGAAATTAAGTGCTAAAAAAGGCATTATTCATTTAAAAATTCTAAGTAAATCAAAATTGCACTTTTTAATTATAGAATCTCGGCAAAATTAATAATACAATGATGAAGTGAATATGAAATGGTCTTCTTACGTAACTGGATAAAAATAATTCACAGAGTTTTCCATCCGAAAAAATATTCTGCATGCAAAACTGTGAAAAATGATCATAAATGCCAAATAGTTTGTCACGGATATTATTCACATGTGAAAGAATTCCAGTATCCGGCTCGCTTGCCGCTCGCAGTACCCCTGTCTAAGATTATAGCTCCGGCATCGTTAACAGTAAAAGATAAGATGTGGGATTCGACCCGAAAGTGTGATGAACGTCGCTGCCTGCCGCCATTTCGTCGTGCGATGCCTCGAAAACTTTCTAGCGCCAAGAAAATATCTCGTTAACGGGCGTCGGTTTGAAGAAATACAAACAAAACAAGCAGATTACAAAAAATAAGGATCGAGTTTTAAGAGAGAGATATGCATTTTCCTTCCTTCACTGTCAAAAACTTCAGTGTCACTGTCAACATATGACAGTGAGTTACATATTCCTTATTCACACTTCACAATTACAATCTCTTGAGGGTTGGTGTCACAAGTGTCAAAACAAACGAAAAAATCCAAAAAATATAAAATTAAATCTCATTACTTTGTTATTCCACTTTCTATGCTACAACACGTGACACG
This sequence comes from Himalopsyche anomala, assembly GCA_031772345.1. Classification (NCBI taxonomy): domain Eukaryota; kingdom Metazoa; phylum Arthropoda; class Insecta; order Trichoptera; family Rhyacophilidae; genus Himalopsyche; species Himalopsyche anomala. Next base: position 25,460,278 of record CM062821.1, read on the forward strand.
TGTTTCGCCTATTTCAGAAGCATCATCAGAATCGCAACGTTTACGAATAAACTAAAAATAGATTCAAATCTTATTTTGTTAACTACAAAATAAAATTCGGAGTTTGTCCTTTTCTATTGGACGAGGGGAGGAGGTAAGATACGACCATTGATAGTACTAATTATAAACTAATTAGTTTCATTATGTGTGGAAAACCTCAACGGAAATAAATTGAACAATGGTGATTCACCTATCTTATTTTCTAATGCTTCCTTTCTATTAATGACATTATTAATTTCCAAAACATATAGGTTTTGGAAGTTGAAGACCTCTAAGCAATGCAAACTATTACATCTGTTACATATATTTATTTATATTTTATTTTTCTTGTATTTTGCTACAATTTATTTGCTTAGTTGTAATAACAATTGTTTGTCATACCTTGTTTTTCTTACTTAACTTTTGACAATGCTTACAATGAGCGAAACCGGTCCTGATCCAATAAATTTTATGTGGAAAAAGTTCTAAAAATGTTTCATTATTTTTATTTTATGATTACATAAAGTTTGATGTCTATCATATGCTGTAATTAACGGTCTACGACGAAGCTGTGAAATAGAAAAAAAAGACATTCTTAACATTGGAAGTTGGTGGTGAATACACATTTGCGTACCATTTGAATGCTGTAAATCAATTTAGTTCACTACTGAATTTTTAAATATAAAATATGTACAAAAGTAATATTTAGCTGTCAGTTAAGTTCACTTATTGTTATTGAATAATCTGCTTATTACACATCCTGAAAAGTCCACACATACAATATGATTATGGATGTACTGAAAGACAAAAGAGTACGGTAATGCGTATTTCACATAATCACACTACTGTATATTTCTGACGATTGAAAAGATCAAATAGCGCACATTGGCTTTTATAAATTTAATTATAATTCACCTAAAACAATAAAAAATGAAATTGAATTCGACAACTTTGTTATTCCACTGACTGTGTAAAAGGTTGAGATACAAGTTTCTCGTCTTTAAAAAGCATCTTAAGTCTGAAGATTCTTCTCAAAATGGCGAAACTCGTGTCTCAATTTGTAGCACAGTATATATGTTAACTAATTTTATATAAGACAATGAATTCCTACAAAGTAAACGTCGAATTCATCGTAAACATAAACATACATTACGTAAAATAAAAGAGGTCACAAAACAAAAAACGGTAGAGTTCCATAAATCATAAAGGATATAAAATTATGACGAATTGTCTAAGAAAGTGAAAAGGGATAAACCTCAGCCTATAAACTCGTAAGTTATGTTTGAAAGTTTGTCTACGCATGCCGCTGTGACATTTTACGGTTGTAAGATTAATATTTAGTAAGTGCCGCGTGTTTATAATTTCTGCTACGCAATATATAAATAATAAATACATTTAGTTTGTGTTTGAGATTTATATTTTTCACACACTTTCTAATAAATAAACCTTAACATTCACGATGTATTATGGACATAATTCTTATAAAATGAAGATAAACGTATCAGTCACTGCTGCGTGACAGTATTATTATGTAGCGATTCAAGATACGATATACGTAAATATATTTTTTACGTCCCAACTAACGTAATCCTTATAACGGATGGTTTTATCTACCACATTGCCTATCCGTAATGAGGTTAAAACAGTATCTAAATTACACGTTATGCACCCTTATCCAATATGCAACGGCCGATTAATGATGTGATGCATTAAACTGCTCTCATGCCGCCTGCATATGCAAAGCGTTCGCGCCGGTTTCAAAGATACGAAAGACGAGATGGTGTGGAAGCGGCCGCACCGTATAAGATAACGAGCTACTTTGCCGTCTACAAACGATCGCTGCCTAATAAAGACGCACTGCCTGCATGCTATGATTCAGCGCCAGGGTGCAATAAACAGCAGTACACATGCATATTTAAAACGGAGAACTGCAAGAAATTAACGACGTAATTTTTTAATTATAAAGATTCAACAATAATTCAACGTCTAAGATCCGAAAAGTGGAAAGTATAATTTCTCGTTCCGCGTAACAACACCAATTAGATAAATAAATACCTTAACCGGTTAAAGTTGTAGTGGTTTATATCACATTATGCTCATTTTTATTGTAATTACTGAAATTAATTTTACTTTATTTAATTTGTTTTGAATATAATTTGGAGGCATCACCGAAGTTCAAGAATACATACGTATTTTCATATAAAAAAATACTGTTTGTCGCATTATTATAATACTTAAAATATTGTGTCTATTTTTTTTTAATAAGCCTCATAAATAATTAAGATATGCGCCATATCAAAAGGACTCCATTGTGTAGAACTACCGATACGATTGATTGCGGTCTACAAGTCTGTTTTGTTTCATTAAAATTCAAATAAATCTTGCAGTTAATTTTCACATTCGTGAAATAACAATTTAAAAAATGTTACATATTTAATTAATTATTAGTTTAATAATGAATGGTATCTGTCAATTCTAAGTGAGAATGTATTCAGACATACTTAAAAATTTAAGATGATTCAAGTAGTTTGTTTTATATAAAAACAAGGATTTTAAAAGTCAATTTTCATACAATGAAATGATTGCTATATAAATATAAAAAAAGCTGTTTGTTTCAGGAATTCGAGATTTTAAGGAATTTATTATCTATTTATACACCGGAATTGGGTGGATAGAACGTATACTTACTTACCTTTCTTTAAATAACTAAGAGTTTCTGAGGACGAAGAAAATCTTAGAGGAACGGGGATTTAAGGGGGCGTCAAAGAAGGGTTGTAGCCGGGAGCTCTTTGGACTACAGATGCAGCTAATGGTCGAAAAAGGGAAATAACAAGAGACTTTGACAAAGAAAGGGGCATAAACGACATCATAAGTCGGCTTCTGCGAATATCAAAAGAATTTTTACGCAAACGACGTACTTTTCGAGTTCTACCCGGACGCAATTTCGTTGATTTGAAGATGGGGAGAAATTTAATTTTTAAACAAAAAATGTAGATCATTGTAATTATATAACGTTTGAAAAACTCTTTGCATAAATTATGAATGTTTTTAGTAATTTTATTCGGTATTAAATTTTAAACGGCTGCACTGAATCGTAGTTATATCTGTGAAATGGTTAAATGGTGATAGCTTTTCGGAAATAGGATTTAATATTATTGGTCGTCTTGGGCCATACTAGTTCAATATGTAAAGCATATGGCTACCACGCGATTGTCTCCCAAGATTCCCTATCACCCGCCAATTGCTTAGATTTCTTCCAAGGCATACCAGCATTTCCAGCATCCTTGAGTTCATCCTATGAATATTACCCAACAGTCATCCAGAACGATGAAAATCGACTAGTTAGAAAAGGCAAGCATGTTGAGTCTCTCTGACGGTATCCGTAGCACGCTACCTGACCAATTTCATCCTGTCTCTAAGGCCTCTGGCGTAACAGAGCGCTGTTCCCTAATCTCATAGTTTCTCAATTAATATTATATGATACGAATTTTTGAATGAACATAAAAAATATATTTAAAAAACAGAAACTATAGTAAAAAATCGTTGAATTATATCAAGAAAACTTGGATTCTTAAATTTGAATCGTTCAAATTGTGTACATTCCCACAAGTTTTATCACTAACGACCCGGAAACCATCTTTCGGCATCTTCAGGCGTTCAGGTGCACGCACCCTTAGTAAAAATCTTAAATTGTATTCTGAAATACGATAAATAAAATGTTGGTATTGTTCCAAACATCAAAAAAAATACACCTTTAAAGAAACGGAGAAGGTAAGTCATACAATTCTTTGATTATTCGAAACGTTAATACTCTGCTGACAATGAGGAACATACGGGTCTGTAATTGACGATCCCACTTTTCATATTTTCAATAAATAATATTTTTTTTATGTTTTTTCCTATGATGATAACTGGGAAAAAACAGAGGAATTAAAAGATTTATATTACAGGTTGAATAATTCTCTTTGAAGAGTCTAGATCAGTGGTGGAGAAACTGCGGCCGTAAGGCCGCATGAGCCTTTTTGGCTACTCTAATGCGGCCTTTTTACTTGTGCCAATTTTTTTTTTTTAAATAAATCTGGATATTTTTTTAATAAATACACAATTTAATAATGAAAAATATTCACTTCGATCGAAAAAATTGTCAAAAGGTTTCAACGTTTTCTTTACTGCGGCCTTATGTTGAATCAGATAAATGAATGTGGCATTTAGAAATGAAAAGGTTCCCCACCTCTGGTCTAGATTTTCTCAATTAATATTTTCTATACCACACCGTTTGTTGAATAAGAATAAATTTATATTATGAGCATTTAATTTTATTTTCCGTTTATGCTATAAAAGCGTCAGAAAATAAACGAAGAAGGTTATTGTGCGAGACGGAACCTGGTAAGGCTGCGCTGGAGGCGCTCGCGGTCCAAAGAAAAGCTTTAAGTGTACCGTTTTACGGCGTCGGCAATGTCGGCATCACAATGTCGACGTAGCGGCCCCTTCTAATGGCATTCAGCGCACCATGGATGCGAATGCATTTCGCCGCATAGGAAAAGACTGCATTCGTTTCATTAAAAAGTCTTCGAGCTTGGAAGGCGGAAGCGGGAATCAAAACTGCCAGATACAAAATAACCTGCCTCAGTGGTATTATTATTGTTTGCAAGCTCATTTTCGAAATGATGAAAGTTTAAAAGTTTGCCTCGGCAGTGCCAGATTCCCAAAGAGTTAAAATAATAATAAAAGTAACGGCATATTTTACATGAAAACACATTTTGAAATTCAAATAATAATGGTTTGAAATAAAACGTACGGCAAATTTTAAACAAACTTATTCAAATCACAAATAGATACTCTCGTAAACTATTAACTGATGTGATATTAAAAATATATGTTATTACAAAATAAGAGTTTGACAGTTCACAACTAATATTTTTATACTTTAAAGGAGCTTTGAAGTTTAAAATGCCCTTTATTATGAATAATTATGTTTTGGTTTCATACGATAATCGATATTTTATAATCAACATGTTTACATTCAAATTACTATTAAGAACGTATCTTGCGATTTAAGTTATAAAAAAATCAGCGTAACTAAATAGTTGTGATACTTTGTGTTTATATTTTATTGTTTGATTATTTGAAACATTATTCAAGCATTACATAAAAGTTAAGCGTAAAAGAAAAACAACTAAGGAACGATATTCTTATGTCTATTTTTATATTTGTATTACCGCTGTATTCTTAATATTTTCACAGTCCCAATCATGTCTATAGTATAGTCAAAATAAGAACATTGTATTATGGGTACGCGAAGTTTTCGTTCAATCAACACGAAGGCAAAAATCAACAGTGGGAATGGCACAAAACAAATATTAAGTACAAACGATTGCCCGTCAATTGGGGCCATTCTGTTCTCGTGATAGCGCTTACAACATGACACAATTGCCATTGAAGAGGAGTAACAAGTGGTTTTTGTGGGAATTCAAACGGCACCAGAGGCGGCTGGGCGATTATTGTTAGCAGTCGGCTCTCCGCTCAAGGCGAAGAAGACAGGTGGCGGTGTGGGGCGGCCCCGAATTTGCCTACGAGTTGATCGTTACAAATTACATTCTCAGACACATAACGAAATGGATTAATCCAAAGCAAATCAGGTAGTAAACAGGTATATACAAATTATTTAGTGTAAGAAAACAATATTTTTTTCATAAATTACGAATTAAACATTGGCATGTTTAATTGAACTAATGTTTATTGATTACGATTAGAAAAATTACGTGTGTAATAGGTAACCTAACCTTTTTCAAAATAAAGTGTTTTTTTATAATTATTTTATAATCCAGGGCTGTGGAGTCAGAGTCGGAGGTTTTGTCCGGAGTCAGAAAAATATTTAATGATGTGTATTCAAGCCACAATAGTCCATAGTGTAGCCACTGAATGCTAGGCTGACTAAAAATGATCTCATAATAACATATAAATAAAATTATTTAAATATGTTTGTCTTTTTTTACGCAACTCTACAGCCCTGGTATAAACAACGCTTTAAGTTTAAAAAAAAAACAATGATTCAACACCATATATAAAAAATAAATAAAATTTTATTCTCATTTCGATATTGATTTCATTAGGTACACAATTAAAATTTTCATTCGTATTTGTGTAATACATTATAGAATACGTATTCATAACACTGAGCACAAAAAATACTTGTCTCTTCAATAATAGAAACAAATATTTTAAGAAAAATGAAAATTAATGATCTAAAAGCACTTGCAGACAATCTGAACCGCTCAATGCTAGTCATACTTAAGATTCCAGAGAGAAAAAAAAACTCTTTAGAAGACGTGGCGTGAAAGGCATCTCAAGTATGAATTTACTCACTTTTAATATACACGTAATAACGACGAAAGAAAAAAGTCTCGAAGTGGCTCTTCGAGAATCATAACTGACGTTGATATCGTGAAAGGAGGGCTTTCGTAATTTTAATGCCGTGTTCCATCGGGGGATGCACTCTGTACCTGTACATATTAGCATTTACTGCAAACTTCGCGATGTCGTGAAGGGTGGGCAATGTCTGGAGAAGGGAGGGGGGGGGGGGGATTGAGAGAAAGGTATATCAAAAGGGGAGGAGAAATTAATATTACAGTCAGTACCAGGAGAAGGGGTACACTTCCGGTAGCTAATCGGAAATTCATTTCGCTGTTATTATTTTCAAATTATTTCAAACGTCAGGGACGTGCCATTTGTGCGAAATTGAACACACTAGCTGATATCGTCATTTGATTGGTTACTTTATAAAGGCATATGCTCGAATAAAAAGGATTTCTACGAGTGCACTTAGGTATTGGAGCATTTATATAGTTAATAGGACAATGGATAATACCTAATAATTAAATGTTTTTAAAGAAAATAATTGTAGGGAAAATAATACATGTATATGTGTGTGTGTATATGAACACACATGACTGGTTGCCTTGGCTAGTTTACTCAAAATTAAGCTGTGTACAATTATTATTTTTTTACAGATATACATTTGTCAAGATATTAATTAGGCGTTGAATGAAAAGTATGCAAATAAATAACTGATTCATTATAAGACTTGTTACTTAAAACTGAAATTGTTCTAAAAAAATAATACACTTTTTTACTAGGTACTTTTACATTACGTATCTCTCCACCAACAATTCACAGTAAGAACACTAATGATAGATTATTTTAGAAATTTAAGTCATGAAAACTCCAAACTATCATAGATAACGTCTAAAATATGACTGCGCGTACATAAATAGACAAGGAAATTTATACGACTAGACGTTCAGTTTAATCAGATCGATAGTTTAAGTTTAAGACGATCAAACTTTCAATCAGTTAATCGTCATAAATTGTTCACAAAGGTGGCGATTGAGTACAAAAGAAATCAACTATGTAATTAAAGGTATTTCAGAATGTTTAGTAAGTTAGTGTTACCAACTGATTATGAAAGAAACTATTTATTATAGTTGTTTTTATTATGTATTACAATATAAATTGTTTTCCGCCAAAATATGAAGTTTTAATGTAAGAATTTAACCCCAAACTGTATTAATTTGAACTAATCGACCTTGGCATTGTATACTATGAAATTAAATAATAGTATATGAGTGTTTCATGAGAAAACTAACATATATATAAATAAAATCAACGTTTTTATAGCAGCTGATAAAAAATGCCTTAGTTTCTAATCGCTGAAGGATGAATTACTTCAATTTAAATAGATATTAATTGGAAAACTAAAACCAAATTTTGTGATGGGACTAGTACGAAAAAACCGTTGGCAGTCGTTAAATATAAGTGCATCATACACAAAAAGCAGAAAACAATGCTCTTATTTGATGCAAGAAAATAGCCACCAGATTTTTGTGCTTTTGAGTCGACTTTACTGCGAAAAATTTCATCCGAAAAACGGACAACACAAACACTCAATTGTAGACGGGTTGTTTAATAATCTGTGCAGAACATACAGCTTTAGTATCTGATAAATGAAGATGTTGATATTGACAAAATATTAAGCAAAATTGCGTTCAAAGTAAATTAAAGAAATAAAGCGGAGTGTTAAACAATTTACAAATAAGAAGGAACGATCTTAGGAAAACAATACAGCGTACTAGTGCATGCTTATGCAGAAAAAAAATCATCCTGTTAAAAAAAATATATATAATATAGCGGATGCGTCGCGTCACGGCTGATGATAGTGATGGCAATGGTGCCATCACCTTATACGCTGCATTGTGAATTGTGACTAATATAGGTAGGCAACCCTAGATGCATACGAAATATCATAGGCGTACCTGTTCCCATAACTGCATTCAAAATTCAGATACGTGGAGCAGTTGGCACACAGGTGTGCCGCGCCGTTTCAGCACACGCCTGTCATATTTGGCGTTTCGAGCTTCAACGTAGATGCAATTACTTTTGCAGAAAGCCTATGGCAGAGAGCGCTTGCCTGATGTATTACCATTTATATCCACTTAAAAAGTATGAATATTTTTTTACTTTTAAGTTAAATATTTTAAAAACCTAATACGAGGCAACATCATATATGATATAAACGGATAAAGTACTTACGAGGTACTAAAATAAGAACCTACAAACAATACATCGAAATTAAATTTAATTAAATTATTTGGAATATTCAACAGAATTCAAGTTACATGAGGAAATTCTATTAACATATCTAGCATTCGTTTGATAATATGACGATATTTCATTCCATCATTATATTGTATTGAATTGAATATATGACAACACACCGGACAAGTTAGTTTGTAAGATACTGAGTCTGCAACTGGTTAGGGATTTTCTGCATCTATGCAGCATGAAAAACTGACCTGACAAGAATGAGGGAACAATCAATAAATTTAATGCAAAAAATGAATATTATGATATCTTATATTAAATTGTCCATAATTTTTCCTCTTTCCATTTGCATAAAAGTTTAATTGTATAAAATACAGTACTTCCAGCCTGTGGTCAATTTATTTATATATATATGATTTTTTTTTATCGAATCTGCTCAATAAATGCTTTTGTAGCATTTGAACTATACTTTACTATATACGAAATAAACTTTATAATTTTCTACATTATAGTTTGTTTTATAATTTCAATATCAATTAGATTTATAATACTATAGACCACGGGTTCCCAACCTATGGGTCGCCAACTTTTTTCGGCAAATTGGTATTCTGGGATTTTGGATTTGAAAATTCTCGGAAGAGCAAAAAAAAACGAATAACTTATTAAAAAAATGTCTTTTTCAATAGAATCGGGGTCGCGGGTCACATGGCTTTTATAAGGGTTCGCCACCCGAAAAAGGTTGAGAACCTATGCTATAGATAATGAACAGTCTCAATTTAGTGTCAATATTTAATTGTAGCTTTATTTCAATATGTCGCATGTTAAATAACATACGTGAAAAATTTGATTTTCACAGTTATGAAATATCACAGTTTTACTGAAGTTAACGTTTCCAAGGCTTGTTGAAAATATAGTAAACGTGTATAAAATGTTAATAAAAATGCTTGAACAACTTGCAAAACATTTAGTGGTAAGTAAATCACTAGCCAGGTATGTGATTCGACTAACTTTAGCATGAATTGAACAAGACTTAACCGACACACTTTCAGTTTAACTTATGGAAAAATATTGAAGGCTTAAAAAAACATTACCAATTGTTTGTAACACGTTTTTAATTAAATTTAGTTTTGTATAAATAACACTAACGTTGTATTATCAGTTGATACTGATCGTCATAACCGAAAACGGTCCTAATCTTATTAAATAAAAGTAGAATTAGTACAAATGAATATTTTATTTTTTTAATATAAAAGTGTGTTTAATGGCAATGGTATCAAATGTAACTAAAAGATTCAAAGCAAAAATGGAATTGAAAAAAAACAGGTAAAAATACTTCACTAGCGGCATTTGATGATAATGAAAATTGCTTTTAAAAAAATATCAGATGATGCCTACAAAAAATATGCGAAAAAATAGAGTATTTTGATAGTCGGTGTTTGGTAAATAAAGCTTTTCGAAGGTTGAAAGTTAAAAGCTTTTAACGTTTAATAAATATCCGCGAGCACTACACAAAGTACACCTCAAAATGGTGGAATGTTAGTAGGCGAGTATGTATACACACGGAAATACACATACACAGGTGCGATGCAGTGAGTGGTTGCGCAATATCGTAGCATCAACCGCGAATAGATAGAAAACAAAACAAAAAATAACCGTACATCGATAGTAAAACTAAATACGAGAGAAAACCGTTCAGCAAAATACAAACGCAATAAAACACTCACCTGGGAATGAACCATGACGGTTTCCATTCAATATAAAAATCCAACATTTTGTCTTTAATTAATTTAAATTTTGGATTACGAGAAATTCGAAATATAATTAGAATAAAGCAATGTAATCATTTATTTGATGAACAACAGAAAAAATAATTTTACGCAAAATTGAATATTATGTCTACTTTCATAATAAGTATATTTTTATTTTAGCAAAGCCAAGTAAGAATATTAATATATTTGTTTAAGTAATCACAAGTATAAAGGTATACCAAATAGAACTGTGGTGGCCTTTTACAAATTTATTACAAAAGTTATTTGTTGTCAGAAAGCAACATGACAAAAAAAGAGAAATTTGAGAATAAATTTTAATACTGTTATAATAAATACAGGTGATTTTATAATTAAGTTTTAAGAATCATCATTTGATTATATTTCTCGAGAACAAATTTAGTCACAGTTTTCAAATCAAAAACGTTTAATTAGAGAATAGAATAGATTCTAAACTGCGAAATAAATAACTGATAGCTTAGTGGGTTTATCTTGAATTCTTAGTTTAACTAATAATTCACAAATGTTCCAATTTATGTTTTCTCTATCTCTTTGTGTCTCCAGTACGTGACGCAGTACTCTGTCCAATGTATTTTTCCCGCTGGTTTCAATTTTTAAATAGATCAGCGTCGATATGGAAATATAATAAAATTAGCACTTTTGATCTTTAAAGGCAAACTGAAACAAGGCTTGCTTTTGTTGAATCTTCTTTTGTCTTATACTGAAGGGAGAGAAAAACTTTGATCTTTTTCAAGTGTTCGTGATCCAATACTTCCGGGAAATTGTGTATTATACACTTAATAAATAATGTTAATCTGCTTAAAATAATTTCTTATTCTTGCTTTGATTATTTTTAGAAAATATTTTTTCTTGCCAGATAAATAAAAGCCATATTTACAAAGTCGTTTTTTGAAAAGAAAAATAGTCATGTTAATTTTCTACGCACAATATGAACATGAATTATACATAAAATAACAATCAAAGTATCTATGATAGTACACTTAACGAGGAGAATGTTCTATGTGCCCAGATAGATTAAAGCCATCATTTTACAAAGAGTGGAGTACTTGCTGGGTGTGTTTCTTTAGACAAGGTTAGGTTGTTGAGTGTTAAGTTGTTTTTTTTATATCACATTAAACTATGTAGAATGTATAAGTTTGATTGGGCGGGGGGAGGAGGGGGGGTGGGTTAAAATGTTGTTGGCTGTAGTATATTCTCAAATATGAACATAAGTATAACAAAATTATTTATGAATAACAAGCAAAGGATCTTGGAAGTTCACTGAACGAGGATACTGTTATTTAATTGTAAACAACAGTAAAGGCTGTGTTTACGCTAAATTACGGTTTTTTAATAAACAACACTGTTTACAACACAAAAAAAGTTTTTAAAAAAATTTGTGAACATGTTCCACTACTTTAAGCAACTGTTTCATTATAAAAATGTCTAACAGTAAACGTATTTGTTTTTGTTACCACGGTTTCCAATTGCAATTAAATTAATTATAAAAAAATACAGTCAATATGCACGATAGATTCGTTGTTAAATATAAGGGAATTTGTATTACAAATTAATAAGGGTTTGTTCGCTTGGACCGTGCAAAAAGAACATTGTGTTTATAATATGCATTATACAAAATTTTAAAAGGATAAAACGTAATTACAAATTTGAACAAGTAATAAAAAAAAAATCCGATCGAAATGATTTATAAACGATTAGGTTTCTACTATATTGTAAAATTTAAGCTTTTGGTAAAACTTACTTAGTATTTATTATACTCTCAGTGTGTTCTGTCATCGAACTTTTGAATTCTTCATTTTAATATCGCTCGCGAAAGGTAACAAAAGAATGATGGATTTCACTCACAGTTTTGACTCGCCTAGCGTCTTGGCAATAAGACGAAACATTTACGTCATGCATCATGCAATCCAATATCTCACGTGAAAACTGCAACAAAGCGGAGGCTGCACCGCTATGCCGAAAACAATGAGGAACGATGGATGCCTTCGCGGGAACGCAAACGTATTATACAATATATAACGCCACCATATATATTTAATACGATCGATTTTTTGAACTAAAAAGTAGAATATCAAAAATAAAACCACATTTCAGTTGCCATATTCTAACAATGGATAAATATATTCAAAATATTATAAAATACAGTCATTAAGTGATTGGAAAAATATAAAAATATTTACCTCAGCATTCACGACTGAGTCAATTTTTATAATATAATTAAATAGTATAACGTTTTTTCCACAGGTTCTATAAACGACTGTGACACGCCATTCCAAGAAGCATCTTCAGGTAAGCACTACCGTAAGAGTATTAAAAAAATGAACAGAAAAAAAAGTATACAGTATTTCAAAATGTATAAGCGGTTTACCATTGTTGAATTTATAAGTTTAAGTATGTTCGTAAATAACCTCACGATACCTTTTAGAGTGTTCACTGTCAATACTTACTGGAAAGGCATTATATTAATAAAAACACAATATTCCTTTGTACTTCATTCCACTTTATTTAATAGGTCAGGACCGGTTTCGCTCATTGCGTGCATTGTCAACTGAATTCATTATCAACCGAATCAGTTGACGACGCTCGCAATGAGCGAAACCGGTCCTGACCTATTAAATAAAGTGAAATGAAGTACAAATGAATATTGTGTTTTTATTAACTTCACGATATTTTGTCTGAAGATGCTGCTTAAATAGGATAAATACGTATGTCACAATATGTTACACAACATCATGTGAAATAACAAAGTATTGCAGCACAATATACCACATCAAAAGTAGTTTCAGTTTGCATACTCCAAAGAATAGAGACATCATAAAAAGATTTCATAAAAAGGTTTTTATTTAAAAATAGATGTAGACAAAAAACACGTAATAAGTTCGTCGGAGAGTATCTACTTCGCCGCAATAAGAGCACTAGAAGATAGGCGCTGCCCGATCACGCGAAGGAGAAGGCATCAAGCCAACTTGCCAGAAGAGGGATGATTTCATTGATTGAAAGGCGAGCACCTCGATGCGCGGTGCATCTTTAGGGTGAGCGAGTGGGGTGGGCAGCTGCAGTCTCAGGGGTGAAACTGATAAGTCCGGGGGGGGGGGGGGAGAAATCTTTCCGAGGCTCGCAAGAAAGGTAAACTTCAGCTACAAATAATGGCCGAACCGTTTGAAGCGCTTCTTAGAATATCACTTTGAAAATAATGATTACGATTCGGTATATTGTAACGTGTGCTTGTAATACATTTGGCATGTTACCGTAAAAGCATTTTATCGTCATTTCCACTCTGACAGTAGGGAGTGAACGGAGTGCATGTCGATTCCAGATTCGATTAATCTGTTATCAAGTGCGCTAAACAATGGAATAGATTTGTAATTTCGACATAAGCCGCATAATAAAGTACGAAAATGCCTGCATACGAATCGAATATTCTCAACACAGAGTCGATACCGTGATACTACGAAAATTTGAGAATTTCAAAATATTTAACGTTATAGAGAAAATACTGTAGGTAAATATAAATTTAGCGTCCTAATTCTGGTAAATAATTAAACCTTTTCCATGTCCTGTCGTGTGATAAAACATACTAATTCGTTCGAATGAAAATAATCCTAAATACACAATACAAAAAACACATCCATTCATTGATCAACAACCGTTTAAATATTTACGATATTCAAAAAAAAAACTATTTTTTTGATTTGTATCCGATTAAAACACATAACTATCAATTAGTACATCGTCGATATACTGTTGAAAGCTGTTTCAGCGTATGCTTTCATCAGAACTAAATCCCTAGTTCTGACGAAGGCATCCATCGAAATAGCTATCAGCTGTTTTTTAGAAAAATTGAAAAACTTTATACTAAGATATTTTTTACCTTATCACTGATTTTTTAAACGCAAAAATACCGACATTACGGTATTGAAAATAAGCTGAAACAGATTCTGGATGTATAGAAAACATCACATTTTCCAATTGGTCGTATTTTTTACATTATGTATATATTTTTGTAATAATGGTGCTGATATTATTGTATCCGGCGTTGCAGTCCTTATTTAAAACTTGTTTTTTTTTTTGCTTTTCACTAAGCTATACTATTTGTAGGTCTCACTTGAAAATATTAACATTATAAAAATCAAATACTGTGTTTGTTTCAGGTATCTTCGAAAGCGTAATATGGCAATGAGGCCAATAAATGATGAATAAAGTATCTCAAGCCACACTGATTTCTGGCACACAGTTCGTTACACTCTGTTTGAAAATGTTGCCAATCAATGATGCGCGCCATCTACGAAGCTAGTCAATTTCTCTTGCGGAAAGGTATTTTTTATGTAATGTAAGTAGTAGATTCACAAAGTAACCTTTAAAGCCGTATTTCCTGAAAAATAACACAGGTACTTAGAGTTAATTGGCATGAAAGCAGATTTTCCGAAATTCCAAAAATTTCTGAACCATTAAATTTTCTTCAAACGAAACTCAATTTTTGTGTTACGTCAACGCCACGTGTAAAATATAAGCGGTTTATCCGGAAATCCATTTCAGCTGCTTTTTGAAATACTAGCCGTAAAAAATCTTACACACATATACATCGCCCGTATTACTACTAACAGTATATATGTCAACCACCTATGGTTGAATTTTATACTGTTGAACATTTATTAACGTAAAAGAAAATTGCTTGCAGATTAAAATACAGATATAAATAGAAAATGATTAATGACAATATTATATTTGAATTGTTCACATTGTGACATTTTTACACCAAGTCCACACTTTGTAGAGTAGAGGTTTTGTTTAATCATAATATAATCCCAACAGAAAGATTTATCATAAACTAGGTATAATTTAGTCGTCGAAGCTCTCGTTTAGGAAATGGTAGGTCAAGACCATATTAGGAGTGAAATGAATGAAACCATTACAGATATCCATACATTTGGACACATATTCGCACACCGATTAGAAAACAAAATATTTTATGAGTTCATTCGAAACCGAAACCAATGGCCGGGGATACGGGTGGGACGACTAACTTAAATAGTAATAAATAAATCCTTAAAACAGACTTTGAAATTGAAAGATAAGGAACGATTTACCGCTCCTCATAATTTATTCGCTACGCGAGAAAAGCTTTACAGAAGCTTCTTGTTCTGTTGAATAAGTAATAACTAAGTATGAAGACTTTTGAACTTTTACTAGTGCTATTATTTATATTACGAACGTGCGAATTGATAAGTTTATCAAGAATCAAATCACAGCCTAAAATACTAGGTAAATCTTCCAGGGGATAAAACACAATATTTAAAAAGGTAATTAGTAATATATTTAAATTAAGTATAACGCTTTCGAAAAAAATGTATAAAACATTACCAATTAAGGGATACAATTAAATAAGTAGGAATTAATTTTAATTTAACAAACGAAAATGGTAAAAAAATAATTCTAGAAAGTTCAATTCCAAATCCCCATCTTTGATAGTAAACCATCGATATCGGCAATCTAAGACGGAGGCAGGGATACTGCGACCATCTAGGTTCTCGCGTTTGGCATTTTAACTGAATTAAAAATACTTTATTGTTAGCAATCATTAAAAAAATAATTTACGTAGATTTAAGTATATTTGATTACTGTTTCTTGTATGCGGGTTAGTTAATATACACATAAATGAATGCGGGCATCTGACATGACAAGATTTCCATGATAAAAATAATTGTATTCTAAAGACATAATTTTTAAAAAAATATGATATCGAACAGTTGAAGTTGTAAGCAACATTAAAAAATAATTTTCATTTCCCTAGTAAAGGGAAAATAAAATCCAGAACAATCGAAAACTACTTATGAAGCAATTCGAATATAACTGCTCTTACAATTTTACTTTGACAGAAAAGTTTTGCAGTTTAAGTTTGCAAGCGCTCGACTTCATAAAGGGGAAATATTTTCTTTCAAGTGGAATATCAACAAAAAATGGTGGAAGACTTTTAAAAGAAAGTTTCAAGCAAAAAACAAGCACAACAGAAATAAATATGTTCTGTTCGTTTAAAAATATGTGGGACTGAATTAATGACAAAGCTTGAATTATTTTACAAAGGAAACAAAGTATTTTCATAAACAACAAATTGTGACAGATTTCAGAGATGAAAATGTGTTAAATAAGAAGTAAAAAAAAACATACACTTTTATTCAACCATAAATATTTTGTGAATAATTTTTAAACTTGACATTTCTAGTATAATTTTAAAATAAATTATGACTAAGTACGTTTTTATGATGTCAAATTATATTCCTAACGAAAACTTGTTTATCAATAAGCACAAAACACTCCCGATTATTGGTGAGCGGAATACCTGATGTGTGGATTATCCGTGCACGAATCCAATACAATTTTTAAAAAATGTTTGCGATTTACTTGAAATATTAATCACATTGGTTTACACATCAACAGATTATTGAAAAAAATACATTTATTATACAATTGTTATTAGTAATCACAGCACAAACAACTTCAGATTGATACATAATAAAATGTCTAATAATCGCAAGAGAGTCGCACTTGACTATTAAACAAAAACTTGCGTTAACTGAAAGATCAGTTGGTACGCAATCTGTTTGCAAAACAATCAAACAAAAAGAAAGTTTGACGAGTTTATGAGATTGTGACAGTAATGCAAGGAGATGCAAGCAGAACGTCGCAATGAATGTGCTGAAGCCACTGATAAGTTTTCTACCGGATTAAAAGATTTTTTCGGTCAAAAGCTGAATGGGTTTTTGCAGCGAGAGACTTTCTTAAAAGTAAAGGGTTACCATATAAAAATCAATCAGACTTTTTCGATCGTATGTCAACCAAGAGAGAATGAGAATGCAGAAGTAAAAGAAGAAATTAGAAATCGCAAGAGTTACCACACTTGATTAATTTCTGCCGACACTCTGCTGTTGTAGTATATCAACCCAATGGGTACTCAAACAAAACGATATAATAAGCCCTGAAGAAAATTCTACTTGATATTAGAAAAACGTTATAAGATTCCTGTAAAGAAACTTAAATCAAAAATATTTCTTATAAATAACAAGTAATTAAACATGGAAAAATTAATGATATGCTATTTTAGAAATGTATGGCAATATCTTAAAACGAAAAAAATATTAAAAGTTCGAATTCTCCGTGAATTCCGATTATCCGCGCGACCCCTCCCCGCCGTTAAACTAGGTTACAACTAAGTTACAATCTAAGATTTCGACTGAAGGTGCTTGGTGGAATTTCAATATTAAATTTGAATCATTCAAATTATGTACACTCCCACAGATTTTGTCACTAACGACCCGGGTTTCACCTTTCGGCATCTTCAGGCGTTCAAGCGCACGGATGAACTTGAACTGACAGTCAGTTCAAGTTCATCCGTGCGCTTGAACGCCTGAAGATGCCGAAAGGCCGGGTCGTTAGTGACAAAATCTGTGGGAGTGTACATAATTTGAATGATTCAAATTTAAGTTACAATCAACAATAATATATAATTTAAATTCATTAAATTGACAAAATATTTTAATTGTTTAAAGTAAATGATGCTTAAGGTCGAATTAACGTTTTTTGAGAAAGTTCTGAGATGAAAGTGAAATTTTCAACGCTTGAATCATAAAAATACACAACAAAATAAACTATTTTAAGTGGAGATTTACTTATTGATATGGCATTTACTTGGTAGAACTCCATTATAATAGGGTGCAACGTATTTAGTTCTATAGTTTTTTTTATATTTATGATTTGATAGCTATTTCGGCTTTCGCCATCGTCAGAACTATGATTAAACTTACATTTTTCTCAGCTATATATACTGGCTCCAAAAGAGATACACAATGCATCATGTTATTCGCTCTAACTATACGTTGCTACTTTGACCCTGTTATTAAGTGGAGATGTATTTATTTATTCGTCTAATAATATTTTTAATATTCATACAATTGTTACTAAAATGAAAGAAATCTCAAATCAGATAATTACCATAAATAATAGTGTCTCTCAGAAAAAAAAACCAACTACAAAAGACCAAGAAACTCTCAGAAATGATACCACATAACGACGAAATTTTTATACATCGTACAGTAAAACTAGATGGAGAATATTGCCATAACAAGAAATCAAATCGATTTCACTCCGTTGATGTTACATATCTCGGGGCTTCACTCCACTTTATTCACAAATCGCGATATATATCGCGACAGTAAACATTGTATTCACAGAAAGCAAATACCTTACAGATGAGTAAAGAGGTACGTATTTCCTATTACACTGAATGTCATCGACATGGACCTATTCATGAAAGCACTTTATTTGCTGTCTAAGCAAGACACGTCAAAACAATTGAGCCTGCGTGGGCAAAAAATGATATAAACATTTTTTTCTGTAACAGTAAGCGATACGAAAGGGTCACAAGAAAATAGCGTCACGCAACTCCATTAAGATATTTATGAGGATCAGGGGCATCGCAAGAATCGCTCAACGGAACTTGACGAGAATCCGTATAATGCGATTTTTATACAGCAATCAATAAATCGAGTTATTGCAGCAATAGGCGAAATGTAAATATGTATGCTGTGCATGTTAAAAAGGGTCCGTCAGAAATATTAACCATAACGTCTACGGGTATTTCAAAGAATACGAAAGCAAATTGGATGTGGAAAATAAAATCTCTTTTTTCTTTAATTCGCACATAGATACGTCATATACAGTTTTGTTTTGTCCGGTTACCGATGGAATATTAATAATCGAGTTAGATACAATTAGTAAGACAAGTGCACATCATACCTTCGCATCATCCCAGTAGTGAGTACGCGCTGGATATCCCACAATTCTGTCGGGAAAATCCCGCCAGACGGTAAAGGCGAAGTCGGCTTCATCAGCAGTCAGAGATGCATCTTCGTCCAACTGCAGGACGGCGTCAGTGCTAATCAAAGGATGCGGTTGGAAGCGTGCAGATATTCCCAACCTGTAGATAAGATAATTGGATAAGTTTAATATGTATGCATGTTCTATAATCCTTGATGAAATGCTATTTCATAATAAAAACGCGACTGTCATCATGATGAAATATTAATCAACAAATATTAGTTAGAGAGTTTATTTAAAATCATCTGAAAAAAAATTAACTATAAAAATAAATCAGCAGCATTCCAAATTAAATGTGACACGTGTCGCGCCTCTTTAAGAAACATCCTCACGACAGAATATCGCAAGGCTTACGAATAACATTTTTACCCACATGATTCTTAATTTATATTAAGATTGCATGCGATGATTATAAATAATAAAACTTACAAGAAGAAGAGCCACTTAAATAGAACATTCGCTGTGTTGTTAGTGTAAAAAATGTGTCATAGACAAGAAACGCTACCTAGACTATTTTAAAGAATTTATTTTTAAAATTCTGATGAGATTCTTACTAAATATTCAAAACATGGAAAAATTTTGTTACTGTAAAATATAAATATGAATACAAAATTTATTAAATTGCTTGACAAAATACTTAAATACAAAAAAAACTTGAAAGAATGAGAATTCCCCAGAATCCTTTGGTCGGCATGTAAATAAATAACAAAAGCAAGAATATCATCATTTAATAATTTATAATGGCAATTGTGATGGAAATTTCGAATAAACCTTCCACAGCTTTGTACCGATAAGTTTCGGCAGACTTCGTTCTTTGACATTGAACTTTACAATAACACTTCAATTACAATCTTAAGTCTAATGACATTCAAATTGACACTAACCAGGGTTAACCTCAACTCAAAGTAATGAATATACATACACTCAAAACACTGCTTTTACTCTAATTATTCGTTCTAGCACGATTGCCAGACACAAAAACACAGAAATGGATAACAGATTTTATAATGAAAATAAATTCAACAAGACAGTAGATAACAATTTGAAGGCTTAATTAAATGTGCCAAGACATTTCTAGGGACGAAAACGATTTGTGTTCGTCCAGTCACTCATAAAAGTCCCCGTTTATAATCAAGTAGCGATGAATATATATTTATTTTCTAATTAAAATACATATAGTGGATAATATTTAGTGTAATTTATTTGTTGGGTCTTCATTATAACATTTTTTACACGGATTTTATTTTTTCAAATAGCACAGTTTTTTAAAACAACACTTTTTATACGGTTTTTAAAAAAGTTGAGTGCTAACGGTTTTTATATGAATTGATTTCAATAATATTGTTAATCCAATTTGATCATTGATATAATAAAGCAGCATAGTATCTAAGATTCAGAATCGCATGTTTATAACGACGCTTTGTTTCGCAAGGTAACCTTCATGTAAACTTTTTCACTGTCTAATCAAACAGCAGTATCAATAGGGTAAAAAATAAATTTCTCAGACATAACGTACCCCGGGCTGTAGACTGATGTATCAACAATGTCTAGCGGGACGTGCGACGAGGTGGCGGGCCAGCGAGACCGGGGCGGTGGGGGGTTTTCGTTAGCCCATAGTATCACGATCTAGAAAAGAAAAACATTTTTTATACAACGATTGTTATGAAATTTATTTTAATGTAAGCAAGAACAACTTCATTATTTTAAAATCTGGAAAAACGGTGAGTGAGAAGAGAAAATATGGAAGCATATCATAAATAATAAGTCATTTTTTATGTTACTCAGGTATATAAAATTATCTTAATTCAAGTTTGTTGTTGTTATAATACAATTACATGGCTGTTAACATAAAAACAACGAAATTAAACTAATTACTGTTGACAATATTCGGCCGATCAGCGAGACCAATACAGTAGAACCCCGATCTACCGTTCTCGCATGGATCGTTTATTTTTCATAGTCCCGGCCAAACACCCATAAGAACAATGTAAAAGAATCCCGCATTAATCGTTCCCCGATTTACGGGTTTCCTCGATCTATCGTTTAAATATTTTGGTCCCTTGACGAATATTATCCCGATTGACCGTTTTCGTTGAATATTTTTCATTAATAGTTTTGCCCCGCATTTCGTTTCGCGTTTTTTTCAGTGGAAGCCGATCTACCGTTCTCGCTATTTTCGTTTTTTTTTGCATGAATCGTTTATTTTTTACTCGACAATATTTAATAAGTCCACGTTTATCATTCCCCGATTTACTGATTTCCTCGATCTATCATCTATATATTATCGTCCGGTCCCAATTATTATCCCGATTGACCGTTTTTGTAGAATATTTTTTTTCCGCTCAAATAGTTTTACATCGCATTTAGTTACATAAATAAATAAGTTTTTTTAAAATTAAGCATTTTTTTGGTATTATTTGAAGATTTTCCAGCATTTTTCGTTCATTTATTACGGTCCCTCGAAAGACGTAGAATCAAGGTTCCACTGTATATGAAGAAAATTTATATTGCCGACATGATGTGGCAATGTGCATAAAAGGAAGAACTTATTTTGTTCAAGACCTCGAAACAATCATTAAAGCGGTTACAGTCGATCTTTTAAAAACCTATAAACATAGATGTTACGGTTAATAACGTGATCAAACGTTTCGCACTCACTTGTCACATTTTTGGCTAAAAAATAACGCCGTCGCCACTAGGGTATCCAATCTCGACGCCTTTTTATGATTCCGGGATTTAGGGATTGACTATTTTTCAATTCCGGGATCCCATTTTTACAGATCCCGGAATTTGATCTATTAGCGAAGCATATCTTTTTGATAGCCTTTGAACACTGAGATCAACAACATAGATTCTCCAAGTGAACCTTATCATATTCGCTGATTGAATAGACGTACATCTTTTGCGTCAAATAATCTACTTGTTTAATAGTCTTACTCAAATTTAATTAAATGAGATTGTGAACTAACAGGTCTTAGGGAGAGATAGAATTGTCAGAGAAAACATTGTTTTGTGTATCATATTTATTAAATAAATCACATAAAATTTTTCCATTAATTACTCGTAGGAAAGACATTAAAGCTTGTAACAGTGCTTAGCTATAATCATATATCGCACATGATTCAAGATTTTTTTTAACGTTTACGTTCTATTTCCAGCAGTTGAAAATACTTACTAGCTGTTTTATGAATTATTATTAGTTGTATTAATAGGGTAAAATATCAAGGTACCCTATTAAAATGGAGTTCTACCAAGTAAATGCCAAATCAATAAATTAGTTGTATTAATTATATTCAATCAGGATTCTATAATAAAATGTTGAAAACAAATAAAAAACATTTTCAAATAATTTATAAATATGTTATGTATAATCATTTGTCCTAAGGGTATGCCAACTTATACAATCTGGTGGTATATGAAAATTGACACGACCTTCCGTTACACTAAGCGACGGCGAACACTGCCGCCAACATGAAAAAATAAACTTTTATCAATCAAACTTTTGCGTCTCTGCCGTAGAAGTTGTCCGGTGGGTGGGGGGAGGAAATAAATCAACCGAAAACACTCGATGCCGGAAGTCCGCGGTACAGGAGGGCGGACGATAAGGGACGGCCCCGGGCACACTGTTATGCCTCCAACTTCAACGATAAAGAGTAAATTATACCCTCGACCGTTCTGAGGATCTATGTGGAGGTACTTCCGTCTTCCCGGGACACAAATCATCCCATCGACGATCGCGGCGGTAGATTGCGCCACGATATTTGATGGCGCGGCAAGAAAAAGCCACTTACTTTTATGTGAATTACACTTGCGTTGACATAATAAAATACATACAGTCAGAGTTATTGCAAACATAAACATTTATGAAGCAGCATAAGTACATTAGCACATGTGTGTATTGTAAGTGTGCTCAATAAATTAAATAAAACCAATACAACGCCCGAAAATATAACTTTCATGAACCCAATTTCAATTTACCAGTTAAATCAGACGTCCGTTATATCTAGATGTGACTGTTCTTTTTATCTAATACAATAAATGTCACTTCTTATAATTTTCCGCAAGCAATCATATGGTATTATTTATTATTGAATATGTGTGTATGTAAATAAATATATTTTTTTTATCAAAGATATGAAGCGCAAATCTTATATTCCCGAGAAGAAATTAGTGTGTAACTTTGAAGTGCCGAACTGACGAAATATAAATAAAAATCGTATACTAATGTAAAAGAAGATGTAGTTTCTGAGAAGGGTCAGTACTCTAGGGAAATCGCTTGCTAGAAAAGGCGAAAATATGATAGCTGTGACACATAATATTAGCTATGTATATATTATACTTTGGTTATTACGAGGAGAGGATTCATAATGTGAATATGAACACGCGTAGACAAATAGTGTATCCCATCCCTGATGACACTTGTACTTTGAGCGTTGCCATGACAATATACAAAAATATATTTAGAAAAAGAAGCTACGATTATCCACTTACTTCTACATTATTGATTTATCTTCAAATACCGATGGCATGGAGAAAAATTAAGAAAATAAATAACAGTTAAAGTTTTCGACATTCGTTAAAATGTTTCATAATAAATATATTATATATAATTCAATCTTTCCCGTTACTCCCTTGCACGATTAGCAAACTTGTAAATAAAGCGTCTCATCAAACGGTCCGCTTTGTATTGATAAATATATTTTTAAGTACATATTTAAAGAAACATTGATAGATAGAAGTCGATAAACCGATTGAAAAAAAAACCCTGTTCGTACTGTGACTTGACTGCTATTCAGGAAACACTTTTAAGAATTGTTATATTTTTATTATATTTTTTTTAATTTATCACATAAAAATATGCACTATTATATTAATATCGTTTTAAAGCAGATCCTCGGTAAATAAAATGCAAGAAATTGCATGGAAATTTAGCAGGATAACGCCAAGACCTCGGTATTCACAGTGATAATCGAACGGTTATTTTTCAGACAAACGTCATCACTAAATTAAATTATGACAAAGATTTAATTTTAATTCAAAACAAAATCATTGACAAATGAAAGGCTCAGACGGCACTCAAACGATGTTAAATTTTACACAAAATCATAGACGAAGACATTTAATGTGAGAAATAAACGTACTCGTATTTAAATGTTTTACCCAACCCTTTTGGTTTCAATATTGTATACATTTCGAACGTTTTCATATATATATAGATATTTGCACAGTGTGTCAATTATATATTCAGTCATGGAGAGTAATACACATTCAAAAACTAACTTAGTATTATTGCTGAGAATGTGAATTAATTGTATATAGAAGTTCCTCAGAAAAAACGCTTGGGAAAATTTTAAGAATCTGTCATTATAACAATCGTCAAATAAAAACCACTATATTAAAGAATGTAAGCTAAAGAACAAAGAGTTTTGTAGTGGATTTTTAAGAGATAAGTGGTTGGAAGAAATGTCAATGAAAGAAAGATAATATGACGTTTACCAAGAAGGTTAATAGAAAAGTAAAAAGGATTGGGTAGACTACTCAGTTTTACGAGTAACATAAGATCAAGTTAACTGAAATAATGTGGTGACTGAAGCAACGAAATATTCTACACGAGTAGAAAACGAACAAAAAAGAATAATTTAATCTAGATAATAAACGACAATTTAATTATTTGACTGCTATTAAATTGGTTTCAAAATATTCTTTATGTTAGGTCAGTGTTTAAACGTATTACAGACAATTGAACACGCTAGGATAAAAATGAGACATTTCTAAAGTAGTATTTTTATGAACGAATTATGAATATAATCAAGACAATAATCTGGGCTGTTAACTATAGAGTCACGGTGAAACAACGCCCGACTATTTTGTGAATTAGCAATTGCATCAGACAAGAAAACATGCGCTCCCACAGTATTAAGTAGGAAAGCGCTAGACGACGTTTTTAACACTGCACGACAGTTTATTGCTTTTTATTTAGTAATTTAAAACTTCAATATGATACAGACATCTGTGGCGTTCATTAAATAGTTTCTGGAAATAAATTATGCAAACGAAGTTTACAAAACTGATAAAGATTGTAATTTATTTAATTAATATTTCGCTGTAATGCAGTGAAAAAAGCTCATAGCCTAACCAATCTCTGCGACGAAAAAATAGTAAATACTATTTGAAACTATAGACATACATATAACAGATTAATAGGCATTCACGCAAATTAATTGTTGCGCATTAACCAGTGCGATAATCGAGTTACCAAATGGAACGCGTCGCAATAATACTTGTAATGAAGCGTCGTTTTCCAGTAGACACCGCTCGCCAGTTTGGACGTCCTTTCGAGCCGACGCCTAAACCGTTAGGGACGCCTGTAGCGCCGCTTTGCCTAGATGTGGACATAATGAATCGAATCAATTACGTGTCGAATGAGCGTGACACATTTATGCAATTGATATACGCTCACTCGGAGCGAGGTGTATCGATCCCAATTGCGAATGCAGCGAGGGTCCAGTTCAAATAAATTGCCGTGCAGAAGGACCGACATGTGTCTGCGTTTAACTGTTATTCGTTTAACACCAATATACGCCCGGAGAATGGCTGTGAAAGAGTTTACGCTCGAAGAAAATTGCTACTTGATACAACCTGTCTTATATGAACTGGATATTTTACTCCACCAATACAAGCAGAATTTTATTAGACGGCGACAATAAAGCGAACGCCTTGATGCATTCATAAAAATAATCGTATAACATGAAAAATGTTTCCCCAGTAAAATAAGTATAGATGAGTTTATCGAACAACGGTATGCTTCAAATAAAAGATGTCTTTGCACCTCATAGAAATTTTTAATTTAATAGAACCTTTAGCATTGCTTTAAAAACATTATAAAATAAATAATGCGTACATTGATCATTTCACATACAATGATATACAGCTTGCATAACTCGGAAATAAATCCGGAAAAAAATACTTCAATTCTTATGCATGTTACGAGAATCACACATATAAATAGATAAATTCAGTTTACAATTTTGCCTATATGTCACATTTAAAGTCTTCACTGACAATCCTTGGTGAAAAGGCATTCAATTTCAAAAAAATCTTTTGAACCAATCCCACATTATTTATTAAAAATCTGGACTGATTTCGCTTACGATAATGAAAATATAAGCACGTTGCTATTACGTTATTTATGTTTTCCCTATTATAATGGGATTCTACCAAGTAAATGCCAAGTCAATCAACAAAAAATATAAATCGATACAAGCTTATCGCATATATGTATTGCGATAAACGATTAATTGACGAATACAAAAAAGGATAAGAGGGATGTAAAATCAAATTGAAATACTATATAACAAATTAACTATCGATAAAAATATGAATCTAAGGGTAAAAAACACAAACGCATCGCTTATTACTTACAGTGCAATTGTAACGTACATATTTCAAATTTTATACATAATATATTATTTAAACTGGACCGGTTTAGCAAATCAATATTTGCAATTTCATTGCAGAGCGGAAACAATTAAATTATTAAAAAACTATTAAATATTGACGTTGTTTCATTATAATATCATTGATTGTTTTTTCCCACCACCTGTAAATAAACCATGTATATTAATAATTAACGCAACCTATTGCTTAATGTAAAGTTGAAAATAATTTTTCGATACACGAACTATTAAAACAACATTTAAATGAATCAAATATGTGACCGATAAAACATCCACTTCATACTAGTATCTATTAAACCGATATGAGGGGCTTATTATCATAACTAAGTTTTGAGAAAATCGCAAAAAAACACAGGATTTTTCGTAATCATAAAAAATGTTATAAATTACCATGTATAATTTACTGCAAGTGAAAAATTGAACTTTCATAACATGCAAAATATACTATTACGCCATTGGTTCTTTCTGGGCATATGTTATTCATTTAAAAATGTGAGCTTAGACACCGGTAGTGATCTTTGGCCGTGGTTTTAACAGTGTTCAAAGTAAACTTTAATACCCAACTATTTTTTGACATGACATCAACCATGGACATTATAAGTTTTGATAACATGCCCCACATATACCCTTTCAAACCAATAAACAAATCGTATTCAAATATACTGACTATGTTCTGTTCAATAGCTATATATGGTAGTATAACGTGATAAGGGTAGACAGAGAAAGCATAAATGATGAATTTACAAAATGTTAACAACGAATTCATCGATAATATTGAAGCATTAGTATTTACCATGACATATCTTTTTAAAAATAGAAATACATATAACGAAACTGTTATCGTTCAAATAATATCAATATCGTACACTTTCAGAGCAGCTGTCGCGTCATTAAAGTGCGGATTTACTACCGTTTAGGAACGTATCTCACGGGATCGCCCTTACGTAAGGAGTGCATAAAAAACACAAACGGCTCGGGCACAATGAAATAATGGCTTTCCAATAAACTCCGTCCGACAACATTTTTTATTTCAACCCGCTTCTCGCGCCAGATGGCCGAGCCACCCCTGCCCCCCGACTTATAATAATAATAATTTATGAGCGTCTTTGCCCCGAGGATAATATAATGAAACCTGCGCTAGGGGACGGGGGTTTAGCTCAAGGCTTTCTGCCGAATGAGCGGCGTAAGCATCTCGCGGCGTCGTGACCCGAAAGCTCACTGTTGTAGGCGAGGAATACCGCAATATGGTAGCCAGCTTTGGGGTTGATTTGAAATGCAAATGTTATTGATATCTAAGTCGAAAATTGAATGACGCCTCGGCGATGAGGCGCCTGCCTATACACATCTACGAATCGTGTGATTGAACAAGCCGAGAAAATTGGAAATAGCGATACAACATGAGCTTTTGGCATCTATAGAGAGGATTAATGTTAATCAATAGATTATCGGAATATTGGTGAATCAGAATATGTCCGTCTATCTAAATATTTTAAATAATCAAATATGATATTGAAGAAAACAAAAATATAACTGTAATACTTATTCATTATTTATTTTTAATGGTATATTTATAAAGAAGTTATGTATGAAAAAAAGATTATTCGCTATTTTAAGACGTAAGACTTATCAACAATGAAACGAAAATGTTTCGTAAATAAAATATTATGTCAAGGGTTTGAATAGCTTTACTCAACAACCAAATAATTTATTCTTAAAAGAAATATTATAATAAACTAAATATATATTTTGGCTACACACCAGTACATTTTTACCTTATTACAACAATAATGAAATAATGTTTCGATAATCAATAAAAACGAATGCATAATGTTTGTTTTGAATTAAGTTTGTTTTTAAGGAAAGAAATGGTTATTTTACTCACTCTTTCGACATGCTTTGCCTTGGCGATGTTCCTGATGAGCCGATAAAGTGGCGCAGCTGGATGTGCTGGTGCTCCAAGTTGGCAGTATACAAGGGCAGTAAATTTAGGAGCTGGAGGTGCTCCGATGGCAGCAGACCAGAAAGGATAGGCGGCGCGTGTATCAGCGAAGTGTGGCAGCGTCACGAGGGCGCCAGGTGAAGAGTTCCACGAGAGGGAGTCGCGCCGCGCTCTTCCAGGTATTCTCTCAAGAATTATCTGTAAAAAAAAAATAGAATAAGTAAAATGCAATATTTAGTTGGAAATAATATTTTCGGTCAGATATAATAAATTAAAAAATCGATCGCTTAAAATATCTCTAACTATTATAGTAAGCGAATCGAGGTGTCACAGATATTGAATACCTAACTGACGTCCAGAAAAAGTGGCAAAGTAAAAAAAGCAAAGAGCTGATTATCATTATAATATACAACATAAATATCGCCATGTGATTTTCCCAAATCTTATGTCGTATGTATTTCTATCATAATATTACATATTATGGATAATATTTGAAAATAATTTGGACTAACTTCAGAGTTATTTAAATCTTATTTCAGCATATTTTAGGATAGAAAACATTGATTTATAAGCTGACGATATAATATTATAATGTTACAAACAGAATTGTGGAGTCGTCAAACAAGAAGAGTCCGACTCCGACTTCGTCGTAAGCTGAAAACACGACTTTAATTTTTTTAGGTTTAGTAGCATGCAGTGGCGCCACTTTTGACTTAAGCCATTTGTGTACACAATTAAAAAAAAAGAACTTGAGTCGAGTCCGACTACTGTTAAAACAGATAACGAACAAAATATCCGGTATTATTAAATTCATAGTTCGAATGAACTAATGTTTAAATTATTTACACGACACCCCAGACAATTACTATATCGACTGTGGAAAGGAAAAAGGACGTAACCCTCAGTTTTTTCAAAACAGGTTTTTTTCGATAATCACAACGTATCAAACTTGATACACGTTATATCAAAAAGATGCAAGCTGAAAATGCCGAATTAGTATCTAAATTTAGGTTTTTAGTTTGAAAAAGATGACTTTGTAAAAAATTAAAACCAAAGAAAAAGACTGAAATACAGTTTCCTTGACCAATTTTTAATTAATTATAGATTTTATCAATTAAACACCAGTTTAGAAGTCTCCGTGCACTTCAAGGTTGTGTATAATTCATAATTTGTATATGGCCAAAAATCATCAAAGCACGTTTTTTGCGCCTCCTGTAAAATTGTATATGTGTGGGTTACGTCCTTTTCCCTTTCCACAGTCGATATAATAAATCACGTTTCTTATATGTATGTATATGTATGCATATAATTAAAAAACAGAATAATCTTAACTAATCGGTCACTAGATGGAGTTAATGAATTTTGAATAGCCTCGGTGGTCATATTGACTTTAAATTATTTAATCAATTGTGTATTTAATGAGAACTGTTGCATAGTAAATATTCCATTTAATAATATACTGTTAAATAAGAAACATCAAATTATTCGATATACCTAAATAAATAATATAATAATAGTATGATAAATTGAGAGTGAAAGAATAAACTTTCTAGAATGCGTAGGGTATAAACAGAAAACAAAGCTAACAAAATCATGCGAAATCCAACTGAAAAAAGTAATATTATTTTAGTTTATAAAATTTTCACAAAGTTTTTCTCTTGCTAAAAATAGATCCACGAGAGCAAGCGGCGACTTTTTGTGATTTGAATATTATCTTAAGTAAATCTGAAAAATAATTTTCCTTTTTTATTGGGACGTATTTTTTGAATTTATAATCTTTGCAGCTAAAAAAGTTAACTTTAATAATTAAGACACTACTGTTTTTATCATCAGTATCGCTATGCGATCTCGTAAAGTTTTTAGTTTCATTTACGCACAATGTGTATTACAAAATGTAAATTTCGGTAAAATACAGCTTTCGTGTTCATATTGAAATGAAAGAAAAAAAACCTTCGTCCAAATAAAACATACCATACGTCACGAACCAATGCGGTAGACCAGTGATCCCAACCTTATTCGCTCCATTTCCCCCTTTCACAATTGTTCAGAATATAATTCTCCCCTACTCAAGAAAGTCTAAATCAAAATAAACATCCGAATTAATATGCATATACGTAGTGTTTGAACTCTGGTGTTTCATTTCTCTAGTGAAACATATGCGTGTTTTGTCTAGCCAAAACACAATTGGACGACCTAGTACTGTTATTAATTTCTCAATCATAAAATATTTAAAACAGTCCATCAATTGAAAATATCCCAACGTAATCGTGTCGAAATGTATTTATGTATATACAATTATTTAAAAAAAAAAAACGAAATAACAAATAATCACGAAAAATGGTGGAAATACGTTAGAAACGTGGACTTAATTTCGAGATTTATATAAAGAGATAAATGCTATTATATATACTTAAAACCAGTAATATTTACAGTGTTAAAATGAAATACTTTTTTAGAAAGTGACATGTATTTACACCGAGTAACTATTAAGTATATATATATAGCTTATTTGCAGGGACTTCGATATGCTTGTTGGAAGAGTCTGTAGCGCGAACAAATATTGAATCTGTGTTATTATTATTTGCAGAAGAAACAAGGCGAGTTTCTAGAAATGTTTTTCTTCGAAACAAGTGAAACGAGTAAATTAACGATAACATCACCCGATCGCTTGTCGCAGAGTAACATTGAGGAGTATCTAGCCATGTTTATAATTTCCATACCCAATCAAGTGGAATTGTCTTAATAACAGTAACAACATAATTATGAACTATACACGCAATCAACAATAACATATCTCTCAAGTAGTACACACTCTTGCATTATATAACATAATATTTATCGCCTTGAAACTCAAAATTAAATATATACATTTTCGCTTTTACCTTGTTCGTTTTACTATATTTTTCATGTTACATCACATCGGCATAGGACACATCACATCTTCTAAGAATTGTGTTGTTGTGTAAGTTATGAAAATAAAAGTGGACAATAATAATATAACCGTATTTTCTTGTCCAAGTATGTAACACATTGTGTAAGTGTACTTTGTGTATCTGTACTCGTATAAAAAATAAAAATATGGAAAACAGAGCGTCGTAATAGAAATAATAACAAGGTTGACAAATCTAAGAACTTTCAGAGAAGCTACCTGCAAAATTTAGGTAACTGATAAAGATGACTAGTCAGTTCAGCATCGTAATTTTGAAATAATAATATATGTTTTAACAATCTATGATTTCATTACATTTCTTTCAATCATTAATCGTTTTTATTATTGACTTATTATAATACAGTGTATGTACCTGCTTTCGCATTAAATCGTAAAGCTTATGCACTAATTTGCATTTGAAATGACTCAGTCTAATTTGTGACTTACGTTAACCATTAAATGCAAAATTTTCTCAGTGCCAGCGTACTGCATCCAACTTTATAATTTATTTTCAAATTTAAAACGTGTTTTTACTTTTGGGTATGTATATTTTTTTTACATAAATGCCGCAGTATTTTAAAAATACGATATATATCTAAAAATGTGGTATAGATATATGAATTAAGCATTTTTTTTAAACATTCTTATTCTTAATTTTCTATATTAATATGATAAATTTCATCATTCAGCAATGCCAAAGAAAATCGAGTCCGAAAATTAATAGGTTGACAAGATTATCAACTAAGCAGTCTAAGAAGCGAAATCATTTATAAAAAATAACGTTTGGTGTAATTTTAAGAATAAATTAAGGAACTATTTTCTATTACATTAAATATGAACACGATTTGCATTATATATTAATTATTCTCGTTGTTTCAAATTCATATTAAAAAATTATTTAAACAGCATATATAATTAAATTGGATAAGAGACGAATTTTTGCATATAGGTATAAAAGAAATATGAAGTTTGCATGTAAATCAATACATCATAGCTATTCTTCGTGATATTTTAATCTTTTCTTTAGATTGGATTTTAAAGCATGGTTATATTGAATGTTGATAGTCATTAACCAATTAAACAATTGGATATAATAATTTATTATAGTTACAAGACAGTTTGTAGCCTCACTATGTAATCGTTACCCTTTACCAATCATACTTAGTAATATATAACTACCTAAAAAAAAATCCTATTGACTTTCGTTGCTTGATGATGTTGCATATAACATATTACAGTGAAGGAGTAAAGATTGTAAAAATAAAGATATTTTCAGTGGGGTATCGTAATATGCCAAAATACGACACAATCGTAAATAGCGCAATAAATTCGGGTAATCGCGTACTATTTCATCCGTTTGTCGGTAAAATAAATATGAAATTCCTCGAAGTAATGGTTGGCCGTTAAACCAACACCTAAACCACTCATTAAAAAGGTTATATTTTCATGGCGTCAACAAAGGCTTGACTTGCCCCGGGGGTAATGGGTGATTACAAAGGTGTCCCAACACGACACACCGCAGCGCTGTCCGATTACCTACCCGAGAGGCATCATCTCATGAATAGATGTACAATTTTGATCTCTTTATTCATTAAAAATTGTAGAGAAATTGTTTTTCGTCTGCTCTCAAATTGTAATATTATATAATATGAACGCCCAGTGGGTGGTCTTAAAGCCATGCGTCCATAAAAAAACAAATAGACGCGTACCTAAATGTTTTCGTTCGATTTTGAATGGAAAATATACATTCAGGAAAACGCTCTAGGATATGTCGTGTGATCATCTACTATTTCCATAAAAAACATTGCAACAATCCGATTACAAAGAATTATAAAGAGAAGCGAGAAAAAATATTCGATGCAAGATACGTTTTTTTAAACAAGAATCAATTGAATGGATGGTCGGAAAAGTAATAAAATTTCACTTACCCTACTTTTCACAATGACGATTGAAAAAATAAATCTAACGAAATATAGATTATATTATAAAACCAAACCATTGCTAAAATATCTAAAACCTAACTAAAATAAGCTTAAAATACGCGAACATTAAATATTTCTACTAATCAATCAAATGTGCTTAAATGATACAGTAAAACCCCCATTTACACTATAGTCCAGACCGTGTAATTGGGGGTGTGAATCTCATACAAAATTAGGGATTTGGTTTTTAAAATGCAAAACTAAGATTTCCCTTCATTTTGCAAAAAAAAAAAAAATATGGACGAAATATTTAGTTTTTGTAGTAGTAAATATACCGCACACAGACAGACGCCCAGCTATGCGTGTATAGCCTGGCACGTGTTGAATACACAGACGCTAGCCAACATTTGACTGTATGCGCGGCACAGACGACAGTTTCGTAGTAACGACAATGGAATGCGACCGTGCAATTGGGGGATTTGCGGCGAATAATGGGTAGTGTAATTGGGGGTTCTACTGTTTTCTTTTTCCATTAAATGCTTTTTTGACATTGGTGAAAATTATTAAAAACATTTCGATGACAAAACAAATTCATTATTTAATCAAAATCTAATAACAATAAAGCTCCACCAGTGGGGAACTCCATACCATCTTGTTCTATAAATATTCCTGGGATTCCATTTTTCAATCATTCGAGTGTGCCCAGAATATTTGCAGTTAAAACCAAATATATCGTAAGTACAAAATAATTACTACAAGATAGTTTATTTTTAAAGTATCCTTTTTCCGAATTCGTAGTATTCAATTTTGAGTAATGTTCAGCCACCAAGTTATATAGAAACAAATAAAAGCAAGTCGGTTGGTAGAATATAAAATGCCATACCACTGGCTAAGCTAAAATTATTATAATATGAAAAGCACACTATGGGGGCGCGAAGGCGGAAATTACTGCGGAGATAGTGCAAAATGACGCGGCTTTTCCGTTATTTTTCAAACGCTTACCGTTCACTGGGTGCAAGCTAACGTATCACACCACGCACGCATACCACGGAAAAAATGGTGGATATTTTTAACACCACGATAGTAGATTTTATTCACTGCTTTCGTCAAAACATGAGTATGTGTTCTAGGAAAAATGTATTTATTTATTTTTAGACGACACGGGAAAACTATGACACGGCAGAAATATTCCGAGTCAATTTGCTGTGGCGAATAGAATACAAGGATACAACAAAATAATTATGACAAGGCATGCATAATCAGATGGTTACCTAAAATTAAAGCAATACGCAATGACGTGTAATAATTTGCACATATTCCAAAACTCGAATTATAAATTCTGTACGTGTTCGTTCGAAAATAGTCATTTATTTGTCAAGGGATTATCTGAATAAAAGATGCAATTTTAAATTTGTAAATGACTTTAAGAACTTGTATTTTTGTGTATTCGTAATAAACCTTTTATTGCTGCATAATTTCGGAAAAAGTTCAGCTATTGTTGATGACGAAACACAAAGGAAAGTTACTACTGACGGGATACGTTGCAGTATTTGTATGTTTCTACACATTTACCAGAAAATATTCTCGATGTCTAAAATGTTAAGCCGTGTTTACGAACAATAAATATCTTATTATAGCGTGAACCTTAACTTCCTGTGCGATACACTATTGAAACCTCATAAATATCCCTGCCCCTAATAAAATTATAATTAATCTTCAACAGCAGCAAATTGTAAAGTAATTAATACTTACTGGCTTTAATTAACATATACGCGGAGTATCGTACACGGAACTAAAATCGACAGAGGGAAACCATATTTAAGTAGTTTACGGAGTATAAAGAATTTTTTATTGATATCGAAGGATTTTTAAAATAGAACTACACTAACGTACATTGAAACGGTTACCGTTCAAAATAGTTTAGACAAGGGTTGTGGAGTCGCAGTCGGGTGTTTTTTTTATGATTTAAGGATGTTGAAAAATTATTCATCTTATTGATTAGTGAAACCTACTAGAAACTATTCTAGTAACTAGAATGATCTGATGGTATGCATATATGTCTCCTTTAACCCGACTCCACAGCTTTGGTTTTAACACGATGGCTAGTCACCTTGTCCTTGCAGGAATTTGGACGAGATGGGAAGCCAAAAATTACGTTTGTAAACACTCGCCAGTAATCATTCATATATCAATCGCAAAACACGGTCTCAAAAATAAAGTTGAAAGTGTTTATAAAAACATTAAAACCCATCACCTAAATCCTAGTTAGCACTAATACATTTAACTTAGCCGACTGTGATATATTCTTATTTTTTTTTGTTTAATTTACAAAGCAATTAATATCGACTGTATTCATTGTATATAGCCGATTTTATTGGGTTTTATTTTGTGTATTTATTATTTTTTCTCAAACGACAATATGCACATTTTTAGATAAACCAAAATATGCCTTACAGTCGGTCTCAAGCATAATACGAACAAAATATCAATTTATCTAATGTTTTCTAATCTTTACACGACACGAATACATTGTATACGATAAATTTATCTTGTATTACCCTCGGAGTAGTGAAATATGTAGTAGCAAAATTGTTATATCTATGAATTTAGTATAAGTTAATGTTAGCGCGATTTCTTTATCCAGTTCCTTTGACTCTTCGCTATCAGTTGAAGTATCGTTGCGCCCAGAGCGTAGTTTAATGTAACATATCGCGCCTCGCGGAATCTTTTAACGCTCTGGCTTTATAAAAAAAAATGTATTATTCGCGATGGGAAAAAAACCACCATCAGGTGGAGAAGATAGCGTGTCTCGGGGCAATCGATCGCCGATGGAAGGGGCGGTA
This sequence comes from Himalopsyche anomala, assembly GCA_031772345.1. Classification (NCBI taxonomy): domain Eukaryota; kingdom Metazoa; phylum Arthropoda; class Insecta; order Trichoptera; family Rhyacophilidae; genus Himalopsyche; species Himalopsyche anomala. The sequence continues at coordinate 25,496,645 of CM062821.1, forward strand.
AAGAAAGCGACCTCCGTTCAAACGTATAATAGCAATGGGGAGAAAACGAAACACGTGAATTGATTCATAGCACCCCTCCACGGCAATTGTCAGTTTTGGTAATTTGAGCCGTTTTTAGAGTAAATCAAAACATTACGATGAATACATTAAGGCTGATTGAAAATCTAATTACGTTTCTTGGTATAAATGTTTTAAGCTCTGGTTATTTTTAGCATTCTACGCTTGATTTATATATACGGAAATATCACATGAAATACACGCAACGACTTACATTATTGAATCACCTATATATGGGGGCATTCGGATATCACGTAAGAAAATTCTACGCTGACGGAAAACGAGACAAATCACACCAGTAAAGAAGTGAATTTATTCTGTTCCGTATGCTTCGTCTTTTTTTGCTGTATACGGCATAGGGCGTAAAGTAATATTATGCAAATTGAATTCAATATTATCAATGACATAATAAAATAAATGTGTGATTAGTGTCAATATTAAAATAAACTTAAGTTGCTCCCGGTGGTTTTCAACGTTGCACGCATCAAAATCCGTTATGGTTTCAAACACTTAATTCGAAAATATTCAATGTTAATTCATTAAAATTTGTAGCATAAAGAAAAATCGTATTTGAAATATATATATGTAAGTGGTTCCATTACTGACAATCTACTCGCTATCTCTATGACGCTTAAATTTTTTCGAATGCCTTTTATTTAGCCTCAAATTCAATGTATCGCGAAATTTCTTTATAATAGGCATTGGATACAAATTGTGTAATATTTTCATAAATGTAATGGATTTATGTTTCTCAGCGGTAATATTGTGAAATTTCATTGTAAATAAAAAAATATTTTATACTTTGATATTATATATATAGATTGTGTAACAAATTATGACGTGTTCCAACTCTTTGAGACGCATCCTAAGAAAAACATCGTAAGGTTTTTTTATTTGCGATGGATTCGACAGTAACTTTATGGAAGTTTATTTTCAATATAAAATTAAATTTGATAACTTTGTTACTCTGCATCTTGCCTAGAATATCATCAGACATATTTTTCACACGTATTTATTTGTTTATCTGTGGCTCATTCTACTATTCATTGCCACTATTCAAAATCTATCAAAAGGTTTAAAGAAGCAAAAAACGTACCACAGTTTGTAACACAACAAGTGGAGTAATAACGTTGTCAAATATAATGTTGTACTATCGTAAGGTCATTTATGAACAAACTTAAACGTGGTTCTAATTCGTCTTTAATGTCTTTTCACCACGAATTGACAGTTAGTTATAGAATGGAACAGCACGCAAGTTATTGGATTGGTCATTGGTAAATTATTATTTAATCTTGAAATAAAAGTAGTTAAGTTTTGAACTTAAACAATTGTAGTAGTATAATTACACTAAGCTTTCAAGCTCGCATAATTCAAAATGTAATAATACACTCGAGATGATCATGGTGATATTCACTAGGTAGGTGTTTGAATTGTAGTGTTTCCCGTATATTGTTTAATATATTTATGTACATATGCTGTAACTTGCGGCTTGTTTGGTTCTTGTACTTGTGCGGTTTCGACTAGATGCTCCATGTCTCCTGAGAAAACAAACAAAGAGAATTGGATGCAGTTTCTTACGACTGGGTCGGTTTGCTTATTTTGCAACAACATTATTGTATTCAGCAGACCAGGTTAACCTTTCATCAACCGTTTTCCGTATCTCCACATCTTAAATGCCCTAAAGTTGAAATTGAAAAGCCTTATACACTGCTGCAGACTCTTAATTAAAAACACAACCATTTTTATGATCATTACAATTATTTCGCCCATAACACTTCCAAATAATAAAATATTTACTTTTAAATATGGTCCCATTAGAGGTGAAGTGAGTCATGTTTTATGACAGAGAAAAAAGTTAGATGCATTGTAATATTCTGTACTGCTTAAAGTATCGTAAAAGTGAAAGTAACCTCAGTCATTGACACATTGCGATAGTGTTATCTCCGTAAAATAAAAATATTCAATCCACCAAAACACCAAATAAAGAGACGTGATTGTACTTGGACTGAATCCATGGAAAAGTTTTACTATTTTACTAGTTGGCTCACTCTCGAGGGCCCATATGATACTAAAAATCAATGTCATATTTGTGTAAGTTTAAAACATTTTTTCAGCAGTGTTTGAACTCAGCCCGTTCTAAGGTCTTGTTTACATTGGTCAAGTAGATTAGCGTAGTGAATTAGTCGGTTAGTAACTAATCCAGCGTGATCAGGATAGATTGGGGAAGTAATCTAGCAGTATCGTTAGTCGTTACTATCCATTTATATGGAGCATATGAGCATCAAATTTTGTATTTCGATGAACTTGACTATCGATTTAAATTTAAATATTTGCACCAATCGTTTCAGAAACGAGAATAATAGTTTAGAGTTGATAGATAGGCAATCGTTCGTCCCACGACAATTTTTCAAGATATATGATCGGGTGGGTGGGAAAGGAATGACACATCACAGATATCAATACATTTGGATACGAGTCCTTGTATCAACATGGGAAATAATAATTCTACACTAAGAATGTCCAAATTTACAAATAACAAGATAGCTTACTTTAAAACAATATTTACCGAGTGTTCAAATAAAACAAGGGTTCACAAATTTTCTCATTAGAGGGACAATTTTAATTTCTAATAAGTATATTTGGGGGCCAATTTTTTAAACTAAATATAAGTATATTAAATTTGAATCATTCAAATTATGTACACTCCCACAGATTTTTTCACTAACGACCCGGGTTTCGCCTTTCGGCATCTTCAGGCGTTCAAGCGCACGGATGAACTTGAACTGACTGACTGTCAGTTCAAGTTCATCCGTGCGCTTGAACGCCTGAAGATGCCGAAAGGCGAAACCCGGGTCGTTAGTGACAAAATCTGTGGGAGTGTACATAATTTGAATGATTCAAATTTAATATTGAAATTCCACCAAGCACCTTCAGTCGAAATCTTAAATTATATAAATATATATTATTACTCATATTATGCTAAAAAATATTTTTAAAATTTCACCGCGTGATTTGTGTATTTTTCTTTCTTTGAAACCAAACTCTTGCAATTCTAGGCTCAAATTGTTTGGTGTAAATACGTAAAACAGATGCGATATGGTTGTCAGTTAATTTTTATCTTAAGTTTGATTTATTAATGCCCATTGTAGAAAATATTTTTTAACAAATATATGTAGATACTTCCAAATAAAAAGTCCTTCGATGAGCATTTAATTATATTCGGATATAACTCATGTGAAAGTTCTTCGAAAAATTCAATAAAATTATTATCACGATAAAATGCTTTTGCTTAATCAATTCAAACTCCATATCTGCTAGAACAAGGTCTGAGTTATGTGGAAATAATATGCAGATTTTGCATAAATCTCGCGGTACACACTTTGTGAACGTCTGGAATAAAGCAAAACAATATATTTACGTAAAAAAAATATGATTATAAAAACTTTTTATTACTCATCAATTATGCACAATTATCAAAATGTATGACGTTCAAGGTAATCATAATGGTATGAGAACAGTTTCTCATAACCAATACTTGTAAGAATTTTCTAGTATTAACAAATAATTATATGTGATGTTGAAAGAAATTGTAAAATAGTTGTCGGAAGGTTTGTGATACATAAAAGTTTTATTGACAAAAAAAGTTTCAATATCATAAACCATATTATCTTTATTTTTCTTGTTGATTCTTGAGATCGAATGTATATCATTTTTTAATTACTATTTTGGCCATATTTGATTGGTTACTAGAAATAAAGTTCAATAAAGGATTAATGTCTTTATCAGAACAGAAAAAATATTACAATGGAGTTCTTCAATATATCAAATGAAAATTTAATCAATACATAATTGTGAATTATTTTTTATTTAAGTCCACCATTTGTTTCAATATAATAATATAAAGAATACATTTAAAGATAATCCTTCGTCTTCTCAGAGGTTAAGTGTTCCAAAACTTCAGCTGGTCATAAATATACAATAAGCCTAGAACATAAAACAGTCGAAGATTTTTTTTAAGAAAATCTTTCAGATAAAGATTGAAGAACTTTGATTTATTATTCTACACACAAATATTCTATTGCTTACAGTGCTTACACAGTCAAAAGCTACAAAAATCTTTAAATTTTAAAGTAGACTTGGGTAAATTTAATATTCATCGATACATATATTGATTTCTCGATAAAAGTAAATTGGTATTTATGAATTCATCTTTTACTTTTACTCGTATAGGCTTTTTTAAATTCCGAAAAACCTACACAGTATACATGATTTTTATGGTATAGAATAGCCAGAATTGGTCATACCAACATCCTAACACTTAATATACATATGTTATAAATAAATTTGATAACTTTGTTATTTCATTTTATGTGCTACAACTTGTGACACATGTTTCGCCTCTTTGAGAAGCATCACCAGATTATCTGTTATTTTTTTTATCTAATCGTATACGTTAATTGTAAATGAGCTAATTAAAAACGGTATAATTACAATACGAAATGTTGAAAAAAATGATTATAAATAAAAATACGGTATCATTAACCTCAGCATTAAAACATAACACAAACGTTTTGACATCAAATTGAATCGTGTAAGTCAGGTGTTAAATAATTGGCTCAAAGGGAAACAGGTTTTAGTACCAAGACCATTTATATTATCACCACAAAAAATATAATAAAACGTGGTACAGCTACAGGATGAGAAAACGTTTTCCAATAATGATACGGCTGATATAATTCCACAGTGGGCTATTGACAATTGAGCAGAACTCGACAGGTAACATTCGAGAGCAACGGGTTAACTAGTAGTCCCCGCGGAGCGACATATGTGGGAAGACATCCGCAAATTGCATTTCCATCGGATATTAATATTGTATTAGATGTTGCGCAAACACACTCGGAAAGAAATGTGTATTTGAATAAAATATATATACCTTTGATACAATGGCGGTTTTTTTTATTATGTATATTGTTTTCCAAAGTCTGCTTATCGTACATGCAAAATTGAGAATGCAAAGCTCTATCGTGGTTGTCTATTAATATTTAAATATTTTTGAAACAACATTACCGACTATAATATGTACGTAAAAAATGAATTATTTGTATTATATTTCCAATAGATGGTCTCCTTGTTTATGATGTATAAATAATATTAAAACAATACAACACTATTTTGTACAAATTATTTTTTATTTTATATGCTCAGGACCGGTTTCGCCCATGATGAGAATTATTGACTAATAAGAAAATAAATTAATACAGTGCTATGTATACTGAGCAAAGTAAAATTATTAACGGCGTGCCAACCAATTAGTAATGGTTATTTAATCGGCAATAGTAAATTATAATAGTAGTCCAATAATTTATTTTCGTTTAAAATAAAACTTACTTTAAAATGTCAAAGATTTTCGACACATTAATTTTAAAGAAGAGAAATAATTTTAAAAGAAAATCATATTTATATACGTAGGAACTAACTCTAGCATGCAATTCTTAAAATATTCAAAATGGTTGTTCATTTCATCATACGATTTTCCGCGCGAAAAGTCTTAAAAAAAGTTTCCATTCTTCTGGCCCCCATCTCTTTTCAAGTCACAAAATAAAATAAAACAAAACAGAGGAATAGGAGTGCAGGAACGGGAAAATCAGACGGTAAAGTTTTCCAGTAATGAAAATGTTGGAGCGGAAATCGTGGCCAGCCCAGTATGCGGGGGAGCCAATACCAACCATTTAACATTATTTAACCTGCTATACGTACGTCTTTAAGTCAACAGGTGAAAGAATTGTTTGACAATCGAGTGAGGTGTTATTTTCTCGAGAATTAGTAACAGAAACTTCACTAATTTTGAGTAAATGAAAGTTAAGTTAAGTCATTGAACGTTGCTTGAATCGATAGAAACCTCACTTAATGGGTCAATTATAGAAAGCTCTACCTACATTTATAAAAAAACTTTTTTTGTACTCATTCTACAATTTTGTATAATGATCAGGAACTTTTTCGGTCATTGAAATCATTTTCCATTGACGATAAATAAATAGGAACAGGCTTATTTGTATTTAATATTTATTATTTGTTGTTTAAAAATTGTAAGTACAGTACATGACATTACAGCTGACGCCAATTCGTCATGCAATTGACAAATATAATGAGAAAAAATTTAAAAAAAAACAACATAATACATCAGAATCAACATACAAAATCATTAAATAAAAAAGTAAAACTTAACACAGCTCACAAATACTGTCACTAAAAATGTCCACTTCTCTAGGCAATAAATTGATCAGTCGAACGGCTCTTGAAACTGGCGACTCATACGTCCTACGCGAGGAACAAGTGTTTAGAAACAAAAGTTTTTGGTTATAGTTTCGCCCACGTAAGAATAATTTGGGAGCATGTAAGTAAATAGTCATGAGAATTTCAGGATTATTAGCTCGGCCCCGGAGAAGAAGAAAACAATGTTTTAAACTTGAAAATGGTCTTCCAGCTTCAAGAAAGTAAAACGATAACATTCCTAAAAGAAAGTTGGTGGGCATAAGAATTATAGGTATATGCCCTATGACAAGGTTTACAATTTAATCTGTATAAATAATATTGAAAAGATTTTACAGACATGCAATTAATGAAATAAGGTTAAAATATTGATTAGCTACTACAACTAATCAGTTGAAAATTAAACCACGTTGATAGAAAATAAAGTAGGTAAGATATCGTATGCAATTGTTCCTCAATTCATTGAAGCAAAATTTAACATAATTTTTAACTGCTTTTTATATATGCTGTTAATCACACAAGGGAAAGTATATTTACAATTGTATATATGATAACTTAATGTTAATACAGAATATTTAACGAATTATAAATAATAAGATTTGTTTAATTGAACAATATACATATATAAAGTTAATTCTTTGAATGTAACAAAATATCAATGAATATAATATTGAAAAAGTTTGAGCGTATGATAAAGAAACTCAAGTTAACAAAGTTAAATTATTATGAAAATTATTAGTAAAAACCTGTCAAAAATGTTTCAAACTCGAGCCTGATTTTTTCTTAAAATCGAGTCAACATTTTAACGAACAATTTTATGACTCATGACGAGGTTATAAACTCTCTTTCCCTTCCCAACATCCTATTTCGCCAGCGAAAAATCCCGATTTGTATGGCTCATTGCGAGTAAACATTTTTTCTATCGCGAGAGAGGCGTGAAATATAGTAAAATGATTCTAATAATGTTGAAGATGTTAAGCACACTGTAAGAAAAAAATCGTGATCAATAAAAGCATGAATTATTATTCTTATTGAGATCAAGATGTACATTAAGAAAATAGTGCATTAGTCATTCAATAAAAACGTACAAAAAAAAAACGAAAAAATAATAAGTTAAATCTGATTTTAGATATAAATTATATCAGAATTATTTGACTACAATAAATAACTAATGAAAAATCTAACCAATATAATTAATTATACTCATGATACTATCTGTAAATATACACTCATATACATATGTTTTAGTAAACTAATATACGTTTATGGGGTACCTCTGTTATGCTGATAATACGTGGACAACGTGCCTTCCATATTAAAAGAAAGAAAATTTTGATATGGGCTGCATTCCTTGAATATATTAAGTAAGAATAAACTTATGAAGCATAACACTATTTATTATCAAGTGTGAGTTTGTACAAAAGAAATTCAAGAATACTGACGAAGTAGACTTTCATATTGATCATCCAGTTTATGATAATGGGAAGAACAACATTCAAATGGTCACCGTAAATCAAGTATCATTCATTTATGTCCGATATTTGTTAAAAACTTATCGCCATAGCCATTTTTTAGTGTTGTTTTTTTTTTTTAAATAATTATCTGATTACTCAACTCGGCAGAGTGCATTTTTTTCACGTAACTACATATTTAAGAGTACAATTTCGATTGTTCCGAATTTTTTGACTAATGAACTGGACGGTCGATACATGGAATATTAGATATGTTTATTAGTGTCATAGTGTCAATGAAGTTATCAGCTCAATATCACACCCAACCGTTTATTGATATAAAATATATACGGAGATAAAATAAATGGTTTATATCATAATCCCTTTTTTTTGCCACATTTTAAAATTCCGGTAAAAAAAATCATCATTCATTTAATTACGTGAAATGTCATTGACTATATTGTTTATCATAACTGAGATTGACGTAGAGTTGCCAACGCAGAAATGAAAAGTGCGTAAAAAAGTTGAGGGTGAAGATTTCATAAAATATTTCCAAGTGATGGATGGATGAGATTGGAAAGTGTGCAGCCTGATTTACGAGTCAATAAATTGTGATTTAAAATATATATAACGCAGTATACGGGGGCCATAACTTGGAATCGTATTTTTTTGCTACGGAGTTTCTCGGTGGAATTATTAAATCAAATCTAATTTATACTCGTCGAGACTGGATACAAATCACTAAGGAATATCTTCAAATATAATCGAGTCAAAAACTTCACATGTGATACCAAATTTACAAGTTGAATATTATATTTTATCTCAGACGCTCAAATCTACTTATATTAAGATGAATTGGGTGTGTTTATCACATTAAATTCCGAGTTAAACTAGGTTGATTGAAAACGTCGAAACATGTACCCAGTGGCGGATTATAAGCTCATGAGATAAATTTTAGGCCCCTCAAAATTGACTTATATAATTTAAAGTCCAACAATTTCATTGAGTTTTCAATTTTTATTATATAATATATGGAATTTTACGCCTCTTTTATGTTATGTAAAAAACAGGGCCTCCAAAGTATTTGATCCGTCATAATGAATATCTGGTTATCCTGAATACATGGTTCGAGATGTGACCATACGCCGTGCACCGTGTGATTTACAATAATTGTTAGTTTAGTGGTCAGCGAGATCTGAAAGATTGCCGACCTCGGCATTAATGAATGAATATTGAATATTTAAAAATAATATTTAAGTACAGTGGAACCCCGATCTACCGTTCTCGCATTGTTCGTTTTCCCGCATGGATCGTTTATTTTTCATAGTCCCGGCCAAACACCCATAAAAACAATGTAAAAGAATCCCGCATTGATCGTTCCCCGATTTACCGTTTTCCTCGATCTATCGTTTAAATACTTTGGTCCCGTCACGAATATTATCCCGATTGACCGTTTTCGTTGAATATTTTTCATAAATAGTTTTGCGTCGCATTTCGTTTCGCGTTTTTTTCAGTGGAACCACGATCTACCGTTCTCGCTATCTTCGATTTTTTGCATGGATCGTTTATTTTTTACACGACAATATTTATTAAATCCACGTTTATCATTCCCCGATTTATTTATTTCCTCGATCTATCATCTAAATATTATCGTCCGGTCCTAATTATTATCCCGATTGACCGTTTTTGTAGAATATTTTTTTTTCGCTCAAATAGTTTACATCTCATTTCGTTACATAAATAAATAAGTTTTTTGAAAAATAAACATCTTATTTGCAAAGAATCTGTCCCAAAGTCCCTGCGAAAAGGCATGATCTGTGCTTATTTTTTAGTAAAAGTAATGACCAAAATAGGAGGGACATCACAAACACTCATGCCTTCGAACAGAAATCGATAAATCGAAATCCGCTCGTACTGGGGCTCCAACCCGTGAGATCCGGCACGGAAAGACCACAACGCTAACCGCTGCGACATACGACCCGGCTTTACATTTACCTTTACTGGAAAAACTCTTAAAATATTTCAATTTATCGGGCACAATTTTATTTCAATATGTCATGGTTTATCCATATTAAAACTTCGATTCTGGTTCATTTTCAATGCCAAAATACCGGTATTTTTTCATTTTTAATACTAGTATTTCGGTATTGAAAAAAAAAATGAATACCGGGATCCTGATTTCGGTAATACCGGTATTACAATCCTTTACTAAAACCACTGAATATAACCGAAACAACAAACGAATACGCAGATACAAATTTGCGGAATAGAGACAATATTTAATTTGAGGTAGATGATTCCGAGTAAATAATCTGGTCGGATATTTGTATTTCACACAACGGGCATGGTTTTGCTTCGCTTTGTGTAACTTACATGTTTAACAATAGCACAAACAATATTGATTTTTTTTTAAATAAATATTAAAAACGTTTTCCGTGTATGTTTAAATTCCATTGCATGCAAACAAACATTGGCATTAAAAGCAATTATACAACTTCTACAAAGCTTTACGCGAGAAGAAAAAAACAAATCCTGAGCGAGAAGAAAAAACATCAAAGTGTTGTTATGAACCGAATTATTTTTAAGGGGGCGAAGGAGGGTTGTATATAGATTTTTTTTATGTTAAAATTAAAAAGTAAAAACGTTTTTGATTACTTTTGATTCGGTACACGAATACAAAAATAAAGTTGAAAAGCAATCATAGGTTTAATTGAAGTATAAGTAAACACATAAACACGTAGTACTTTAAACATAGTAAATATTTAAATTCACACTCACGGCCGTAAATATTAGATTTGGGTAAATCGAAGTTCAATATTTCTGTGCTTTTAATTTCAAATTAAGTATTTTGAGACATATATTTCGTCAAAAAGAATTCTTACAGAAAACAGGGAGAGCGTTTTTAAGAAAGATGATAAAATATGAAAATAGTAAATTTTACATATATAGCTTAAAAAGGACCATTTCAAATGAAAGTTTTTGTCAGAACTGAGACGAACGGGGAATAATTCATGGAGTCGTAAATATTAATAGTTCAGATTTTACAAAAAATGTGTTTTAAAAAACCTGCTAGATATTTATTTATATGAGAGAAAACAGCACTCGGTTATTTATTTAACTGTCTTAAAAAGATATTTCACAATTGTTTCTACTGCAGAATGCAAACGTCGCAGAAATGCATTTTAATACATTATCAAGTATGACATTATAATACCATGTTGAAATGCAAGCAAGTTTAGTCCAACAGCACAGTAGCCTGTCATTAAAATAGTTATGTGAATAAATGAAAAATGAATAACTTTTTTATACGACATACTTTTAATGTAAATTATACATATTCAAAATTCATTGCCATTAAGTGAATCTAACCATTAATCATAACAAAACCAAAACCACCAACGACGAAGAAGAGTGTTAAACTTTACTACTGGTTTGTAAAAATACAGTTTATTATTATATTTTCCAGGAGATTTTAAAAAGCTTAAAAAAATGTGTATTTCAAAAAGTGGATTAGTCGGAAAACTTTCTAAAGTAAAAGTTGTTTATAAATACTGAAGATAAAAGAGACCTTGTTCTTATATACATTCTATAAAAAGGTCTAGGTTTTCACATCTGTGAACCGGCAAAAATATGTGAAATACGCAAAAACAACCATTTTTTCATCGATTTTTAAATTATGAAACACAAAATTTTGTACATTTTGTAACACAATACGTGGAATAATCAAAGTTATTTTTATGTTATATTATAAGTCGAATTGCAAAAATATGTTAAAATTTCGTTTTAAGTTTTGCGTGATATAAATAATTGTCTTAGGTGCTAAGTCTTCGAAACCTGTTCCGCAATAAAATTAATAGTTCCAAAGAACGATAGGAAAATTAATTCTAACCGAAATTTGTAGAAAAACTTACGGGCAGACAGTTTAAGTAGTATTTTCTATTCCATGCATACATTAATGAGAGTAGATTTAGCCGCAGACAGGAGTGAGAAGCACTCTGCCCATGTGCAGTGAACGACACACGTGCGATCAGGGCCAGGCGTTGTAAGCCGGAAAAGAGCCGAGTGTTTTTATTGTAAAGCAAACGTCCGGGAAATGAAATATTTCCTGACGTAAATGCGAAAATGTTCGTCACACTGACAAGCATGCAGTGCCAAAGAACATGATTCCAGGAAAAAGTGCACGGATATTTATTTTGATCGATATTCTCGATTGATAGATTATCTTAAGGTTATTTTTTAAAAAAGCACACATTATTCATTGTTCACTGATATCCACTAAAGCATGGATAATAAAATACATAGCTAGATAATGAATGAACTATTAATAAAAACACAATAATCCTTTGTACTTCATTCCACTTTATTTAATATGTCAGGACCGGTTTCGCTCATTACGAGCATCGTCAACTGATAAGAAATATAATTTAACAGTGCTATTTATACAAAAATGAACAGTTAACTGTTCATTTTTGTATAAATAGCACTGTTAAATTATATTTCTTATCAGTTGACGATGCTCGTAATGAGCGAAACCGGTCCTGACATATTAAATAAAGTGGAATGAAGTACAAAGGATTATTGTGTTTTTATTAATATAATGCCTTTCCACCAAGTATTGACAGTGAACACCCTAAAAGTGATCAATGAATGAACTTATAGTCTTCTAACATCATCAATACAAAAATATGCATAGTAAAAATACAATAAAATTTGATTGGACAAAGTACATATACTATTTTCACCGATTCAATTTATTGGAGATAGTCAGTAAAACATGAAACATAAAAACAAAGTAACTGAATATACACAATACGTGTATAAAATATATACATGCATTTTTTCATAAAATCTGACACGATAAATATGTATGTTTTTTACCTGCATATTGAACTAGCTAATTTATTAGATATGGAAATGTCAAATAAAAAATATTACCTTTTCTCTTGAAATACATAAATAGAAATGAATATAATACAGATCGAAGTTAAGAAATATAAAATTATTACTGCCTTTTCGCATTGTATTTAGCTATTAAAAACGGCTATGTAATTTTTAACGGCGTTGATATTTTAGTCAACCTTTTATGCTTAGGTCCACTGTCGCGTTTTATTTGACATCAAAATGGCATTTTAAAAAATGTATGCAGCAAAGGGTAAAAGTTTAACATACAGCTCCAGCGGTGTCAATATGTCAGTAATGAATTAACCCGCCGCGTCCAAAGCACGAAAAATTCTCAACGTGGAGCATAACGAATTTGGTGTTTATTTTTGACGAACACTAATAAATATTTTTATTGGATAGTTTATGGTCATATAAATAAAGACAACTATCGTTGTCATTTAATTATAAAAGATATAAAGAACTAGAAAACAAAAACAAAAAACCATCGATTGTTAGTTAGCACTATAACGTTTAAAGAAAAAGATTAATATGGATCTACTTAATTTAAAGTCAAATATGTACTGCGAGTTATGAATTAGAAATCAGCTAAATTGAAGTATTTCGTAATATTTTTTTATTTTGATCATAAAATAATAACTTAAAACAAATAAAATATAATAGCAGTAGTATGGCTAGAAACAATAAACTTACTTTAAGAAAAAAAACGTATGTATGATAGAAAACTTTAATTGAATCTTATAGTTTTCTTATGAAAACAGGTTGTTGGTATAGTTTTTTAGAAACAAAACATTAGACTTAATTCCAAGTGTTAGAAACCATGTAATTTGTACACAAAGTCCTCACGAACAATCAAGTATTTAGAATAGCATTGCTTTTTTAAATATAAAATTGATGTATTTACCTCTAACGTGCTGAAGACTATCTTTTCAACGGACGAGAAGTACTGATCCCAAAGGAGCTGAGTTTGCTGTCGAAGTGCTAAAACACTCGCCGAATTAACAGACCTCACCAGTTCTGGAACCTGGAAAACATACAGTGACAATTAAACAGTGTTTATCAAATAATCATTTTTACTTTGTCTCGCATTAGATAAATGTTTTTAGTGTTAATCGAGATAAATGAAAACAATCTAGTACGTATTATTATATTATCAAGTTCTTCCAGACAATGTGAAAAAAACCCTTATGATAAAATTAATGTAACAAGAAAAAACATTAATTTAATGTGCTTTTGCATAAAACATAAAAAATCTTCGGATATATGGTCCAAGCGCTATAAGGAGCCAGTCATATATGACATCACGCTCTAGGGGTGTCTGATATAATGTGACAATTTTAAACAAAATGTGAAAAGGTAATACGACGATACTGTGACAATAAGGGGTGGGGGGTGGGGTTTTAAAAATATCCAACATCGGGTGGTGACGTCATATATGGACGGTTTCTAATGACAGCATATTAAATAACTATTTATCGTCACAAAGAAAAACTACTCCATAATAAACGTTAACTTAATATCACTAGGAAAGAATTCACAATTATCATGTTAAGTCGAATGAAAGTACGTTTTATTAATATCACATATAGTGTCGATGCAACGGTTTTGTTGTTTTCCTATGATGCTATTTTTCTTTTTTTGAACTAATGAAAAATATCTACTTTCAATCAATATTATTGTTTTAAACATGATTCCGTCTTATTTTTTATTAAAATTTTAAAGGTAACGCAAGAGTATGGGTATTGCGGTACGATATCTGAATTCTTTATCAATTTTCAGCAACAACGCGCGACCACACATATAACGATGTTGACCCAACACAAATTATGTGGATTGAATTGAGATGTTATTAAGCAACCACCATATTGTCCATACTTTGCATCTTCTGACTATCATTTCTTTAGTTCATTACAAAATTATATTATTATATATGAGAAAAAAATAGTAAAATAGTGCAGGGATGATTTTACTGTTTGTTAAGCCAGGAGAATTTTTCTCCAGAATAATTAATAAGTTCATAGAAAGGCGGTGAAGAAATATAACAACCGATAAAAATAAATTATTGATTAGGCTTATAAGAAATTAGTGTTTTTTTTTTCTTTCCAATAGAAAACGTCAGAACTTTTGTATCAATGTATTATAAATTACATTTTTTATCATTTAGGTAAAAAAAAATACGAATTCGGTTAGTAAATACATTTGCAAATAAAGTAACAAATTTACTTGAAAAAATCTGTATTTATAGCCATTTAAAAGCGACATTCAACATCTGAAGCGGCCATTAAATATGAGATTTTCGCAGCCGCTCGTTATCCCATTCTGCTAATAAATGTTTCCAACAGATGGTAATTTATTCTAATGAAGTACAATGCCCAAAATAGATTATTTACATAGTTAAGTCGTTAGTTAGAAAAATTCGCGTTTCTAAAATTTGATAACGCTATTCACATGTATCTTATCGCGGGGTCTATCAACGGATTCGAGTCGTTAGTGTTTAAAACGAAAAGCGTTAGCAGAAAAGTGATCTATTGTTGCAGGACTTAGTTGAGTTGACAAAAATCAGACTTGATTATCTCTACATATATAGGGCAATACATACATAATCTAAACGGAAAAATGTAAGTAATTGTTCAAAAATTATTAAAATTCTCAGAAAGCATTTATTACCGAATTATAAACATTTATTAGAATTCCTTATTTTTTTTTTAAAGCTGAGATACTTTTTTGAATATAGTCTATATACTTTCCTTATAAAACTCATATTGATTTTATAATAAACAATTGTTTGACATAGATACACAATGATGGATTATAAAGAATGTATTTAATAATGATCAGGAATTCAATTGTACAAATATAATAAAACGCAATTATAGTTTATTCAATAAAAATGTAACGTTAAGCAATATGTTTCGTACAAACAAATTATTTCTACAACAATATAATAACTCGCGTATTTACCTTGGGATTAATTTAGCAAAAACTACCGAGACGACGATGAATGTTTGCAAAATAAAATCATATTCCATAAGAATAATAATACATTGTAAAGGTAAAGATATAGCTCGCCTTTGATGAATTAAAGGATAAAGCTTCGCTTGACCCGCATCAAGCGTTTTTCCTCAAGCCATTTTATATTACAAAGAAAAACGTTGAATGGGCGCTTTCCAAGAAAGCTCTTCGCATCTCTTGAATGGCAGCGCAAAGTTGCCCAGAAATGGGAGACAGGTGAACGTCTTCGCGGAGGCTTTATTATTAACAGAATCACTTAAGCCAGGGATGAATAAAAATACTCATTATGGATTTCTTAGCGAGGCAAATTGACGATAATGAGAGCTCGATTGCTTATACAACGACATTTTATATCGTGAAATATTCCGTTTTAAGAGATTATTTGTAATTTATTCATTTTCATATCTTAAATACAGATAAAAGACTTCCATAAATATGAGAATCCTTGAATATTGATTACAATGATTACACAGTACTTTCTTGGTTCTCGTTAAAAAAGAAAACATTCACAAATAAAAAAACGGTTTTTAATATCGAAGATAATAATTGAGAAATTTTATAACTATGGTATTTGTTTAAAATTGATGTCCAATGTTGATACAGTACGTAAATAGTTATTAAAACCATAATAATTGTGCATTTTTTCAAAATAAGAAAAAAAAATATTTTCGAATCTTAAGCTGATTTTTTTTGTAATCATAATAAGCATTATCATTATCCAATTTTCTTAATTTAAAACAGAATTTTTAGGCGAGGCCTAGTCTAATTATTAGCAACTTAACATTACTAATATAATAATATAGTAACGTAATATTTTTATTTGACTCATTGAATAGACATCCGTATAAAATTATTTTAAAAAAATATATCAAATTCTCAATCAAAAAAATGACGAGGAAATGTTGAAAACTAGCATGAAAAAAATATTAAAGCTTATTCAGCGTCAGCGAAATTTTTAACAGTTGTAAGACGACAAATGGGTCCAATATAGAAAATAAAAATGTATTAACTATGAAATGATTTTTATGTTTCAAGATTTCAATAGTATAAGACTTTAAGGCAATACGGCGGACGATTAGAATTTTCCAGGGTTATTTGAAAGGCCAAAAATTTTATGACCCAGCAAGAGTTCTGTGTAAAAACCGTGGAAATTTTGAAAATCCGAATTTTTGCTGGAGCCATAACGTTTTTATGCCTCTCTTAATGTCTCTTCTTAATTGTCAAATCTCGCATTCATAATCCGCAAATTTTGCACAGCATTATGGAATTTTTAAGAGACCATTACGTTTTCAATTATTATTTAAATGTACGCGATGCCGTGAAGGCTTGGAAAAATGCAAAATTAAATTTCGATGCGAAAGATAAACGAAGAAATAAGAAAGCAGAGATAGGGTGAGATGCGGAACAAGATAAATTCAAAATGCAGGGCACGGTATATAATAAACCAAGATAAGGAAAGTGTATAAATAAATATATAAGGGAATTTTTTGAGACACTGTTCAAAAAGTGTGACCGTAAAATACTCTCTTTAAAAAATGATATATGAATGCAATAAAAATTAAAGAAAGATATCCAATGATAACATTTCGACACGAAACTACTTAGTTACGATAAATATATTAAAGAAAACAAACAACGCGACAGTCAATTATGTATAAATTTTGAATAAAGCCATTACAAAATATATTATGATGAGATAACAAAAAAACACCGAGGCGCACATTTAGTGTCAGTTTCACGTGGCGATTTTTTACGGAGAGTAGAAGTTCGTGTTTAATATTATAAAAAATGTATTTTCAAAGCACCGTATTGAATTGAAGATACCATGTAATTACTGTTTATATTAGCGAAAATTTTCTTAGAAACGAGAGAATTCGTGTGAAGTGTTTCATATAAATTACACAAATATTGTGAAATTGGAAACATTTATTTTAAATACACAACGATAGAAACAAAACGTATGAATTTTAAACTGATTAATTACACCGATGGAACTTTTATTGGGATTTAAAAAAAACATATGAAACGTATCTCAAAATAAAACATCAAATATCAACGGTTGTCAAAATAATAATGAAGCTAAAATAAATCGCAAAAAAAAGAATACGATATCATAAATCGAAATTAACAGTGAGTGATTGTTTTCATTTATTGTTGATAATTTCTTAAATTATACATAAATTGACGGTATTCCTAATGGATTATTACTTAAGATACACTCAGTGATATAAACATGGCATTCACCGATTAAAATCGTATCAAAAACAGTTTAAAAGTGAACCTAGTGAAGAAGAAAATACTTAGCCAAAAAGTTCTGATCATCAAATAATATCAGAGTCGTCGAAAAAAACTGTTTGAAAAAAGAAATTGCGGTGCGCCGGATTGTTATGCAAAACGATTTAGACATCAAACATTAGTGACGACCTTTTTGTAGACTCAAGATAAAAACGGATTACTAATTTTGCATTTGCGAATAAAAAAAAAGAGTCGAAATCCGCGCTTACGTCGAGACGAGCAGCTGAGTTCAGGCAAATTGAAAGGAGCAATCCGCGGGGTATAATACAATCAGTATTCAGATTATTAATACACTAATGTTTTTTCTTGCAAATGCGTTATTTCAAGTTTCTTTAATCCTATAAAAGCCGGCGTCGCGCAAAGAAATAGGTTATTCCAAATAAAGTGATTTTAAAAATTATCTTCAGTAAAGATTAAATGGTATTATACGATAATACCATTTAATCTGCGTATCTGGTGTATGAACATTCCATAGTCGTGTTAATAGCTACTTTGAGAGTAACTTAATCTACAAATAAGTTATGCATGCCGTCTCGATTCTCTGCATATTGTGCAAGCTTCGTTAAAATTAACACTGAAAGTTTCTTGTAAAATGTTAATTAGTACGTGCTCATAATTCCTCAAGAGTTTCTTTTAAAATGTACAAAACATTTAGCAACCCTACTTTTAAACTACGACAATTCAAAAAATTGCAATCAAAGATAATTGTATTTAAAGATTTATACCGTCTAAACTAAAAATGTTTATTTTTGAAATAAATGATTTTGATTGCTTGCCAATCTTACCATGTTACATAAGTATCTACTTTCGGTAAAAATAAATATATAATCTTATTTTACCCAATACAGTTCTCTGCCTAAAAATGCACATTATTATGACAAGTAATGGTATAGAAAACTACCAATTTCATTAGAAACTCTTTTCGCAGCCACTAATTCATTTAGACTTTTAAGAGTCTTTGGCAAGGTGAATAATTATATTTTTAACATGTCAGCATTATTAACTTTAAATTAAAATTTTTGGATTTGTAATACTCTGAAACTATGGGTGCAATTTCAGCTAAACGAAATAGTAAAAGTTTATTGGCATTTTTTATTATTATATTATATTTTCATAACTACATATGTATAAACAAAAAATGACTCTGAAATGAAAATAAGTAACAGCTCGTTAAAAGGAGTCTAAAGTCACAAGAAAATTTTATAAAAAATTCTCAATCAATTAAATAGGAATACGAAAAGTTTTACTTTTTCTTGATAATGGAAAGAATTACATTTAACAAACTCAATCAGTAAGCGCGTTAAATTTCTCGCCAAAAACCTCTCCAATCTTTAAATCTGCGGATGATTCTGAATTAAGATAGTAAACTTAATTTATATCCGTTTGGCGTGGAAAGACTATTAGTTAAGTAAATGATAATAAAATTAAATCCTTGCCTATATTTTATTAAGTTCACTAAGCGAATTAGTGGGTCATTAGGCGCTCGTTGAATATAAGAATTTCCAACAGCATTCTCTACAAAATTAAATTCAGTTATATAGGTAATAAATGCCGCATTGTTAGCCGTATAAAAATGAGTCAAGAGTATTTTAGATTTTTACAGAAATTCGTCATTACATGAAATTAAAAAAAATTGCGATTGATACTAAATGGACGCTGAAATGCATAATAGATGCAAATTAAATAATATCAGAAATTAATGTAAATGTAACAATCGATTTTGTACATGGTTATTTTTATAGCGATTTGACCACATTATAATGCCGCCATCACCGTTAAATGCACACAAATGTAAGGCACTATTCGAATTATTTTCGTCAGAATTAAAGTTTTTTGAGATAATATCGAAATTTTACAGGTTTTTTTATAGATTCTTTTCGTAATAAGGTCGCAAAAAGAAATAATCCTGTAAGTTGTCCTGTAAAATTTATGAATTGTTGCTTACGCTTTCTGCCAATTACGGGGCGATGTTTTGATGAGTATCAATATTATGAAAGTTATTGAAATTACATGTTTCGACGTTGTAAACCTTATTATTAAAAGATATTTTTTAAGCCTCAAAACAGGACAGAGCAAAAGCTTACAAAGCCAAGGAAGAGTAACTCTAATTTAGTCTTGACAGATCGTCGCACTTACCCTAAAGAATCATCTCTTAGAAGCATATTTTATGCCATGTTTAAAATTAAAAAAAAATATATTGTACAACAATGTTTTTGACTCTTTATTTTTCATATCGTTTTGTTATTTTTAAATTGTATGTAAATAAATATTTATTTAAAAAGAATATCCAATAATAATAGATACTAAAATAAATATTTGGAATGCTATAAAATGCTTTATTCTAAAATCAAGATTATCAATACAAAAGTATAATTGAAAACCCTTCCGAAACGAAGAAACACGAGTCACTTATGGTCGCGCAAAAAATGATAACTCAGTAAACAATACAATGTATTTTAACTTAAAGGAATAATTATTTTTTAAAATTACCAGACAACGCATTTTTTATGTTATTTTGTAAAATGAAAAAGGCTTTATAATATTCATAAAAACACAATATTCCTTGCATTGTCAACTGATGTTCGCAATGAGCGAAACCGGTCCTGACCTATTAAATAAAGTGAAATGAAGTACAAAGGAATATTGTGTTTTTATTAATATAATGCCTTTCTACCAAGTATTGACAGCGAACACCCTAAAAGTGATTGATAATATTCATTGCTATAATCGTTTCTAGTTCCCAGAAAATCATATCACCGAAATATTGAAATATAAGAAAGAATTAAAAAGTTGCTAATTGATATATGGAATATGATAAATATATCAATATGGAATTCAAGATAGAACTGATTTGATACAAAAAAATAAGCAGCTTGAAAAATATTCCTAGTATTGTAGAAAAAACTAGAGAAATATTCTTCGAGATATATTTACATGTCACATTTTAACATTTTTGAAACTCGGTCTAAAGCTAGGCTAACTTTTCTGATATTCTGTTCGTCCCTTGAAGACAAGGGTGCACCTCAGCGGAAACGCTAATAAGGGGTTCGTTACCTCCGGGGGATGGTAAGGATAAGGTTGCGGGGTTGAAGCCACTCTTCCGCTATAAGAAGGCTCTTTTCCGTAAACGACCCTATTTTTAGATACGTTTGATATGTTCCACTTTTTGAAACGGCATAATTTTCTGCGTATTTTAAAGAAACGTTACATTTTGTTTGTTTGGAAATGTAAAAAAAAGTGTAAAATAAAATTATCGTGAATCAAGGTTTGCTAAGGGTGTATCTCAAATACTAATGAAATAAAATGTAATCAATGAAATGAATCGAGAATATCATTCCGGTTTTAATTTGTATGAACTTGGCAAACAGAGAACAGTTTGATTTGTCTGTTTTAGCCATCGCTATTATTTATCTGAACATCGATCAGTTCGTAAACATTAAGTATAAAATGTTTTAAACGTAAAAATAAAATTAAAGTAATGAAATTATTGGTAATTTTACAATAAAAGTAAAATAATTATAATATGTCGTATTAAGCACTGCCAAACTTCGCATAAAATAGAAAAATAGATTTAAACATAAATAAGTTTACACGTGAAAAATAATCGAGATCAAATTATTTTGTTTTGAATAGGTAGAATCTACTGACAAAAAAAAACTTTAGAATTAATGTAAAAATACTCAATGCTATTTGTTACAAATAATAAAAAAATCCTAAATAAGCCGCGTTAGTACACAGAAAATTGAAAAGATATTACTTTATTTACTAAAAGGCAAGAACGTATTTACCAATTTCCAAGTAACCGACTCATTCCCGTACTGGGCAGACGTTTTTCTCAATAGTAGTATTGTTTCGATTTGCAACTACATCAATCGCTCTGCCCTTTCATGACAGGCTCAGTATTGATGAAGGTTAAAATAAAAGGTACAGTATGCTAGAAAAATACGATCATTCTTTAAAGAATATTTCTATAGTACATACAAATATGAAACATAACACGCTGTCTAATTTATATACCAAAAGTAATAATCATGTTTCAGAATAAGTGGTAACATTTTTATAATAGAATAAGGTTAAATTTCACTTCGCTGGTCGCTTTAGGTAAATAAAGCGAACTAAGTACGTGTCTCTAAATAAACATTCCACCAATGATCACTCAACTGCTTTTTTCATTCCCCCTAGGTGTTGTCATTGTAATCAAATACTTAGGCAGCCGTCGATAGCGCCGATAGAGTGTCTTATCTAAAAATAAATTAACTTCATATTTTTTCCCCTTAAATCCAAGCAAACGACGGTAAACGAAATGATTCCGCCTACTCCCTTGATAAAGTATCGGATTAAAGAGGCACCCTTCTATAGCATCCTTCCTTCCTTAAGCCGGGGAAAGGCTTCAACGCACATCTATCCCGCTAAGAAACGTCTTGGCAGACATGAACAACATTTTAAGTAAGTAGTTCCGTTTGATTAGGACATAATTTGGTCGACGATAGCAAAGAAGAATACGAGCACCGCTAGAGGAACATATTTCTAAGTTGATTAATTCACGCATGAAATTAACTAAATAACTATTTCTACATGCCATTATTTTTGTATAAAGCTTATTTTAGTGAAATCATTGTTATACTCACTTTTATGGAGTTTAATGTCAATACTTGGTGGAAAAAGAAACTATATTTTAAAAAAATCATTAGTAATAATTCCACTTTTATTTTAAAATGGTTACAGTGGCGTCCTAAACGGGTCCTCCAAAATGTATTGCGCCTGGGGCCTTCCGGGTGTTTAATCTGCCTACGCATAGTTACACTACTTAATATGGAACAAAAGAATGCGACAGAATTAATTTCCACTATAGCAAATATAGTAACGACAATATGAATTTCATAATTTAAGAATATCAATGTTTATTAGTGGAATTGGTACTA
Source organism: Himalopsyche anomala (assembly GCA_031772345.1). Lineage (NCBI taxonomy): Eukaryota > Metazoa > Arthropoda > Insecta > Trichoptera > Rhyacophilidae > Himalopsyche > Himalopsyche anomala. The sequence goes on from CM062821.1 coordinate 25,519,551, forward strand.
AATAATGAGGAATTAGTAGAAAAGTAATATAAAACAAAAATTGACAACTTAGATTTTACAGGTTATGTAAAAAATTACCCCTTACGCCTCTAGTGAAAAAAAATCCCCTTTCTTAATTTCTTAATTCAAAACATATGAATTAAAATCATTATTAAGTTCAACTTGAGATTTTCTATCTGATGATACTTTTTAAAGAAGCGAATCACGTGTTAGATTTTTTCAAATAACATGTGGAATAACACTTATCAATCTCAGGATTATCTTTTTTAAGTTTGTAATCCATCAAAAATACTACAAAGGTGTTATTATTATTTTTTAATATAATAATGCCTTTCCACCAAGAATTGACAGTGAACACCCTAAAAGTGGCATAGAGTATTATTATTTGTCTACGTAAAAGTTGTATATTTTTTTTCATAACAACAATTATTGCATGGTTTATTCATTATTTAAAAAAAATAACTGAAGAGAATAAATAGTATGTTTATGTCTAAGCGAATTTGGTAGTTAATCGTAAAATTTAGGCTTACTGTTGTTAGTACATACATTAAAACGGTATTCGAAGGTTGCCAATATCTTTTACATGGACTATATCAGCAATACGTACGTCGACTGTATACAGAGTGAGTAGGAAGTGAGAAAAACCGTTCCACACTTCATCCCCGCCGACGAGTATTAGATAATCATTAGCGGGGGTTGGGGGTCGCAGAGGAAAGGGGTTCTCCGAAGCCCGTCTCGGAAAATCGAAATAGATGGCGCCCAATCATTTATATTTTTTCTGCGTGTTTTAAATGTAAATAGCTACAGCGGGATTTGGTAAACGAGGGGAAAGCAGGGGGGCAAAAGGAGTCGAGCTCATTATGCCTGATTGGGGAAGTTGCCGAGTAAAAATAATGATAGGTAATGAAAATTTTATTTACAACAAGGTCGTTTAAAGTATAAATTTTCTTTCGTAGAATTCAATTTAATGTTCAGATTTTTTTGCAATAACTTATTTCAGTAAACAATGTTTGGCATATTGACTGCAAATTAAGCAGCCACTATTTTCATTTACAGAAAAGATAAAAGGATGAGGTACGGAAACGATTCGTTGGTTCTTTTACTTTCGATTTCAGGATTGACGAGAGTAATTTAAGATACTTGTGTACATATCAATATGTTACTATCGCGTAAAAGACAACTATTATTTTTTAAGATTTCGCTTGAACGCCTGAAGATGCCGAAAGGCGAAACCCGGGTCGTTAGTGACAAAACCTGTGGGAGTGTACATGATTTGAATGATTCAAATTTAACTATTATTTTATGCATGAAAAGTATAGCACAAGAGAAATATATTTCTTTGATTCGGTTCTAACTTACTGCGACTTTTACTGAAAGATACATATTGTATTCGGACATTTTATCTATACTTAAATTTAATTTTAAATTTCGAGTTCAAATATAAACGATTATAAAACATGTTCGGCCTAAAGTTTACTACATGGAAAGTATTCGATACGCTAAGTATATAACTCTTATACTGCGGAATGATAAGCAGGCATGTATATCGTTTTGATATTTCAGTATGTCTTGCTCAGTTAGGCGTGGAAGGATTCAAAACTCAATTTTCGAATCGATATAATGATTTTTATTGAAATATAAGTGTGTTTGTATTTTTTTCATTCCTTCCCATACATGCATATCAATGACCAGAGAAAGAAAAAGCGATAAGCTAGACCCTAGTCTTTTCCTAATTTATCCTTCATATCTGGAGACTTACTGAGAAGTTGTGTGATTGATACTACGAATTATCGATGAATAAAAGTTTTCTTTAGTTGTTTTACATTAAAAGTAAAAAGAGATAAAAGAAAAATTACAAAATATTGTAAATATATTTTTTTGGTTAAAGCATAGTTACCACAGATACGCCAGAACATTTTGTTAAGAAGAAATCTCCAATAAAGAATTAATATAAATAGCTCAGCATGATCTCAACTGATTACCCATTTCGATTTGTATAAATAACTGTAACTTTTTCCTGATCTTATTCAATAAAAGTGGGAACTAGTACAAATGTATATATTATTGTTTTAATACGATGTCTTTTCATTACTAAGTGTTGAGAGTAAACACCCTAAAAGTTATACACAGCTACATAACGATATGTTGTGAAATACGAACGTGAATTATTAATGAAAATGTGATAGCACTAAATTATATTGCAGAAAATGTCTATGTAGGGTATATTGCTAGTTTTTGGTTAAATGTAACAAAGCTTATGGCAACCTTCTAAGTGTGAAAGAAAAAAAAGCACGTACGAATGAATTTTAAAAGCAATATGCTCGAATTGACGCCGCAGAAGTTGTCCTCAAACAAGCGACGAGAATGCGAGCGACGACTTCCGCGACTAAAAAAACACGCACAAATCTCTCGCAGGGGCGGCACATTAATCACGACATCCTCATCTGCCACCTACGCTCACCGCAGTGGCGCTTCACTGGGTGTCCTGTAATAATACTTACGTGAAAAAATGCGTCAAAATATTTAAATCCGCCGAAAATAACAAATGCTTTAGCTGTTAAAAAGCTAAACAACTTGCGAATGCGGAACGAAAAGATCCTTGGACCATTTTTATGTTTTTTTTTTTAAATTTTATTTTCTTGTTGTTTTGTGTTGTGTGGCACTTTAATGGTGCTGTATTAATCATTGGCAATGAAAACGTGAAATATCGGTTGACGGGAAAACTGAATCACTAATTTTTATTTAAAAAATATATTTTTATTTCATGTCCGCTCCCAATGTGGAGCATATGGCCTCCTGATGAAGGTATCTCAACAGAAGGTTTTCTCTACAAAAACTGTTTGTTACACTGTCGCTCAACCTCTCTTTTTCAAAGAGAGTAGAAGGGATCGAAGGATGAGACTAGGAAATGACTAATGATTAACTAATCGCTCTCGATACGCCCTGTTGTTAAAGGATCGGAAATGGTGGGAAAAAACTTTTGACATCACAAACACGCATGCCTTCGAGCAGAAATCGATAAATCTATCGAAAAAAAATGCTGTTCGTACTGGGACTCGAGCCCGTGAGGTCTGACACGGAAGCCTACAACGCTAACCGCTGCGCCATAGTACCCGACTTTCGTTTTTACCCAAAACCAAATCGCCAAGCAATCTGGCAATGAAGACTGACTATAATCTTATATGAATGCTGCTTGACGCACAAACCTTTTCGAAAAAATATGATTTCTTATTGTAGTATTCATTTATCAGATGAGATCAACGTTTTTATCAAAATTCACATTGTATAATGTAAATATGATACATGTAAAATGTTCTATTGAACATTCGAAGATTTTCATAAATCTTATGTTTTTTAAGGTCCCTTCAACGAGGTATTTATGAACATTCACACATTTTCGGATCCTTAATGTGTTATCCTAAACTGTTCCACATCGTCGGTATTCTGCCAGAAAACGTTAGGTCAAAAAGTCTCGTTTTGAGATAATTGACTTTTTCAAATATCACGAAGTGAATTGAAATGTAGTGAGGCGGTAGACAATAAGGCAAACCAATAAACAACAATTGACCAAAATGTACACAGATCTAAAAACTTTAGACGTCTAATCGTCTTTAGGTAGCTGTAGAAAATAGAAATATATACAGCTAAAAAGCGTTAAGTTATATATAGGTTTCTGCTAGCAATAACTGACAAAAAAATAAACTTAGTTCATGATACTTCTTTAAATATTGAAACAAATAAATGCTATACGAGTTAATTTGTCTTTAGAAACAATAAGGCGTGTTTAAATCTATCGGTCTGCATTCATAACTCAAAACACCCAATTTATGAATTAAAGTTTTCTGGCAGTATAACGACGATATATTGAATGCGTGCATTTTGACGATGCTGATTTACGGTTGTGAATCTTGGCATATCACGAAAACACGAGGTAACCGGTTACTATACGTCGAAAGCAGATACCTGCGGTGAATCTTAAGGGTACGCTAGATTGACTTCAAGAACTTTGAGGATAGATTTCGGACTAACCGTTCTATAATAACTTTGAAATGGGCCGTAAGTGATTGTTTAGTAATTATGAATAGGCATAATACATTATTTTTTTAATGTTTTTGAGAAATTAACTTGAAAGATAAGAAATACTATGTTTCGGTCGAAAAATTTTAGTGGCACTTTTAGTGTTTTGTCTTCTCATACCATTTCGCAAGTCACTACAGAGTAATTGACACAATTTATCCCAATGCCAAGGGGTGGAATGGGAAGCTTTTTTTTTTCATTCACCCCGTTTTTTTCACATTGAGAAATGAGGAGCTAAGCGTGCGGAAATTATTGAGATAGTTCATTTTTGCACCGGGTATGCACATACAGAACCTTTTTAACACTAGATAAATACACATAAATCTTAGATTAATTTAAACATTTGAACTTGAACATTTAGTTACTTTTTATCGACTTAAAAATTCCGAAGATATCCAGTATCGATTTTAATTGAGATTAAAGTTAGTACACACGTTAACTGAATCGCTATCCCTTATTTCAATAACATAACGAAGATTATTCTCTGCGTCTTATTTAGTAATTAATACAAACTCCAAGGTTGCAGAGACAAAATTGCTTAAGCAACTTTCGCTTCTCTGGAAGCTTTTTCATTTGACCAAGACAAAGTTTCGGTTTTCGATTCGCTTTTTAGTACTATAATATAATGAGTTCTTTAACCTATGACTTTTTTTTTACTGCCGTTAATAATTTCATTTCTGAAAGAAAATACTCTTTTTTTAATTACAATGGAAGTATTTATTTTATGTTCTTACCAATATAACAAATATATGGATTGTAATATTCAAAAAACTGGCCAAAAAAGCGATAGTGTTTTAAGACGCAAATTATAATCTAAATTACACCAAACAATATCGTAGTAAAAAATGTACATGTGTGAATCTAACCAGTTTTGTCGCTATAGATTTATAGTATATTTAATAAAAAATACTTAAGTAAAATTAACAATAAAATGGTGGACAGTGAGGGATTCATTAATGTCTTGACATGAAGCTGACAAGATGGATAAGACAATGTGTTTAGTTTAATCTGAATTTACGACATAAATATAGTTAGTTACTTATCCGCTTTGTCTTCGACGTACACCCACGAAAGTATAAAGTCGGTAAACAAAGAGAGATGGAGCAGTGCTCGGGTCGAGATTCGAAAGGCATCGATCAAAGTGAAGTCATTAGAGACGCGCTCGCGGGAACTAATTATTGGGCGGATGGGTGACGGATAGAGCAGAGCCCCGCAGCGCTCCGTTTAACGATAACATCTCTCACTGAGCGAAGATTCAATTCGAATTTGTCAATTTTAAACACAGTTCGGGCAAGCCGGGTGATTGATTAGCTCGATTATGTGTATTGAATTTAGCGCCGAAACAAACGACGGCGTTAAAGTTTCAGAATGTTCAATTTGGCGTGCACGTTTGGACGATAACACTGATCTAACAGTGTGTTTATGAAAAGACTACGTTATTCCGAGAACGACACACAACAAAACAAATTTCCAATACGATTGTGCTGTGTAGAGTAAAAAAAATAACTATAATTTTATATAAAAAAATATTTAACATTCAGCTAATGACAATGCGCCATCATCATACGATACAAACTAGATGATAATTTATGGTAAGTCACTCGAGATCAACTCGAGGTTAATATACGTCACAAACACCCACGTCTTAGGAATAAATTTAAATATCTAAAATTGACATTGACCTTACCGGGAATCGAACCCAGACAAGTCTAGTCAGTAGAGCAAGCTCTAACCAACTAGACCACAGCGGACGACAACATATAGTTCCATAATATGTTTTCCGCACATCGATTGCCAAATCTTCGGCCAGTCCTTGAGTTCCTAGCACCCATATTATGTTTTTCGTGAGTGGCGAAAATTCTCGGCAGCATAACTGTGACTATAGCTTGACTGGAAACCTGTGATATACTAATGAATTAATTTTATATGTAAAAACCAGTATTTGACGAGAATCTTAAGCCTTTTATGTGCTCTAAGGTTTAATACAGTATGTATATTAAATAACCATACCGGCTCAGTGAAAAAATCACATTACAATGAAATACAAATCGAATGTAGTCAAAAACTGGATTTGAAGCAATATTATTGCTATTACGATTTATTGATCGACTATAAGAGTCCGTTTGTCCGTTAACATTTTTTTATGGGTATAATACGTTTCATGTTGCAAAATTCTCATTTGAAAAAAAAATAATAGCGAAAATGTACACTGAAAACTAGAAACAAAAAAAGCTATCACGAGTGTACTGAATCGTTCCATAGTCAATTCATTTAAATTTAAAATTATTAGACCTGACGACGCCCCAAAGAAGAACTTGGCAAGTGAATGCCGAATGAAATAAAACTGTATAATGTGACTTTCATATTTTTAATAACGTTGAGAGTTCTCTATTAATAATATATAAATTCGTCATATGTGTTTGTATAAAATGTAACAAAACCTTATAAATAAATTAAAATATCTTGAAAACGTTCCGAGAAATACATAACTAACGAACACGTGTAACTAAAAAAATATAATGATACTCATGTTTAAACAATATTACTTCCTTTAAAATAAATTATTCCCAGAAATTGTTCTAATTTAATTTTTCCGTGCATTCAAAAACCACTTAAAAATCATATTCGAAGTTCATCAAAAAACGATTAGTGTTCTATAATATATTAAATGTAAAAGTTGAAACAAGTTTAAAAGCAATAAAACGTTAATTATCTCAAAATGCACAAAATCAAGTGTAAACGAAGGGTGGTGTGGTAAACAAAAAAGTGGTTGCATGCAAAGGCAAGCTTAAACCACGACGTATAAAACGGTAGCTCTAATCGCCACCGAATAAATCATTACAGCACAAATTAGAATGCAAATTGACAATAGTCATGAACAACTCTTGAACGCATATAAATGAACGTTCATTAACTTTTCCCATAGTGCATACAGATTAATTCAAAAAACATAAATGTGTATGCACAGCACCCAGCGGCATATAAAACAATGGACACAGAACCTACAATTTAGAATTTGAAATGAAAATGTATTAATTTTCATTTTTTTTCTAAATACACCCAGTCCTTTTTTTACGCGATTTACTCGTTGCACCGCGATTTTTTCTTGTCATTTTTTTTTTTACAAAATAAAGGGTGAACTTTCGTAGAATCTTGAATTGCTGACTTTGTTCTGAATCTTGTTAAAATACATTTATTGAATTCGTAAAAAGCACGTTTTTTTATCAAAACACAGATAGGTGAATATGTATTAAATCTACTAAATAAATGCACCCTAGAAGTCCGTTTGTTATTGTAAAGAGAAATAATAAACCATCAAATCATTAAAATAAATCATATGTAATAATAATCGACTCTAGGAAAATCAGCGATCAATAATCTAGGAAAAACAGCATTTTATCAAACAAATCAGAGAAAAATCAATACTTTCGTTCAAAAATACGCGAACGAAATGTATTAAAAAGTTAATACAATTATACATGTAAACATATCGACCGTGGAAATGAAAAAGGACGAAAGCCACAGTTTTTTCTAAACAGCTTTATTAAGTCAATTTAACACCTGTTCAATGTCTCCGTGCACTTAAATAATGTATATTTATATAATTTGCATTTGGCCCAAAATCATGAAAAAACGATGTTTGTGCCTCCTGTAAAATTTGATATGTGTGGGTTACGTCATTTTTCCTTTCCACGGTCGATATGTATCTTTTTATCATTATATTTAAGTACCAAATAAAGAAATTAATGGTTAATATGTAAAAGAAAAAAAATTATGCGCGAATTTCAAGAGCAAAATTTTAGTTTTTCCAACATTTTTGATACTTACGCGATATACTGCTTTTTGGAACCATTTTTTCAAATTATATGAAAATTAGGTTTTTTTTACGCGTCAGTTTCTGGAACCAATGTATTGCGTGAAAATATGGTTTGGTGTATGACATAAATAAGCAGGCACAATAGTACAAACTATTAATTTACATAACTATCTTTCTCCTTAGTCTTCGAGTGTATTCATATACCTTCATCAACTTTGTGTCTATCTTATCATGTCTTAAATCACTGGGCACGTCACGGAACAGTGAACTCTCACTGTTGACAATGTGAGATATTTGACCGCTATCAAAGAAGATGTATTGTCAACATGACATCGGAGAATAATTTAAACGTGAATAATTTAAACGTGAATTATTAACATGCTCTAGTTTTCTTTATTCTTTCATCCTGTTTTACGGACTTATTCTTACACGCACATAGCTCAAAATAAACATGAAATAAGACTTCCGATATTTGAAGATATTTGTTTAGGCAAGGTTGATTTTTTAAACATGTAGTTATTTATACACATTTATGGAATGTTTATTATACCTACAATTTAGAGCGATACATGACAAAGCCATTGCCGTTTCCGCTCCCAATGTGGAATATATGCCCTCCTAATGGAGATATCTCAACATAAGTTTTTTCTATGTTAACTGCTTGTTACTCAGTTGCTCAACCATTATTTCTCGAAGAGAGTAGAGATATAACGACAGGGCTCGGACAGAACTAGTAGTTAACTAATCACACTTGCTACGCCCAGTTATGTAATGATTAGAAAGGCGGGAGATAATTTTTACACATCTCAAACATGCATGCCTTCGGAGAGAAATCCATTGAAAAAGTGCTTTTTGTGCTAGGATTCGAGCCCGTGAGATCCGTCACGTAAGCCAACGACATTGACCACTGCGCTACGTGCCCGATTGATTGATTGATTTCCTCAACTTAAATATAACGGTTGTGGATTATTGCAAAATAATTAACATATTTATTTCATAAAATAATTGGCATACAATTTTTATATATGTGGGACGATTTCCAAAAAACCATTGGTATTGATTGTTATTGTTTCCAAATGTTTGATACACCATATGTTTTGTATAAATAACACTGTAATATTGTATTCTTTTCTCGGATGATAATGTTCGTCATGAACGAAACCGGTCCTGATAATAATAAATAAAAGTTGAAATAGTTCAAATGAAAAATTTAGTATTTGAAGAGTATTGAAGACCCGTAAAGTGTTCAAATAGTATATTAACCGGTTGTGTCCCACAAGCATATACATATTATACGGTTTACAATTCCGTGAGCACAGTGCTGGCCATAGAAAATGCCCGTATATATACGGTCCACTTTACATCCACTAATACCGGACAAGGTCAACTATTTTAATTATTTAAATACATAGCGATAACTCTTAGAATTACAGTGTTATACTTACAGTTGAGACATATTTTGTGTTATAATCAATGAAATATCGATTTTAAAAAGAGCTGTTAACCAAAATGTGTCGCTACCAGTACGTAAACTGACGTATTGTGAAACATTTGGTTTTGATTTTTTTGGATACATGGCGGTGCAAATGACACAACGTGTATTTATTTGATAAGTCTATACCATAGGTTCCCAAAGTGGGCCTCCAGGCCCCCCTAGGGGGCCTTGGAAGGAGCTGAGGGGCCCTGAGAAGCCTCCGGGGATTAGGGGAGCCCCGGGAAGCAAAAAGGGGGCCACGGGCATTTATAAAACGATACAGGGAAAGGCATAATGGCGGACGTCGCGCAGCTATTTTTTGTAAATCCATAAATAAAATAAATTACTGGCATTCTAGATTCGAAAATCTTGGAAGAGCTATAAAAAAAGGTGGGTTTTTGAAATTATAATTTTCATGGAAAGACAAAACAATGGTATGGGGGCCACAGAAAAATAAAGACACTCAAAGGGGGCCACGTTCCCAAAAAGGTTGAGAAACACTGGTCTATACGATATATTATTAATATACTTCCGAAAAATATATACTTATTAGGTTTTATTAAAATCGCGGCCATAGGTGCACGATCGTCGTAATACCTACCGGCATATAATGGGTTAAGATTGATATATCATCGTTTCAACTGTGATAATTTATGTTGAAATATTCATCAAAAAAATATTGAATACGTGGCTATTTTCTTTGAGTTACAATTAACGTTAACCTATTTGATCAAAGCCTGGAAAGCCCTGAAGATTTACGGTATGTTTCGCCGAACGGCTGTCTGACATACGAGCGTCGTATCGCTCATTTACGGTGTGTCGTATACGTTTTCTGTGTTTATTATTTTATCTGATCAAACGATCCAGCCCCTGCAATATTCGGTACACGCCAATATGCACACCACCCCCATACACAAAGGCCGCAGACCGCGCGATCGGTGCTTTGACTATTTAAGTGTAACGTTGCGTGTTTATCTCGACCTCTGGTTTGCGAGCTTACTTTTTCATCACTATTATCAGTCGCCTTTTTGTTTCACTAATCGCCCTTTCAATGCCCTTTGATGAACTTGGACCAGTCTATTTTTTACTAATTTGCGCAGGACGAGCTTAAAGTAACAATGCAGTATCGCTTATACTAGTTAAAGTATCGTAATTATTCCATATTTATATATCAACTGTGGAAAGGAAAAAGGACGTAACCCTCAATTTTCCAAAACAGCTTTTTTTCTATAATCACAATGTTTACAACTTGACACACACTCTATCAAAAGGATGGAATCTGAAAATGCCGAATTAGTATCTAAATTTAGCTTTTAAGTTTGAAAACGATGACCTTGTAAAAAATTAAAACCAAGAAAAGACACTGAAATAAATGTTTTTCCGAAACAATTTCTGCAATTAATATTATATTATGTCAATTAAACACCAATTTAGAAGTATCCGTGCACTTCAAGGTTGTGTATAATTTATAATTTGCATATGTCACAAAATCATCAAAACACGTTTTTACAACACAATCCATAAATTAATCAAACTATCAATGTATGATAGTTTCTAATTAAGAATTGGAGTCCTTGATCGAAGTGCACAGTATCACAAAAATTAAATATCATTAAGCATTCGACCACGTAACAATGACACAGAAACTTCTTAACCAAAATTAAAAGTTCTAAAAAACAAACTATATCTACATGGCATACTAATCCATCCATCTAATCATTTAATGCGTTATTTTATTAAAAATAATTCCACCATTTTACCCAAAATTTCATCAATATAAGTGAATTAAATCAATTGGTGTGTTTTTAATAATATTATAAAAGTAGCAAAAAAATATCCAATTTACCTGAAGTAATAATCTCTCATCAGCCCACAATACCGCTTTATTCCAGTCTATGACCTCTGAGAAGGGAAGTGTCCAAGAGTTGGAAAGAAGAACTGGAACGCACCCTGCTTGCAGTACTTCAAGAAATCTAAAAGAGCCGAGGCGCCTGCCGCGCGGCACTAGACAGAACGTTGAGTTTTGAAGAAGGACGTCGTAGTCATATCTGTTGATTAAGAGAAAAACAAGTAAGGTTATTAACTTATTCAAATCGGAATAACGAGTGGAAATATATGTGTGCGCATATCATAAATATGTGCATTTGATGGTGATACTACTATGTACTTGGATATAAAAATACATATCTCTATGTATGAGTTACTTTCACCAGTGATGCATATTTATTTATATTATGGATACATCGGACAAACGACAGCTTTATGAGGAACAAGTAGAAAAACGTTTTTTTAATTTATTAGATAAAAATTTGTCTTATATCTTTCCCAATTGGAAAGTAAAAACAGATTTGTATTAATTGTCCAACCCATAATTTAATATTGCATAATTGGAATATAAAAACATATAATAGTATAAATTTAATATAAAGAGAGTTAAGCGTGTTGAGCTGCATGAGGAATTTGAGGATGTTGGTCAATTTACGAACTGTTTTTATAAGATAAACATAATAAATCTGGAAGGTAAACACATAATAATTTGATACAGAATGAAAAATTCAGAAATAATCTTGTCCTATGTATCTTGCTTACTGTTGCAACTATTTTGTGTCCATACATTGCATTTCATCCCCCAAAAATGTAATTCATCATACATTTAACTTATCTTTGCTTGTGCTTCGGTGGTTTGAGTTCAATACAGCGAAAATGATACCAGATAAAAGCCGACTGCAATGCCACAATTTTAATGTTTTATTCACACATAGAGGTTTTTCACTTAAAACTAAATGATGTAATTTATTTCATAATTACGCACAACTAACAATCAACTTACAATTAATTGTCAATCACAATATTCTCAGTATTTTCAAATATAATAAATACTTTAAACCTAATTTAGCAATTACAAATAATAAATATATACTATGTTTGTATTACTTTACTGTGATCTCGCTGTATAACTGATAATAATAAAATAAATTAAGGTAATTTATCTCTGCAATATTTAAACATAAAAAATAAGAATACAACTTCAGATTTACTTCGTTTATAATAGCAAAATTCTGTTCTATCATTTCCTATGTATGATGACGATTGACTTGAAAAACTAAAATGTATATGAAAAACTTTTATAAGAAATTATTTACCAGATGTATTATTATTATTATTATATAAATAGTGTATTCTGAAAACTCTATGATTATATTAAAACATCATTATGATAGGCGTATGGATAAAAAAAACATTCAGGATTTTCCTCTGTTTAATTATTTATTTGTTTCGAAAGGGAAGAAGTCGGAGAATTTTTATGATTATTTAGCGCAACGTGTGGGAGAATAATAATATTGTCAGAAATCTTGGATCACAACCTGTCGGACTCTACTCTAGCTTCTACCCAAAGGAATTAAGGTATTATATAATGGAAATGTAAGGACATTTCTCTCGTGACGTGTTTAGATGTTAGATGTCGTGTTACTTGATCAAGTATGTTTCATAGGTAGGGTATTTCTGGAGGCTGTATTTGGTTGGCGAAAAAGGTTAGCAAATCGATTCTCATATTCAGAAAATAGTGAATTCTGTTTCGTTTACTACTAACAAAGAAGAAATTTTACTAAACTTCACTTCAGTGAAAAAAAAAATAACCAAAACTATCGAACTTGACTGCTGAAGGAAATTTTGAATGTATCGAAAAACATTTCCTTGACTCGATGTTAATACAATCAAGTTTTTTAAAATTATTTTTGGGTAATATTTTTTTAGTATTCTGTTTTAATAATACTCAATTTTGTCGGTAGAATTATGTATTAATGCAGTTATTCTTTTAGTTCAGTAGGAAATAATTATTTTTGATAATTCACGCAACTGTAATAGTGACTCATAATCTATAGATTAATTTCAGTTGACCAATATCGACTTGATGGGTGAAGCCAACATTGGTATTTCGTAGTGTATCATACTGAAATTTCAATTAATAACATTATGAAAAATTACATTATTAAGAAGCTATGAAATTAGTTTAAACGCGATTATTATGGTATAGTGTTACAATCTAAGTATACGTCATATAATACAATTATTAAAGTAACCGCAGCGATACTTAACCTTACAAATTCTATCCGCATGAAGTTTTCGTTTATGTTTTTTGAGCTGTTCGAGCTTTGCAAATTCATTTGATTCCGTAATGTCTATAGTCTAATAAAAATATCTCTTCTCTTTGCGTGCATTCTTAGTATTCACATGTGACAATATTCTCACGGAAAAAAACTTCAACAGCGAGAGAACTCAACATATTCAAATGTTTGTAGGATTTACTATCTAAGACGTTGCGTGGCATGTTGGCTATATTTAACTATCAAAAAAAATACGTACCTTATCTTCACAAAAATCACAAAAATGTATATAATATTAAAAAAACAGAATGAATGATAATTATAATTAAATGGAGGGTGAATATTAATCGACGTGATTGCGGATTAAGTAAGATTTAGTGATGTTATTTATTTAAGCTTTTTGAACGAATAATTAATTTATGTTCCTGATACAAAGACTCAGTGCAAAGACCAAAAATAAAGCAATACACGGATCAAAATTATGCGTTGGTGAAATAAGTGACTTTCAATGTACCCGCGTAATGTACACCATTATTATTAACAGCATCATAAATTTAATAAGTTCGAAGCGAAGACTTTCCTCGGCTCCTCTTATAAACAATGTTAATAAGAAGGAAACTCAAATTAGACACGCCATGAGCACCAACAAAGAAGAAAATGAGGTGAGAAAGGAGTGGAGGGAGGGGGGCGAGGGAGGTGTTTGGCGCACAGAACATACAAAATTTAAATTCCCCTATTGATAACGCAGAACGGCGAGAGATAATAAATCTATCGAGTTACCTGGTTTGCTTATCGGTAAGCATTCTACGCAAAGGGAAGGAAAATGTAGAAGCGCTCGGGGAGAGGGCTGTGAAAAGTTTGCAACACTACACAATGCACCAGAAATTTACTACACACTACCTAAACATAATTTATTCCAACGCATGAGTACTGGTTTACGAAGCTTTCGCACTTTTCTGGTGGACCATTTTAAAACAAACATCTAATGAGAGGTAAAGAATTATACGAAAATGTGTATATTTTCCGTCACATATTGCACCATTTTACATGTAAGTAACTAATTCAAGATTTTAAAAATCTGCGTTACTGAAATGATAAATAAATCTTTTGAATTGTAAGCCATAAAAATGGATTTTAACATTTAAAGTTTCTTTGGCAGTAACAGTGCTATTTCTATTTTAATGGTTTCATGGAATTGGATATTTACATAAATTTATTCTTAATATAAAAAAAATATAATTATTTTACAAAATATCGAATTAGGACAGTACAGTCATCGTAAGTTATATATGTGAAAATTATGTGTTACTACACAAGCAACAAAGTAAGACTTCGATAATTTTCCACTTCACGACATTAAAAAAATGACAGATGGTAAAGTGCGCATTTCATAAATTTACAGTACCAAGTTAATTATTAAAATCATTATGAGTCACTCTTTATTAATGGGGGTTTAAAAGTAGGGGAGCAATGGCGTCATATCGCTCGCGTTTCACTCGCCCATAACGGAAACAGAGCGCTAATGAGCTATATTTTGATTAATATTGGCATTTCCTCGCTTTTCATATTTACAACTCCATAAGAATAAATTTTCAAAGAACGTTCGAGAAAATGAAAAAAGTTTGTGAAGTTTCCCTACCGAAGCTTCCGAACAATATACCTTCTATATCAAAGAGTACAGTTATATGTATAAAGTGTAAAAGTATCACTGCTTTCTTAGCAGTTCGGAGCGTCTTTAGAGTATTATTTTCCATTCTGCCGATAACACTTAGGCCTTTTCGTTTTCTCTTCATAAAAATATACCAAGTCAAATAAATAACTGTAAACTAAAATACTAAATAAAACAAAAATGAAATTTTAAGATAGTCGAAGGTGCGTCTGTCTGTGTTATCAACAAGCAAGAATTTCGGCGATCATATGTGACGCAAATAAAACTCATTAAGTACTTATCCGAATTATGTATAAATTTAAAATAAAATTGGTAAAAAAAAATCCCAATCTCACTGTAAAAAAAATAGACGGAGGCGGAAACAATGAAAGAAATTACGATATGATTCAAATGAATCATTAAATAATTACAGCAAAAATAGATAATTTTGATGAATAAAATGTAAGTTCATACATGAACATATAATCTAAAGAATTGATATGCTTTACAGAAAATGTATTGCAATACTTTATTACTAAAATATAAGAAAGAAAAAAGCCTAAAATTATGTTAAATTTTCTGTCGACGTAGTTTTCAGAACATTATTCTCGGTCGAAACTTTTAAGACGTCCGTATCAATAAAACAACTTTATTCAGTTCCGATACATGCATAATAATATAAACACTTTTCTTTGAAACTCATTGTAAAAGTCTACATTTTTCTTCCCTTGCCAATTTATTTCTTTCAAATACGTTTATTTCAGAATAACAATATAAGTTGCTAAAAAGAAAAAAAATATGAAAATAAGTTCCCTTCTGCTACTCACTTATATTGTACTATATTGAATCGGTGAAATAAGAAAAAGTGTTGATTTGTAACCAAAACCGTAAACATACTATGAAATATTTTTCGATTAATTTCAGTAAATTCATGAATTTCAATTGTATGTTGTTTACTTTTTTAGGTTATTGAAATAATAATAGCGTTATACTCAGTAAAAAATAATGTCAAACCAAACCGTTCGTGGTGGTATATAAAATGTGACGTACGTATACATTACAAATTGGTCTACAATCTACATTATATCTGGTATAAATATATTAAGTCAATCTATAAGGCACGTAGTAAAATATAACAAAGGATCATAATATGATCACAAACTTCGATTTACTACAATCTCAACAGCCAAGAAAAGTAAAATATTATTTTAAGCATTCAAAAAATAATGTACAAATTCCACTTTTATTTACTATGACTGGTTTCGCTCACTGGTCCTGATCATATGAAATAAAATTAGAATTAGTATAAATGAGTTTTTTTTTAATATAATACCTTTCCATCAAGTATTGACAGTGGACATCAAAAATTTAAATAGTCCAATAAGATTCAATATTTATCATATTTTTTTTAGTATAGATAATGTGTGGATATTATGTACCATATACATAGAAAAGCAATAGAACGATTGCTTTAAGTTACTGTATTTTTCAGCGTATGTATGGAAAAGCATTAAATTAATTCAAAAAATGTATGCAAAAATGGAAAAATTATTTCTTAAATATTTTAAGATATAATAAATGTGTTAACATTGTAAATCTACACCACAATCAGTTTAAGCCGCGGTAAATTCACGGGAGTTTTAAAAAGAGCGTGATATTGAGTAATTATGTGTTTGTCAATATAAAACAATCGCTTATCGCCATGTTACGAAATACGCACGCAGCAATCTTGGATACATCAGTGGTAAATTAAAGAAGTTACATTCTCCGCACAAAAAGGCGTCGGTTGCGGTGGTGGTAGGACGACGCCGTCGGTCGGAGGCGTCGCGTGCGAAGGCATACTAAACAGAGAGTGCCGCGATACCGCCTCGCCGTCGGCCAATTTGTGAAACGACACACTAATATCGCGTTGTGATGTATTATTATGTACATTAGATTAAGTCGTCAGCACTAGACATTTCGCTTTGACTGTTGCGGTATTCAAATTAAGTCCCAAACGCTACGCATTCTCCAGCTTAAAGCACTTCGAATGAAATACTGTAGGCTGAAAGCTTCGTGATAATTCTTTCGACTTGTTATACTACATTAAAGCAAGCCATCCAATATTTGTTTACAGTGATGTCAATGGTTTCGAAATCATAAAAGTATAAACATACAATTTAGAATTTCGACCGAAGGTGCTTGATGGAAATTTAACGTTAAATTAGAATTATTTTCATAATGTACGTTTCCACAAACATCTTGGTCAGTTCGAGTGCATTCGCGCACTGAGTAACACCGGAAGATGCCGAGAGGCGAAACCCGGGTCGTGTTCGACCAAGATTTTTGTGGAAACGTACATTATGAAAATAATTCTAATTTATAAGCATAATATTTTAACTCTTTATAAAAGTTAGAAGTTTAATTCATTTCTTAAAAATATGTATCAAATATATATTAAAATTATATAAAAAGGTTTGTTAATTGTATAATTGTTACTAAAGAATAATAAATAACTATTCGAATATGTAATTGCTCCAATAATTGATTTGTGTTTGATATGTTTCGATTCAGGTGTTTTGGGCTATTTAACTGATGTCAGCAAACACAATATACGCAATGAAAATAGCTGCTTCTATTTAACGTGATAATTTTACAAAATTAGCCCTCTTTAATGGAAAATAATATATGTATATCGTTTGTGCTTCTACCTTTGGGATTCGTGGAATATGGGCGTTAAATCCACAGCGTGTTAGGTATGCGTACACCGCTGCCACTTTATAAGAAAACTTTAAATGTCAATTTCATAAAAAATATCGAGACGTAACAATGTCAAATACATTTAAAAAAATCTGTTTTTGGCATGTACATTGTGATCTACATTAAAAAATAATTTGTTATGTGTGTATATTATATTAGTAATAACATGAAACGGATACCTCTTTTGTTAAATTAATACTGTTTTTTTCTTATTTTGATATCTTTAAAAAACTTAATTAATAATACACACAAAAATGTATCTGCTGAACAAAAAAGTTTTCTTCAAACGGTGAAAAGTAACTTAATTAACTTTTAATAGAATCAGTTTGGTGAAATCATTTTGGAACAAATGATAAACTTTTATTATCCGTACTACAGTTCATAGAAATGATCCTTCTAGCCTATTTACGTTATTTGTAGAAAATAAAGCGACTAGAAGCATGGAAGTGAAATTCTAAACGCAATTTCTGTTCGGAATGTAATCAGCAAAAATGCAATTATCCGAAAACATGAACTCGCTCGCCTTGTTGAATTAGGTGAAAAAAGCCACGTTACGGTTTATCAGTGCAAAGCAAAAAAAGAAGGCAAAAATACGAAGTGAACTCCAGCGAAAGTTACTTGGGCGAGTAATTTAGACGTTGGAAGTTAGGAAGCCAGGAAAAGCAAAGGCAGACGGAGGGGCAAAGGAGAGAAAGGCGTGGATACACGTAGATTACAGACAAGACGGCCGGTTCACGTACCTGGACAGTAATTGACCACCTCGAGCAGTTTAGGTAGAGGGTTCTCAAACAACGCCGCCCGTAGCTTAGTCAAATTACCTCTCATCAGTTTGATATCATTTGCGCTTTTCAAGCATATTATGCTATGAGACTTATAATAGTTTAAATGTGTATGAAGTCTTCTTACGTCACATGATTTGTAAGGCGTTTATTTTCAAAAATGAATTTATTTAGTGCCACATTAACACAATAATATAGTATGTTAATTTTAAATGAACAAATTAATCTCCTAATACATTATTATTATATCTATTACATGAAAGTAGAATAATCATAAATGTGACAGGCAATGAAAATAACAATATATTTAAAAAATAATACGACATCTGATAATACTTACCATTTTAAAATCAGTAGGAGTATTTCTATTTAATGATCTTTCTAATTAAAATCGAATGATCACATGTAATTTCAAAGACTTGCAGAGTTTTTAATTGTTAATGCGATTACTTAACTAATTGCAATTGAACGTCATTAATATCAAATCAATATTAATATTAGCTGAAAACAACATCAATATCTTTGAAACATAGTGATAACATTTTATGACTATTATTATTATATACTTATGTACACGATAAAAAATCTTTAATCACTTCAAGTTCATTCATGCATTTCAACACACGAAGATGTCGAGGCGAAACCCGGGTCTTTAGTGACAAAATGTATGAAAATATACGAAATTGAAACGATTTTTAATTATTGATAAAGCAGGTTGTAGAAAATTATATATTACGTTATGATACTTACGGAGAAAAACGTCGACTACTGAAGTGTATTTAAAAAACTGAAATTTAACAATCATTCGAATCATTCCATTTCTTTTGAAGTTGCTTTTTTAGATGTAAAAAAATCTTAAAAAACAATATTTAGGTAAACATAAATCATTTATTGATACAGTTAAAATTTGCACACAAAAATAAATACATCACTCGCCATAGAAAATGTCTCACGAATATTCAATAAGAGAATGTTTAATATTTGTATATCTTAAAAGAAACGTGTGTTTAATTTAAATTATGCAGATTATATACAATTCATCGAGAAGACTTTGGGGGTGCAATAGTAAACACGCATAAAGGAGCAAGCGGCTTCAATAGTTATATCTTCAATGTAGGTAAATAATTCAGGAAAAGAGTTGTTGGAGAAAAAATATGCAGCCGTAAGAAACCAGAAGTTTGTGTTTTTATATAAATAAATGTATATAGAAAAACTCGGACTTTGAAAAGCTTTGTCAAAAGACAAGGCCGCAAAAAGTCTGTTATCCGAATACGAACAAAAAGAGTTAGAATTTGACGAAAAATTGGCTTTTGCTGGACAACAGATGGCGTGTAACATCCGCCTTCGCGTCGCAACCGAGGGTGGTGGCAGTTGACCGTGGAAGGAGCGAGAGGTTAGCGAAAGCTCAGACCCGTTTCCGTTCGATGGGCCTCGGAATTAAGCGCGCTGAAATGAAGGTTCGAGACGAAAGTTCGAAAATTGAAGCAAAAGTTGCCCGGCCGGGTAAATAAAAGTTTCGAGTGTGTGCAAGGCCTTTTTTCTGTAGCCGGTATTAGTTTCCACAAAGCCACAACACATAACACGAAGGCGGAAAGTTTCACGCGGAAATTTTAAAGTAGATTCTGTTAAAGGACGACACAATATCGTTTGAAATGTTCATTTTGGTTGCAGCCAACATAAAGTCATATAACATGACTATCATTTTGAATGGGAATATTAATTTAGGATTCAGATTTAATTATATCTCACAAAGTGTTTCTAATACATTCATCCGGCAATTAGGAAGCATATTTTTGATACGAGTAATAGAAAAATAATTCGATATTGTGCGACTACTTTGTTAGTAATCTTTACAGAAGACGACATAATAATAAATAACTTTTTACATACATATTATAATGATGGGAACATGTATTGTTTTGGTAATATGCATTATATTGTCATCATAATATACTGTTAGTGTTAATGCAATTTATTTACGTTTCATCGGACATGAATTTTTTATGTATATGCCGGCCAGTTATTTCATACTATCGTATTTTTCTATTAACATTTCGTTTCCATATCAATTTGAAAGGTACGCTATAGTCAATAGTATCAAGTAACAAGAATCTTTTTCCGCATATTTTTTTTCGAATTTTTTCGTCGGCGATAAGCAATATTTGTTTATGCCTATGTTTGGATGGCATTTGTTGTCTTTTTTTTCCAACACGTTTCTACTCAACCATATTGTCTACGTTTTACAAATTTATTATGAGCGCATCTATGCGATAATGACCCCACCCTGACATTTACAACTCGGATATGTGAATTATTGTCACACCGCCGAAACTCGTGCGCTACACAAAGTGGCGTCGTAGAAGTTACAACCCCCGTCGAAGTATTCTCTCGGCGGGAAAGTCCGGAAGATTGTCGGAAGTTTGTGACACTCGCGCTGTATTGTGGGCTAAAGTGGCGTCTAACCGCACCCCCGAGGGAGCTCTGTCGTAGCAAAGGTGGAATTTTTCGTTACACCGCCGTCAAATATGTACTCGCAGATGTGTATAAACAAGCGCCTCCGAAAGAAATTCCTTCTCGGCGTTTCCCCCATTTTGTTATGCCTATAGCGGACTATCCGTGAATTTTTTCGTAAGATATAGTAACACAAATATATTATGTGATGACACACGGCAGATATAGGAGAAAAAATATGAAGGACAATTTCAAAATACATTTTTTTTTTGTACCTTAATCTCGAAAAGGAATAGGTGTATTCACAACAATAATTCAAAATAGGCATAAGATATTTAATATTTAAAAGTAATTCATTCATAAATTCATAGTATCAAAAAATATTGTTACGTCGGTAGCGTAATGATAGTTAATTTCCGTGACGGATCTGAGGGGTTCGAATCCCAGTACGGACAGCATGTTTTAAATCGATTTCTGTTGGAAGAAATAGATGTTTGAGATGTCTTAAAATTACCTCCCACCGTTCCAATTGCAAAATAACGAAAGCGATCAGCTAACCACGAATTTTATCATAATCCTATCTATCACTACTCTCTTCGGAAAAAAAGAGAGGATGAGCAACTCAGTAATGAGTAGTTCTCTAAGAAAAACTTCTGTTGATATACTTCCATTATGAGGACCCCTAACTCTTACTCTACATTGATAACGGGCGTGGATTTAATTTGAATGTGTTTAAAGTCATTTTTAATGAAAATGTTTATTTAAATAAATAAACGTTCGTTTATGGGTCAAAAATGCTAGCGATGAGTGAATGTTACATTAATACAAAATATGTTTTGTTAATCAAATTTCTAATATCATAATGTTATTCGCTAAGGTGGAGTATAACATATAATTTAATATACATGCATCGCAATTGAGTATTTTCTTTGGCAAGGTCATAATATTTTACAACAAAAATTAAAAATGTTTGTGAAATGAAATAATAATCTTTTTTTTATGAGGACAACAATCTGAAGAGCTTTGAAGGGTCATTAATCACACTCGTGTTGATAAGATATTTTTTTAATCGTAAGAAAAAAGTATTAATATTATTTTTAAGTTCTTAGTAAAAAAAAAAAGTAAACAATGCGTAAACCTTTCAAATAGTAATACATTTTTTTTGCATTAGATTAGTTTTTTCGGGTAATCATATTTATTATGAAGTTAACAATGTTTCTAATTTATAACTACCGATGGGTGTTTATTTGGGAACGGACCGTAAGCTTTAAATCTAATTGAAAACGTGACTCTGAGACAGGCAATAAATGATGCTTTAGCAATGTACTAAAACTTATGCAATTTAAATCGGAACTGGCTACGCTTCTACGCCCACTTCTTACATACGTAATTACATATCGCTACGAGCTACGACGACAAAATAAATGCCACTGTGGTAAGATAGTACAGTTTTTTTTTAAATGTATGTCTATATTTTGAACACAAACCATACGGTAAATAAAGTAAGTCTGAAGAAGCAAAACGAAAAAGCGAAGCACTTGTCACATCGGTGGAATAATAAAGTTACCAAATTTTATTTTATATTAAAAATGAATTTCCACAAAGTTACCGGCCAAATCTATCAGAAATATGTATGCATGTATACGTAGGTATTTTTACATAATATATATTTAAATACATATCGATACACCAGTTCAAGACGGGAAAAAGTCAAAATAAGTGATATTGAGATATTCACGTTTTAAAATTCGAATCAGCGTGTGAAAAGTTTAAATTTCATAAAGAAAATTCCCCGATATCTTGGCTACAATATTGAATACGAGTAGTTACTTTATGGAAAATGTAGATTTTGGCATGGCGAATCCAATGATGTTAATATCTCAAAAAGTCGTTTTTTGGACTTGTCCCCGTCTATAGATGTATAAGTGTATAGATATTGTGTACACGCAACTTAGTTTCACTGTAGATTGCTCATCTCTGGAGCGATCTCGCTCTTCTGTCGGCATCGATGGAAAGGAATGCACGTAAACAAATAAGAGATGAAGAAGACTTATTATAGACTCAAGTAATTTGTATGACTTGATGTAGCATCAATTCGATATTTAAAAATGCACTAGAAGAATAAACACGCATTTATATGCATTTATATGCCATATTATATAGATTTTAATCTCATGTAATTTTTATCAGTTTTTCGCGTTCACCGCTTTCTATTGTATTCTTTATGATATTAAAATGGGAAAATAAAATTTCGTCTCCAACTGATAAGGGAATATGAGAATAAATTTACTTTGCCGTTGATGTACAAAAAAATTCTACTGCCAATCATATTCTCAGCCAATTAAACTGATTTGGACGAGTTCGATTAACTTGCATAGCCTTAGCGTGGCTGCTTATTGCAGACGTGCTTGCACAACTTTGCCTGGAAGATGCGCCGGCGAGCGTTAAGTTAGCTGGGGCGGGGGTGTCAAGCTGTCCCACTTTCCAATAGGGGCGTGCGGACGACTTTCATAAGAAAGGCAATTAAAAGTTGGATGGGTATGTCGGGTACTGAGACAGAGGAGGCCGCTTGCATTTTCAATTGACGCAGTCGATCGGGTATTCAAAGAGTGAGCTTTCCCGCATCCGAAGCTAATAAATGAACAGCGATATGAATAAATGTCTGCGAGCTGCATTTTAATTTCAAAAGAAAATTATTTATTGATTCAAATGCCGACTAATTGACAGAACTACATTATAATACTACACTAGACAGAATATCAATTTATCTAGTATAAAAGAATGTTCACAATCTTTTTCCTATAATAAATTTAACATCAAAACGTTAACAATGGCATTAGATTTTTTTTCTTCGTTCTTTAAAAATATTTAGTAGAATCCCATTAAAATTACAACACAATCTTACATTTATTTTCAAGTAACTTAAGATCAATTCAAATCAACACAAAATTATTCGACCCTGATAACGAGTCATGTATACACTGTATTTATTATCACAAAAAGAAAAAAGTAAAGGTATTTTTTTTTTTAAAATCAATATGAAAAAATCCACCTGAAGCGTTAAACAGGAAGTAAAATTTACCTAACGAGTACTCGAAAAATTATGCCGCCAATAATCAAACAATAAGTGTCACAAACACAGTCAAATAACTATGTATTAGTTGTTTGCCGTTTTTGAATACGAGGTCGAGCATTTACATATTTCGTGAAATTTCCACTTGAATCGGTACCTACTAACAAAATTTAGCATACTATAACAAGGAATGAGTTGTATGTTAATAAATTAAAAGCTTTTTCAATTTAAAAAAACAAATCATGTTACGAACAACGACGCCAAAAGTCATATTTGTGAATAAATTAACATTAAAAAAGTCATATTTAGCGTGACGCGAATTTCCTGTCGTTCCGGAAAAGTTCTACCCGAGTCAAACTAAAAGCATATCAGCTTTCACGAAAGCTGAACTATTAATGTATGGAAATAATAAAAAATAAGTATAGCCGGTTCCATAGCAAAATGGATTGGGAAAACTACGACCAGGTGCGTATTTTTGTGCGGCCTAATCGTCTCATAAAACATTTCGTCGTTAGAGGATCATTCATTTTTAAAGTTGAAATTTATTTTTGTTATTAAATCATTTGTAATAAATAATAGTATTTTTCTTGCGGCCCCACCCGATCATTTTTGATCTTCAGCCAAAAAGTTTGCCCGGGGGATTTGTCATAATTTAATGCATAGAAAAAGGTTCGAGTCCCCAGTGGAAACATTAATATTAACAACCATTTTTCAATCGATTAATCGAATTGTATTCAATGCAACGGATTTACGTCATACATATGTTAATTTATTCTCATTCACCTCCAATCTGCACAAAGTACAGCGTACTAAAACTTCTTAGGCCCTTATCATTTTTAAATACAAGCAATACGAATAAATAACAGCCAATTTTCAATAAACAATTTCTTTTTGTGTGTTCTTTTGGTTTTGTAAGTCAGTTTAACTCATATCGGGAGTAGCCAATTGTAATGATTTTTTACGAGTAACTAGTACATAGAATGTATAAATAATATTAGAAGTATATTATTTAAAAATTAGCATTTTATTTGTTGACAAGAATAAAAATCACAAAACCACATACAGCATTGTATAGTAGATTGAAATGTCTTACATCCTACAAGTAGGACGTCACTACATGAAATGGGCGTAAGTACTGGCCTATCAAAGTACAAGATAGATCGGTAATATCGAGTCCACCTTACATTTAATGGCATTACCTACAGTATATTACTAGCAGCACAGTGCCGCTTACATGTAACATAAGATTAAGTTTTAAAAAAACGCAATGAAGTAATTACTATAATACAGATACAGTAAGTGAACGTGTAAAAAAACAAATACGAGTTAAGTTAGCATGGGCGATAACGCTCGTGTTGACAAAACTGTTTGACAAAATATAATCATGGATGATATTCAAAAAAAATGTAGTAACAATAAATTGATAATTTAAATACGTAACTCCGTTTTATTCTAAATTACCATTTTTTCGGCAGAAAACTGATAATGACGTTTGTACAGAGTTCTTCCCTCTGGAATTCGGAAATGCAAGAAAACAGTTGATTTTAAAGCCGTTTATAAGAAGCGAAAAGTAAAACATATTACAGAAGTTCGTCTGATTGTAGAGCCCCAGTTTCCTGCCAGGATGCGAAGAAGAAATTACACTACTTATCGGGAGAGTTAATGGAGTTGAGCAACAAACGTTAACGCATATAAATGCATCGAGTCATCGCCCCTAGCACTCCAGTTTTTTCTCGGGTCTTCTTAAGCATTTTGCAAACATTTTTCTTAATTTTTTAACATTGCGAAATAACAGAAGAACGTTTTCCTTTTTTTTAATTAAAGTAATGAGAATACAAAAGACTGCTAATTGACAGTTCTGTCGCAAACAAAGGATGTTTAATATACTGGTAACGTGAACAAAGAAGTTTAAGGATTATATTTTAACAAACCTAAAAAAAAAGAAAAAAATACTGACTTGAGACATATTTAAATATACATTACTCATAAGCTTCATGTGAGAATAATACCAGCAGTGTTTATAAGTGTAAAATAATGAGTACTCACCAATCACTCAAACTTTCAAGAAGAACTCGGATAGTAATGGTATTATCGTGTTTATTATCCGATATATATATAGCGGCCTTCTGTAGTAGTTAGTACCTTTGGCCCGATAGCAAAGTTTAAATAAGTGACAGTTAAAGTAAATTTTGGAGAGACTATTAAAAAAATCTTATTAGATATTCAAATTCATTCATGTAAAAAACAAATGTATTTGCTATCATTATATATCGAGCAACTTAACATTTTAAATAATTCTAATGTGAAATGAGATTTTTTTTTCTCCTTTTGCTAAAAAGGTACGACAATAATGCAAAAAAAAAACACAAAGATAAACTCATGGCACAGTGCATGATGGCCGAGTATTCTGCGGGAATAGCAGAAATATTTCAATAGTAATTAGTAACCTTTGCCAGGGGTCGCCACTCGCCAGACCTACTTATTTGTTCCAAACATAAAATGGTGAATGGAGATAATCAAAGCCTTGACTCCAAATCACAGGACGAGCCACTTCATTACTGGACACGGCGGATTCGCTGCCAAGCTTTAAGAGCTTTGCCAGTTAGTGAATAGGCCAGTATTTCTATAAAGCAGAATGATGAACACACCCCATGGGAGTTTCGGTTAATCTTTAATGCAAGAGAAAAGGGAAGAGCTGCACAAGTCGATCCAACCGTCCATTAGAATTAGACCGATCGGCCACGTCGACTTGGTGACTAATAAGGCAAATTACCAGGCTTATAAAAAAATTCAAGCATCATAAAGAAAGCGAGTAAATCTCAGACCATGTAAGCTTTTTAATTTAAGATTTCGACTGAAGGTGCTTGGTGTAATTTCAATATTAAATTTCAATCGTTCAAATTATGTACATTCGCACAGATTATGTCACTAACGACACGGGTTTCGCCTTTCGGCATCTTAAGGCGTCCAAGTGCACGAATGAACTTGAACTGACAGTTCACTTAATGAACTTGCACTTAAACGCCTTAAGATGCCGAAAGGCGAAACCCGGGTCGCTAGTGACAAAATCTGTGTGAATGTACATAATTTGAACGATTCAAATTTAATATAAGCTTTTTATTTTTTAATCGTTTTTAAATTAATATAAGCTTTTGTTTATTTTGAGAGATTTAATTTCTGTACATTTAAGAGCACGCCAAGTCAGGAAAAAACACTGTAAATACTTTTTTTTGCCACATAAATTTAACGGATGGAAAAGAAGTGGTCGATGAACGTAAGTAAGTACTTATACAATTTGGAGGCCAATAAATGCAAATCCAACAATTAAGATAACATTAATGTATTATAGCGATAATTAGAAATGTTTCTAAGTATTAAAAACACACACTTTTAATCATATTGATACATTTTACGATAACAATTAGTAGTTTATTATCCAAATAATCACAGAAGCACTCGTATGTAAGTCGGATATTCTACACAAGTCGGGACGGGACTGTCATAAATAATATTATATTCATATTTGTTTAGGCGTAAAAGAGCTCCTGTTATAATTCGTTCTTAAAGTATACAAAGCGAAGTATATCGAACTTTTAATTACAATTGACATACTACTATTTAGTATCATTATATTGAGATTGATACGAATTTAACTGATGAAGCTTTCAATATTAATTAACCACGTATTCAGAATATAATTAATCATCATCGAATATATTAACTGGTAAATCGGAATGATGACATACATATTTACATTATTTATCACATTCAATTATTTTATTATTATTATTCAACTTTGAGCAAAATTATATGAACAATTTTGCATTTCAAACGAACATTTTCGGATAAGTATAAAACAACCATTACTTAGCGTATTATTTAGTATATGTATTCAAATGTAGAGCAACCAATAGAAATACTTCATAACTATCCGAAAAACGGATTCTCTACATGTAGTACTCTTTTGTTAATATTTAATTAATGCATACTTTCACACAAGCACTATATAAAACTATGGAAATTCACACAAAAGACTATTTAATTCTCAAATAAATGGGCGATATGAAGACTAAGTAGTTTGTTTTAGTTTTCTTTGCAGATAAAAAGTAGTATTGAATTACTTGTTTTTTTTTTAAATATAATTTAATACTGATAGTAAATTGACAGTTAACAGTGAAAGCCATTTGAGACACTCAATAAAATTAGATTAATGTAACAAATATTTACTATCCATAATATATTTCATAGAAAACGGCTATATTTAAAAAAAAAAAAAGTATAAATTTACTACGGTCAATTATTAAGAAGAGTCCCGATAGATGACACTATAAACTTAATTTGACTTTTTTTTGATTATGTAGAAATATTTGAGGTAACTATATAAAGTTCTTATTGACAGGTCTTGCCAACCGGTGGTTCGCGGACAAGTGCTAGGCTGTGCGACATATATAAATACAATAGATTGTGACTTAGGATTGACAAATACGAGGTTAGTAATTTACAAAGATATAAATAAAATAAACGATTTTCGTCAAATGGGGGAGAAATAATATTTGTGGGATAATAGTTGTTCAAAGACAAACCGGAATGACGTGAAGAAAAAAAATGTTTTTATTATAAGCCTAAATGTCAAAATGCTACTAAGTAAATCGCACTAAAGCAAATAATAATTTGAAACAAAAAAACTTCCCGTAACGCATAAACACGCAATGCAAACAATGTCTTCAGAAATCAATGGCCGTGCAAATACGCTCAACAGCCTATTGTGTTTTCCCTTCGCTCTTGCCGAAGGAAAAGCGATGAAAATAAAACTGCGGAGAAGTTCCATCAAGTGTGGCGTGATGGCAAGCGAACGTATAATAAATATCTGATGCAAAAACCGCCCCCTGAAAGTTGAAGCGGGAACTTTCACATGTTGCCAGGCTCTAGCTTAAAGATGCGTCTAAGAATGACGTGAAGGGATGAAAGCATGCATGCTACTCGAACAGGGAAACGAAAACATGCATTACTCGCAAAGTGAAGCATTAGAGCAACGAAAAAAATATGTGTACATATACATATGTATTTAAAACCAAAATACTATTTTTTACCTCTCTTTTAAAAAGTACATGTTTTCCGAAAGGACGTTTTAACAAAGAATTACTAAGTTGCTTTTAACTGATACTATCAGCTCAGAATGCGAAGCATAAAATGAACATTTTTGTAAAAACGTAAAAAATGAAGTTTGCTCTGAGACAACATTTTTTACCATTTTATAGTCGAGTTCTTCTAAATAAATACCAACTCGAGCATTTAATCCCAGTGAGTACTCATTAAGCTAGATACATGGCAGGGTTGACGAGTAAAAACGAGATTTTGGAATCAAATTCTAAAAAAATAACATTTCTGACGATTTACATTCTTTTTATGCACAGCAGAAATAATATAATCAATAACACATATAAATTCGCCAAACGGATTCCTAAAATAAATTTTTAACAAGCCACAAATTAAATTATATTGTTGACTGAGAATGACTTAAGTGCACCAACACCCTACCTAATACAATAACAATTAATATATTTTTAAGGAATTTTATAAAATTTCTAGCAAATTTAACAACGTTAAATGTCGAATATTTTCCACCTTGTCTCTTTCCCGCGGTTTCTCTGATTCCAAAATATTTAAGGAAAATAGTAAAAATTAAATCAGGAAAAAAAGTCTGTAAGTTTATCTAATTCCAAAACAAAATTCAATTGATATTATTCATAAGGGGAATATGAACGGTCAGAATAAAAATATTATACGGTCAGATTGTATAACCATTATAGTTAGGTTAGATTTTTTTTTTTAATATTTGACATTACAGCTTACTCTAATGCGTCAAATATTTTGAAGTTGAAAGATCATAGGAGATATACTCGATGAGAATTTTTGTAAGTCACATGAGATTAATTTAAGGAGAATTAACTTTATAAACACCCATGTCTTAGATCTCAAATTAAAATTGAAAAAATCCATTTTGACATTGACCTTACTGGGAATCGAACTCAGACCCACATGATCGTTAGATCAAGCTCTAGCCAACAAGACCACAGCAAACGACAATTGTGACTATTATATATAAATTCTGACCATTAATTATTTATTCTGCCCTCTGTACACTGACCGATATATTATGATGATTCAATATAAATTCTGACCAAAGTGATACAAATTATGACCGAAACTGTATTAAAATTCAGACCGGTTAAATACGAGCTATTTACAATTACTAATAGAATGCAAATATTTTCTTACGTTTTCGATTTTATGAAATTTAGGAATTTATGAAAATCTATTATGGTTAGGTCTAGTATTTACGTATTCAAAATATTCATTTTATGATTTAATGTTTTACTAGTGATTTGCGTAGATATAACTATGCATTATAAATCTAACCTACACATACATCTTCTAAAACAAAAGCTCTCATTGAAACAGAAGCTTGAAAGCTATCAACTGTTTGACGAGAGAAACATTACGCCGGTAATATTTCACCCAGATGGTATCAAACAATGCAACCAAAAGCCATCTCCGTGTATGAATGCTTTTAGTAGGGAAATGGCAGTCATTTGTCTTCATAGCATGAGAACAGTCTGGATGACCAATTTCAATATAGAATACTTAAATAGTCATGTTATATTCAAACAGTGCATTAACATAACTGATTTTAATCACAACACGAAGTCAAAATAACATTGAATTTTATCACATTGTTATTCAACTTCTGTCACATCTCACAAAATAAATATAACAACTGTTGTATTGAACATTTGTTTCCGCTGAATGAATGTCGAATGCATAGAATATGAAAAGTCGTTTGATCGTTGACAACATAAAATAAAAATTGATCGTGTGAAATTGGACAACTAAAATCATTTTATACCGATTAGAAAAAGGCTTCGCAATCTAGACCTATTTAAGAAAATCCAATCGAAATGTTATACTATGTATATTATGAAACTAGTTTATCACTTTTAAGTTTTTTTTATCGGTTTTAATACTAAAAAATATAATTAAACATTTAGGTAAGTAGATTATTATTATTTTTTTAAATAAATGTGGCAGTGTTAATACAATTGTAATTTAGAGACAAGTGATTAAATAATCTGAATAGGTCTCTGGTGAAAATGTGCGTTAAAAAAATTAAGATTAAAACATAAAAAGTTTTAACATTCAAATAAAAATACGCTTACAATATTATAACTTCGAGCATTTAGTAAAAAGGGAGCAATAACATATCTATGTAAGTGTATAAAACAGCACCAATAAACTTATGAAACTTAGCTCTCACATAGCTTATCTTGTACGATTCCGAAACTTTATGAGAAAATCATAAAAATAGGTCACGTGGATAGCGAACACCTGCGGTTTAGTCTCGGGATGACTTTTCACGCGGCGATGCACATTTTTCAGGCAGTAATGCGCTTTCCGCTGAAGCCGCAGCCTTATTGGCCTCTAAAAAACGTGAAACATTGCTTTCTAAGCACCGTGTGGCGGCCAAAGAATTTGAAACGTTTACAATGTTACATACTTTAAACATTCAAGTCACGTAGTGACTTTTGTGCCATAAATAATTAAGACATAGTATTGCCTGCAACACATTGGTGGAATACAATTAAAACAATTATAGGGACACTATACACGGTTCGTTAAGATTAGCTGGTTTTTCTAATCAAAAAAAAGTTCCACATAATATTATTCTACCAATTTATTTTGAGAATCGTAAATAATAGACATAAAATAAGTAAGGAAGGCAAAGTGTCGGTTATGACAAGAGAGTTTTATTCAACACAACTTACGTAACAGGTGATTAAATTGAAGATGAAAATTTAAGGTCTTATAACTTCGAATGTAGATATGGTTCAGCTGGCAGCTTTACTTCAGGATACACGTAGCAGCCCTCACGATAACTAAAGGATAACAGTATTACGGCTGGCTGTCTAGATAGAGGGGTAATTCGCGCAATCGACTCTGGTAGGACGCCGGGTAGATGATGTTAACCTTATGCCATCTAAGCGCATGCCGTATGAGTGTTGAGGTAAGTGCATCTGATATAAAGGGCCAGTCTTAAGATAATGTGGACGCGCGCGATGTTAACGCTATGTCTTACCTGGGCGAAGTCACCGCAAACGCTATTGGAACACGGTTTCAAGCGAATCAAAATATCAAACAAACTGATCGCGGCGTGCGTTAGGTCACGTGGACAAAGATATGTACATTTTTACTAACTGGATTAGAGTAGTCATATCCTGGCTTTTGCTTAAAAGCTCCTTAATTTGATTGAGGTACGCCGTTCGCCGAGATTGCCCCTTCCAACTCTTTTTTTTGGATATCAAATTTATGGAGCAAGTACAGTCTCCTTACCATCGTTGCTAGCAAAAAGGCGTGATCGCTACAGAGGTAAGATATCCTTAATAAAGCCAGTTCACGGGGACTCCATATGGGTGGTTTAGTGCCTTCCTACTCTAGGTTATAAAATCGAAAACTGACTTCTGCTCGTGGGACACGAAGTTTCAATCGCACTGTATGTGCAATTTTGTGGAAGAGCCACACTTAAGGGGCCAAAGGGGCGCAGTTTACCAACCACTGTTCTAGTAGATCGCGTCATAAAATGTTTGCATTGTGCCCGTCAGTAAAATTTGTAAACTTCTATGAATCGTCGACGGCCGCATTGTAAATAACTGCCTTACAAGACGACTAAATCAACTGAGACGTTGCCAACAGAATTACTTTTAAAGCAATCTTTTATCATCAACTGATTTCACTATAACGGAAACCTTAGCGGTACACTTCCTCTTATAAATTTAAAACTGGCCAATATAACAATGCATCACTGTGTTTAAAGAAAAAAAATCATTTCAGGGTAGGGCCATGAATAAAAATATTATAATTCTATCGATAGTCGTATATTTGTAAATGATAATGAACGAATCTATTATGAAACGGAACTCGAGTTGTCACCAGTAGACCGGAAAAACTGCCAGCCTAAGACTAATGGCTTTAAAAAAAATCAACACCGAAAGTCAGGCATTGCCGCCTCACCTATATCCGATAGTCATTAGTACAGCACCGCATACAGCCTTAATACGTTCATTTAAATTCGAAAATTAAAACGTAGAAAAGTTGACTTTAATTACGACCTGTCACAGGAAAGTTTTCACGTTAGAGTAGTGATTAAAGTAATTCCTCGACGCCTTTATGCGACAAACAAAGTGTTTAATAGTTATACTTGAATAAATTATTCGTTAAAAAAAATATTACCGTTTAATAAATTGCGGCTAAAATTCTTTATCATTAAAAAAAGTGTAAGAAAAAACAAAAAAAAATAGTTAAACCAACAATCAAAATAAATATCTCATGGATAGATTTTGAAAAGGCCATCCTACTATTAAGCGAAAAAATCACAATATGTTGGAGAGTAGCAACAATCACGGATTCGAATCACTGAATGGATTGTTTGCGTACAATGTATGAATGAATCGATGGTTAATTAATTGCGCATATATGGGTGTGATGTTTTGCCCTATCCTTTGACTAAGGGGCGTAGAAGAGTAAGCAACTAGTCATTTAGCTATCTCTTTTTTTCTATTCTTACTCTTACTGAAATGACAAAATTGTCTATTCGTATATCGTGTTGAAATACTCCACGTTGAATTACTCCACAATAAATTCGTTATGCTTCCAACCAGTAAGCGGAAACGTTTTCAAAATAAATTATTTTATATAATTACGTACTAATTTTAAAGTGAAATTTGCAATTTAAACAAACAGTTTAATTCAGCTCTACGTTATATTATATGAAAATGGCATAAATTTATTTTTTGAATGGCGATTACTAAATCAATGACTACAAATAACATACACAGCACGATGGAAGTTACTGCATTAAAAAAATACGGTTAGTCAACCTTGAAAAAAACGAGTAAACACGATTTGGAATTATATTTATATTCTACGAATCATGGAAAAAGAATTGAGTAGCTATTACACTAAAAACACGAAACTGGGGTGTAAACGACTTGACAGAATTAGCGATCGCGTCATTGATAATACCATTTAATTAATTCCGTCATTTTTATGAAACGGATCTGTCGAAACACGGCACATTCATGCGCCACCGGAAATGAAAACGACTATAAAAATACAAATATCCGAACGAGGTGCGGCATTGCATGGGGTCTCGAAAAGGAGCGGGAAACCATACCCGAGAAACTTTTAATCCAGTTTCGCAGTGATATGGTGGCACTTACAGCACTTTTAGGGTTGTTCTTATACACGGTGACAGAAAACTTATAGCATTCAGGTATTTAATTTTTTTATTATAAAATGTAATGCAATCTAAACAATAATTATTCATATTGTCTCATGTAGCCTACTCTGTAATGTGTTCCTCAGACAAAAAAATATTTTTATAACCAATACAAATAAAAGTGTATGTTTAAAAATCCAGGTCTAATTTTAATTGAAGGATTAATATTATACACGAAAAAAATATTTTTATCTAATATTAAAAATGGTTGTATATTCCGATTATAGATTTATATGAAAATCCAATATTTTCTGTTAAATAAAATATTATTTGAATCCAACAACGGGTAACAAGGAGAAAAAGTAGAATATATGTTGTCTGTCTAATATATACAATTAGTAATATCTGTGTTTAATCTTTTTACGCATATATTCGCAATTGGATTTAGAAATAAAATATTCACTTTTAAAACAAATAACAAAAATATAATTTTATTACGAAACTAAAACTCAACTTTACAGAATAAAGTGATCGTTGTTTTTATAAAAAAATAACCTGAAAAATAAAAATATATATATGTACAAATAAAGTATTTTTCAACACATTGTAGGTAGAGGGTGGGCATCTGGGACGGATTAACGGGAAACACAAACACCTATTAATATGAATGAGATTTATGTGCGGCGGGTCACGCACTGAATATAATAACTCCATTTATCGTTAACAATGTCGTCAGAGCCTGCGAAACACTTCGAACGTGCTCAGTTACTAAGGCATTATACCAACACTGCCCACATAATACTTCTACAATGAAAGAAATACTGAGAATACTTCCCTGTATTATGTAAATAATTTACTTTAAGCCTGGTTTACTATAAAATAAGCTTCTCTCTATGACGGACCTGTTCAAAATTGCACTCATCCTCAGAACAAGAACCTCTAACGGTTTCTTTAGTATTCTCTCGAAACAGTAAAACAAATAGAGAACAGGCAAACAACACATCGCATAAAATCATTATACCTGTTTAAAAATATCGTCTATGATGGTAACAACGCCCATATGTTCACTAAAAGTTGACCAAATTTATGACTTATTTTTTTGGTTGTATTAAAAGAGGACAGTACATGCAGTGGTGTAGTTTTGAACGACATTATATTTTTCGCTCAACTTATGAAATATAAAACGATTAAAGGTTAATATAATAACATGGTGCGATAAACAATCGGTAAAAGAAATATGAAAAGAATTTATGAACAACGATACAAACTTTACATGAATGCTACTTAATGATCTATAATTAAAATGTTTAGAGCCTTATACAAATAAATACTACTAAAAAATATCTTGATTAGAAAGTAATCAAGCAAGAATGGTAGCAAATGAGATTTTTTCACAAGATGTAGTTACAATATGAACAATAATTATGCAAGTGCAATAGCAAAATAAATGATTCTAAACAACTTTAAGGTAAAGTGGTGATGAACGTTTTCAGGAATGGATGGACATTTGTGGAATTAGTGAACGTTGTGTTGTATTGTTTTAGTACAAATTAAAAGTATTTGTAATAATAAATTCTCAAAGAAAAAGTCAAGAATAGACCGTAAGAGAACACTTGTTTAAAATCACGTTACGAACAATCGATACACCATTGTCGGTAGTTGGAACGAAAAGATTTCCGCGGAAATAAAATAGGCAGAGCGACATCGTTTACGAATTGACGCCGACATTTTCAACAGATGCTGTCAATCTCAGGATATCAGATCTCCGGCTGTTTTGATTTCAAAGCAATAACATGAACCCCATCGACGATGTGTAAGTAGCAGTATACACAACGAGTAATATTACATTACTTAGTAAGATAAATCCGTCATTGCAATTATGTATATACTGCATTCTCAAAGAAAAAAGCAGTAACTTCGTGAAGTTGAGTTATGAATATCATCTGATAGATAATTTTGAGAGCTACATATAAATATACTACTGGATATATATGCTGTTCAGTTTAAAAGCAGAATAATCACTGGAATATTGTTAAAATGATCAACTGTTAAAATTGTAGATATTTTTTAGCAATACAACTACAGATTTTTTTTGGAAAAATGACAGTCAATGTATCTATTTACTTATTGCAGTTACTGCTGCTTACTTAAAATAAATTTATTTTCCATAGCGAACAAGGATTCATGCAGTATATACTAAAATTTAACACATGTAAATTTTCTCGAAAAATTGTCAGAGTAATCACTGTCTTCTTTATTGCGAGAACAGTGTTATAAGTGAACATTGTAAAAATATTGATGCAATATTTAAAAAAAATGTATGGGAACACTGATTTGTTCGGCATTAACGATTTTTATCGAAAAAGATGCGTTTAATGAGAAGAGATAAGCAGTATTTATATTAAAATATTCCCACAAATCAAATAAACAATGACATACTCATTCTTGATTTCAAAGATGCAATAGTATATATTTTTTTATTATATGAATATTAAATATCATTTAAATCTGTCTAAATTATATGAATATTAAATATCAATTAAATATCATTTAAATCTGTTTAAATTAAATTTAACATAGAATTTAAGGCAAAATGCTTTTCTATACGATAAATGAATATGTATTACACCATCGCTTCTCTGTAGAGGTCAAAACGTTTATTATTATATTATTTAAAGAATAGAACATCTCGTCAAGAAAGGGTGGGTGAAGGGTTAACGGTTAGGGTAGCAGAAGGTCACGCAAGGTATTTTCTTATCTGACCCGCAAATTAAAGCACAATTATTAAGCAAGCAAGACGAGTAAGTATGCAGTGGCATAATAAATGAAGCAAGTCAGGTAACTTCGGCACTAAAAGCCATTTGTATTTCAAAATCACTTTTACGTGTTATATATTATTTGTATTAAATTACTTTTATTTTATACAGATTTATTTTTGATGATTTTCACATCATAGTAAATAAGTATATAATTAAAAGTGGAGTATTTAAACCATATATGGGCAACCACCGGCCCGCCGAGCTATTTTGTCCGGCCCTGATTCATCTCGGCAAAGTAATAAAGGAAAAAAATAATAGTTCTAGGGAGGGATTAAATAATGGAGATGACACGTTCATTATATAAATAAAAAAATATAGAACAAGTTGCAACGTGTTTTATTTAATTTAATATTACTTTATTATGATTAATAATTTGGTACGGCCCTTGACTCGGAGACAGAATGATAATTTGGCCCCAGACTTAGGAAAGTTTGCCCATGCCTGATTTAAGCCATGGATATTTTTTGTGAAATATTATTATTAATCATTTAAGAAGCAGATCGTTGTTTAACAGGTCGAAGACGATAAAACAATATAATAGACACATGAAATGTAAATAAATCAGACGATTGGAAAAATCTTAAAGCGTTTGGCATACTTTAAAATTTGAGTGAAATAGTATAAACGCAAGAGTATAATGGAATGACCGTAAATTAAGCAGATAAAATATAGTAAATTATTTACTTCAGTAATGTAGAGTTTCACTTTGTTAAAAAAATCCCAAATTTTAATTGAGTTTATAATTTACATCATTTGTCACTTTTAATTATAATTCTTTGATGATTTTTTAATTGTATGTTATAGGTGTTGAGCATTTTAATTTTGTGTAATGTATAATATATATAATGTATAATGTATTTTATAAATTCTTTTCATTATTATTAGTTGCTTACACCTTTTATTTAAATTTAAATTTGTATAAATGGTACTGTTTTTACATTTTTTTCTTATCAGTTGACAATGCTCGCAATGAGCGAAACCGGTCCTGACCTAATTAATAAAGTGGAATGAAGTACAAAGGAATATTGTGTTCTTATTAAGATAGAATATCATTTACAAAAATAACTGAGCATAAAATGTATTTCATACTCATTTCGAAATGAAAACCATTCATTTATAAAATTGGGAGCGATGTGACATATTACGTCGAGGTACGCATAATTTCATGTTAAATAATTATTATTTATACACGTTAAGGAACTAATAATTATGCAAGTTTTTTTATTGAACATATTAGTAAAATAGTTATTATATCGTGTGACGTGAAGGTATTAAGGGTAGTGCGTAAGCTTTTACGCGACGAATTGAAAGAAATCGTAGTTGTATAATATTGTAATAGTCAGTTAAGTTGAGTTTTAATTATTCTATTAAAACATAAATACACTGCAGTATGTACAATGTTTGCAATAAGTAATTCACTATAACAGAATAGTTTGTCACAATAGCTCGGATCTGTTAGCATTGTAATATATGTATATATAATATATTGATGGTTCATTTGGTAAATATATAAAGCACATTTGGCTAAATGGGTTAAATCACTCGATCAAAAAAAATAGCAGACCAATGTAAAAATGTGACTGATAATGATGGTGATCGAACAGGGAAAATCTTCATCAAGGAGGAATCATCATCGCCTGATGATGAGTTTTATTCCGCCCAAATATAGTGTAATAAACGGTAAGTTTATACTATATTAGTATGCAAATGTGAAGATTACTTTTCCAACGGTCTCAACCCTTTCGCACAATTAACCAAAGCTGTAAGAGATTACCAGGAGAACAGGAGTCAAGAAGAGGTTTTCCCTTCCTGCGTTGGCTGGTTGATTCTCTGCACGCCCCCGGTCTGGCGCACATGTCGCACTAATTAACTCGCTCGTAATCATGCGCAAATGGATTTATTACACCGAGTGGCGAGACACCTTCTGCAAATACATGCCGCCCTGATCGTTTTCCACGACACCATTATGGAACGGTCAAAGTTTTCTCGTTAACTGTTGTTACTTAGTAGTAAAAAAATCTAAGAAATTGTATTATTTATTTGTATAAAAAATACTTTATTATTATTATAGTAAGATCCAACTTGTTTCTGTCGATTTTACTTATATATTTATTTATAAGTGAAAGATAAGGGAATAGAATATCTAAAAACATAACCATTTTATTTTGACTTTTTAAATTTAAATTTAAAAAAAGTTTCGGGCATTCGTCATTTCGTTTCATCTATATATTAATACTCGATAATGTCCGTCCGTCTGAATGATTGTCCGCGATTTTCCGTCCCCCTCCTCCGCCCCAGCCCCGCTGTCACCATTTTTTTATTCATACCAAATACATACTTTTTTCGTTTGTATATGGTCGCGATTTCGCCTTTTCGATGACGTCAAGAAAGACGGTCCTCCTCCCCCCCCCCCAATCCTGCCCCGCTGTCACAATTAATTATTTTTTTTATTCATACTAAAGACATATTTTCCAAATACACTGTTTATTATTTGACGAAACAAATCAAATAGCTGAAAAAATTTCATACAAAAAAACGCCGCGACCGTGGATCGAACACAGAACTCTGGATTACCAGTCGAGCTCTCTATCAACTGAGCTAACGTCATAAATATCAAGGCGATAAAAATAGTGTATTTAAAATAAAAATTTGAAAATGGAACGATATTTGCGATTCCTACTGACTTCGATTGTCAAAGATTCAAAAATGGAATATTGTCAAATAATGAATGACAAGGTAAATTTATGCTCAAATAGTAATATAAATAAAGTAAG
Organism: Himalopsyche anomala; assembly: GCA_031772345.1. Lineage (NCBI taxonomy): Eukaryota > Metazoa > Arthropoda > Insecta > Trichoptera > Rhyacophilidae > Himalopsyche > Himalopsyche anomala. Next base: position 25,559,581 of record CM062821.1, read on the forward strand.
CGAAATAGTTTGATAGATTGGGGTCAACGAGATTAAAATACGGCAAAGTGAGGCAAGTTAGGATGATGGGAAAAAGTGAACTGAACCCACCCTTTTTATTGCATAATTTCAATCATTTTTTCTCTAAAATACATTGTTTATGCTTTCGATGGATTCGTCGGTAACTTTTTGGAAGTTCATTTGAATATAAAATAAAAAATAACTTAGATTATTCCACGTATTGTGCTACAAACTGTGACACGTGTTTCGCCTCTTTCAGAGGCATCCTCAGACAGACTTACTTTTACTTACTGAAAGTAAGTCTGTCTGAGGATGTCCTGAGCGTTTTTTTTTGGTTTATAACATTTTTTTTTTTTGAAAACTTTCTTTTTAAATCACATTACATCTTGATCGTATGAAAATAAATGCTATCAAAATAACAAAATCCGATTGACTAGCCAAATAAGTTTTTCAAAAAATAAATATAAGACGCAATTATTTCAAGATTTGTTTTTAATCTAGATACATACGTGGTATAGTTAGTTGTTGGCGAAAGCATAGTTTCAGTATGATTAGTAAAATAACATCAGTAAAAATCATTATATATATTCTAAAAAACAAGTTCTATTTGGAGAATAAGTCAAAATTTTGATAATTTTGTTTTGATAAAATGTCCAATTAATTTATAATATTTTGCATGTGAAAATTGCATTTTTTATATAAATATAATTTAATTCTTTGCCCATTTATTTTCCGACTTTTTTCTCACATTCCATTGAAGTGAAAAAAAAGTTCAATAGATATTAAATTATTCTAAAAATTAGAATATTAGATTATTCTAAAAATTCCAAAATCTATATATTAATAGTCGATAAAATAATCACTTTTCACAAATCACAATTAACAATTCACAATTCACAAATGTGTGCGTACTGATGTCCTCGGGTCTTATTCTTTTTCTACGAAATATTTTTGTTAGCATACTTGAAAATTAGTTGAATAAAATATATATACTACGAAAAATGATTGTTAGCAACCTTGAACATTATTCCAAAAATTTAATAATTTACAATTTAAAAACTGCAGGGCTGTCGATATATGCGCCGAGATCGATTTATGCTACTATGAAAAATGATTGTTAGCAAACTTGAACATTATTCCAAAGATATAATAATTTACGAAATTTCTGCTACTTCGAAAAATAGTTGTTAGCAAACATAAACATTATTCCAAAAATTAGGTAATTTACGAGGTCTATTTCTGCTAATAGGAAAAATAATTGTTAGCAAACTTAACATTATTCCAAAAATTAAATAATTTACAATTTAAATACTACAGGGCAGGGCTGTCGATATACGCCCCGATATATTTATTTTATTTTTAGAATCTCTGGCTTATTCAATAAATAGGTTTGTAATTTTCTGACTAATTAAAAATGCAACAAAAATCCCCCCGTTGAGGTCAACGGGCTTACAGCTAGTCGTAATTAAATAATCATATCAATCATTACATACAGTTGTAAAATACTTTTGTTTTTTTTGTATTCATTTCGCATTTTCAATAGACATAGATCATGACCGCGTTTGGTCATGACGAGCATTATATAAATAAACGGATGCAAATTTTAAGCGATACAGGTTATTTATATAAAATTGAGTAAGTGTTTTTCTTATATTGCAAGTGAAAAACAGTTGAATAAATTCTACGATCATAAATAAAATAACAGTAAAAAAAGGCAGACGGGAGAACTATTACAACGCGATACATAAATATTACATATGTAGGCATTTTCTTTTTCAACAAAAGGCTCAAGATTGTAAACATAAAATATAATATAAATAACAGAGACCTTCCCCAGCAGAAAATCGGCAGTGGTTTATGACGATGAAGGCATAAGTGGGTGGGAAATACATCCTTAAAGTATGTCGTTATTTTTCAATGTTTTTCAACAATCTCTACCAGGAAAACATAGCTTATACACAAGTATACATTCGTCAGTTCCGAAGTCTCTTGGTACCGAGAATTTATTTGCGGCCTGTTTAAGACCGTTTGAGTTATACCTCCTCATGTCTCTTACTACCCGCGTTATGAGTTTACTCTAAGAGGTTATCAGAAGGCGCGTGCGCAACAGAATACAAATTCCACGATTGATATTGCTAATAAACAATGGCCCGCAGAACGTAGGGCGCAGATTAATACCATAAACTGTGTGCAGACTGGGTGTTGATTTGAAATATTGTTAGTTAATTCTAGTTCACGAAATGTAGTACGAATATTCCCAAATTTATAACATTGTTAAAATATGTAATTATATGTTAAGATTTTATTTTTAAACTTTTTGCTTCAATTGAAATGTGTTTATTTCGATGAAAATCACTTCGATTTACTTAAAATTATTAGATCATAAATGACGAAAATATATGAACACTTCCATATAAGTCATAAATATTATGAATATTTCGCTTACAATTAATGAGTAAAAAAAAACGACTTTTAGTATACACCTCAGTAGCATGAACGTGACTCAAAGATCTGATTGACCTAAAATATTTTCTACAAAAATCAACCGAGTTATACTCGTATGCAAAAAACTTTCAGAAGTCGTTACCCTGTAATCAAGTATTCATTTTAATAAAATGGAAAGTTCAACATAAATATATAAAATATATAATATCAACGCATCATCAATCGAAAATATCTATAGAAACAAAACTAAAATATCGAATCTCTTACGCAGTGTCACAGATAGTAGAGAAGTTTTATTTGTAATTAATTGCTTTGTGCAGTTTATTCAAAGAAACATCGGAAACGGGGAAAATTTATAAATTTATAAAACTTAAAAGTTTGTTGCGGTCTGATATGTCCCGAAGAAATTTATCGCCGGCAATTCTTGAGAAGAATTTCAAACCGACGCCTAAGTAGACCTCGAGCCTGCAATAACGAAATAAAGTAAAAGTAATTAGCGAGTTGCAGACCCCTTGGGGTGGGCGGGCGACAACGCCGAAAGTTCACAATGTATAAATCAAGCACCATTGACAACGTAGATTGACCCGAAGGAGAGTGGTGCCCTACTTGTAGCGAGGATAATTTCAGGATAATTGCTTTGCGTTATCGTGGTGCGGAGGTGAAAATAAATACCTTCGCCAGAATTTAAGAAATTATAAGGCGTCCACAGTAGACGATAGATAAAGTACACATATTTTTCCAAAGCAATTCCAAGTTAATATTTTTCATTATAAATATATTTGAAAATTTCAAATTTATGCTGACAAAAATATGAAGTTTATAATATTTTTCCAAAATTGTACATTTATTGTAAACCATTTATTATACGTCACAACCAATTCGGTTGTGACATATAATAAAGAGGTTAGAAGACAAGAAGTTAGCTGCGCTGAAAATTCAAAGGCAGCGCGGGCCAATCAAATATTAACGGAATATTGGAGTGCGCGCCAACCCAGAATGAGTGCACGGGGGCTTTCAAACTACTACTGCGCGCACGCAGCTTAGAGGGAACGTTGGTCACAACTCACAATTATTATCAATCATTTCATTCGTGGTGTTGCTCCCCCATGCACGCAACACCCATGCTCTAGATCTGAACTTCGAAAAAACATTTCTTGTCAATATATTTAACATAAAAATATATGAAAATATTTAAATCCCTAGGATATCATCTAGAAATCATATCCGTACTACAGATTTTAAATATGATGGGAATTAATAATGCAATTTACCAGTTTTAAGGTTTTCACTGTCAATACTTGGTGGAAACTGGAAAGGCATTATATAAAAAAATAATCATATGTACTAATTCTACTTTGATTTAAAATAATCAGGACCGGTTTCGCTCATGACGAGCATAACCAATTGATTCAGTTGATAATTCTGAGAGTATTTTTTTTTTTAATACAATTTATATTAAATAATAAATTAGTTTTGTTACTATAAATTTGTATTTTATTTAAAGTCACTCCACTTTTTGTGTTACAGACTGTGGCACGTGTTTAGCCTGTCAGACAAAATATTCCAAGGTTTGTGAATAAACTACAAATTGAGTATAATTCTTAAGTAATAAATTACAAAATGAAGATCGGATTTTTTTTCCATTTCAACTTGACGCAGGGAGAGAATACAAAAATTGAAACTTCTTAAAGATCTGAAACGCGTGTCTTAATTTGTAGCAGTACCAAATTTTATTTTATAATAAAAATGAACTTCCACAAACCAACCGCAGGAATTCATCGAAAATAGTTTTGCCACAATTATTATCATTCTACTATTTGTACGCCAGTCTCCATCCAGGTAGGACACAACAAAATTCTAAATGTCGACTCAAATACTGGGCGGAAGGTTAAAATTGGTCGTCGGGAGCTCCCGCTTAATACACTTACACTTGAGAGAGTAAAGGCTTTGCAATTATCTTAATGGCTCTCTTACTAGAGTCCTTTTGGCCTCTGTTTTGGCGAGAATTTATCTCCAGCAAAGGGGTGGAGGAGAGATGTTGTGTTATTTTTCATTTGCTGTGTTCAGTCTACTCACTGAATACCCACAGCCAAATAATAACTAAATAGTACCACCGACTAGACTTGACACAGAGCATTGAATGTCTATGGAGGATTCGTATCTATATTAAACTAACGTATCAGACCCATAACATTAATGCTAGATAAAATCGTTAGCGTATAATCCCAAATATCAGGTAAAGCGAAAAGAAACGACCGTTTCTTTAGTACAATGAAAAAAAATATTTACAAAAAAAATACTATTATTCAATAATATATTAAATAAATTTGAATTGTGTGAATGCTGTACTCTTCCATTCATCTTGTCGGTAACGACCCGGGTTTCGCCTTTCGGCATTTTCAGTTTTATCCAAGTGCACGAATGCACTTGGAAAAAGTCCTGAATATGCCGAAAGGCGAAAACCGGGTCGTCAACGAAAAGATTAATGGAAGAGTACAGCATTTAGACAATTTGAAATTGAAATTCCATCAAGCACCTTCAGTCAAAATTCTAAAATATAATAATTTCCTTCATTATTTACAATGTCTCTCTACAATTTGGGCAACTTTAAGATGCCTCTTTTGTAAAAATTTGGCTCCTGTGATTTAAAAAAGGCATCTAGATGATATCGGGCATTGTTTCCCGAATTGAAGTTTTTGTTTCAAAGCGAATGCTCCATACTTGGAAACAAGTGGTAAAACGATGGAGCAATATCAGTAGAGCAAGGTGAATGAGACAGCTGTTTCAAGTTGAGCTTCTTAATTTTATCTTGAGTGACTTTTGCTACGTGTGGCCTCGCGTTATCGTGTTGTAGTATTCGCCGTTCATTATTCACTAACATTGACAGCTTTTTTTATTAATTATGCCTTTAATCTATCCAATTGCGCACAGTAAACCTCCAATGTGATTGTTTTGGCAGGTTTTAATAATTCATAATAAATCATCCCCGATATATCCCACCAGATACCCAAAAGATTTTTTTTTAATGTCATACCTGGTCGAAGGGTTGAAACCAGTGCTTCCCCTGGAGATAACTATAAGAGAGTTGTAAAGAATTCATTTCTAGTCTCTAGAAACTATCCTCTTTAGAAATGGATCGATTTCATACCTGTTCAACAAATAGTCACTCGTTGATCCAGGCCGACTGCAATAGATCATGCGGAACCCAAACTACTCGTCTATGTTTCTTTCCCAAAAGTTTTAAGTGATTTTTACAGTTGACTAGAGACAGCCGATGTCTGAGATAATTCTTTGAATGATTCACCAGGATCGGATTCCACTAATAATTTCAGCACTTCATATTCGATTTTTGCAATTTTCCCGATTTTGATTATTTTATAAATTTCACGACACTTACAAATCTTTAGAATATCTCAATAGGTTTCGCAAATGCTTCCTTGGCTTTCGGCCCCTTGCAAACAATAACAAACACTGCAACTGCACCTCTTCGATCTCCGGCCGTGAGATTTTTTCTATGGGTGAAAATAAAAAAAATATGTATTGAAACCGAAACACTATAAAAGGAGCTTTACAATATAATACCAATCTTGACGTACTTACTCGACGGGAACCAAGCGCAAACTGATTTGAAAGAGTGCCCTAAAATAACGATCATTTCTTTTCACTTTACTTAATAAAAAGCATTAAAAATGCGTGTCGCGTCGTGTCTCGAACGCTGCATGTCTGCAATATGTATAAACTCTCCTTTATGCTGTATTTGACAGACTAACAATGTATGGAATTAAGCGCCAGAGTTTTGATAGTGGCACTCTAGCAAATTGGGTGAATCTAATGGTTTTTCATCAGTGCGTGACTGCATCATAAACGCTTTTCAAGCTATCGTCGTACGAAAATTTAGTACATGTACTGTGTCAAATTACATCATTACAACACAATTTAAGTAAGTATTATGTGTCGTAATTTATTTATCTAACTCTAACACATTTATATTTTTAGTATAAAACCGTGAAGTAAAAATACATATTTTTATAGAAATATTGATACAATTTTTATATAGTCATTTATACGGTTATAAATAATATTTGAGTGTAAAATTGTAAGCCAATATAAACACGAATTAGAAACAAAATGGTAGTTTCGGATACTTTTAAATTAACTGTTTATCTTTTTTTTTAAATTTCGACTGAAGGTGCTTGGTAGAATTTCAATATTAAATTTGAATCGTTCAAATTATGTACATTCGCACAGATTTTGTCACTAGCCTTGTCACCATTCGAATCTGTGGGCATTCACATGGGCTAATCTTTTTCGCCAGCAATGGCTTTAAACTCAATGATGCATTTATTTCTTACATAAACATAAAACATTCATTAACTAAGCGTCAGTTCAAGTTCATCCGTGAACTTGAACGCCTGAAGATATCGAAAGGCGAAACCCGGGTCATTAGTGACAAAATCTGTGCGAATGTACATAATTTGAACTATTCAAATTTAACTGTTTATCGTCAAATCAGATTTAAACGATGCACATTTATTATTTACAATATAATATAGAAAAAAACAATAAAATCACCCGCGGCTACAGATAAAATCTTTTTTTTAATATGCGACTGCCCTAAGCCATTTCGCTTGACCGGCGATATGAAAAATAAATTTGAATCACTCATAAAAAGCAAATTTAATATTACAATGTACATATATATATATATCTTGATTTATTTGCCTGTATCTTTGTAACACCTAGAACAACCCAGAAAGATACTGCGTGTAAGAGAATATTGACAAGTGGCACTACTATCTAGTTTATAATATTACCAGTGAGTAAAATATAATATTTTAAGATTTTTAAACTTATATTACACAACTGAGATTGTTTATAATGTTATTTTGTATTTTTTTCAAATAAATAATACATACATCTTGGATGTTAAATTTATTAATACATACATGTATGTACTTTTACGTGTTTCATTGTTAAAACCAGGGCTTTGGAATCGGAGTCGTGAAGATGGATTGTTTTGACTGGAGTCGTTCTCAAAAAAAACTAATAACTTCGAGTCCTTTCAAAAAAGTGTATTTAAATTTCTAAATTCAAAAACACCACTGCATGCTACTGAGCCTAAAAAGTCATGTTTTAAGCTATGGTCGGAGTCGGAGTCATCTTATTTCTTAACGACTCTACAAGCCCTGGTTAAGATTACAATTTCTTATCACGGTATACGTAAAAAAGAAATCATTTTATGAGAATAAAAAAACTCAACACTATTAAAAACTAACTTTTTTTTCTTTTAATTACGCACCATTCATAGAACCACACCAAAATGATAACAAAATTACAATTTCAACTGGTAAAAAAACTCGTTGTTTTTGGTAATGTTTACTGCACTGCGTTGAAAGATAAATCACTAGTACGATACTGTTTAAAAGCTACGCCAAATAAATTGTATCTGCGTGTATATCAAAATACACAAATAAATCTAACGTATTTATGTCATGAAATTTAAAGTTCACAAAGACTCGTAGACATTTGTTGAAATACAAATTCTAAAAATAAGTACAATTTTACCCCGAATTAATAGGTTCAATTGTCACGATAATTTGAATGTCAATCAAAGTCGAACAAGAAAAACAAAATCATAACGATTTTTTTATTATGCTCATCTAAAATATATTTCTTTGGTTAACGCTCCTGTCAGCAGCTTAACGAACCGTATTTATATTAATTACTCTTCAAGTGTTAAACGTCGATTATTTGGTGGAAAGTAATTACATAAAAAAACAAACACAGAATTCCACCTTTTTAATAATCAGGATGGATATAATATATCCTTTTTTTAACCAATTAATATGCATTACATGTTTTATTTTATTTTTGCTTGTAATCATGTGATTTTTAAGAACCACGTACAATAGTATACAAGTCTCGATTTGTTTTATGACGTTAGTGTCTTATCAGCTTTTTCAAACATTTACATCTTAAATCTACTTACATTTCAGTTAATATGATATTTTTCCGCTTCTGGAAAATAGGTTTCAATTTAATTCGGCTCTGCTATCACTCTTTGCTAGAAGCAGACATGATTAAATTTTATGTATATAATTTACATTTTTTTTCAAATTTTAATGATGGCACATTCAAATTATAAAAAAATACATACAAAAGATAAACGTGTGATAAAGCCACATAAAAAAAAATGTCATAATCTTGTTCAGCAATGTGACACAGGAAAACTGAGCAAATTGTCCCAACTTTTAGATGATAGGGTTTTAGAAGATTATAACGCAGCAGGAGCAAACGCCAAGTTGGAATGGGACAACATCTAATTAACAAACTTCACCGATGAATATATTTGGCAATTAACGCCGCCGCAGCACTCCGCAGTAAATCGAGATTTAATTCAATCGCAGAAGCTGCAAGCGAGAGCGAGACAGCGCGACGAATTCAACTCCCCCCGTCCATATTCTGTGCTCCGGATACATCACCGAAGTTTCGGACCAACTTCCTTCCTTTACAGCAGAAATAGCAAATATCGGCTATTCAGGAGTATTTTAACAGCCCATTATTGCCTACCTAATTTTAGTCGAACACCCAAATTACCCCGTACGTATTAAGTAGACATTTAACCGCATAATTGGACGTAATATAGTATAACTATTAGCAAGAATACGTAAAGGTTATTAATATCACTTCTACGTACTGAAAATGAACAATATTTTGAGCGGCGTTATAATTTAATAGTATGCAGTAAAGTCAATTCCGTTAATATTTCAAAGTAATGTCGCAAATCATAATACTATATCGACACTTCGGTTCCAAAGGGCAACAGTTTAAAAATCATAGTTTAGAGATAATTAGGTAACAAGATTTTACGTCTATTTTTTTTACTTTTTTGTAAAATTCTAGGATGATTTTGAAAGTATATTTATATGCGTAATAAATAATTATAAAAATATTTCTATTTCACAGTAATAATCAGATTTTCACAGATTGTTCGCACCTAGTTACAATTTGCATCTAAAGAACTTATTACATTTTGAAACTGGTAAGTAGATATCGGTATTCTAAGTATTTTCTCAAACCTAATTCAAAATATCACATATGTATTTGACTTATTACACTTTGGAACTGATATATCGCTATATTTTTTTATAAATAAACGTATTTTCAATTGATGAGATTCCCATACTTCACATACTAGAAATACAGGGACTCGACAAGCGCATCTAATCCTAGGATTCCGATCAATTTGGCGGTCCAGTAATCTTAGGATCGTTTTAATGATTTCGGGATTTCGGAATTCAATTTTCAATTTTCAATTTAAATTCTTCCAGATATACTGCCATACATTTGAATAATAAAACAATTCTGGACAGTGTACCTTAGTTTGTTTATACATACACATTTTTTTGTATAATACCTACATAATACATAGAAGAATTGTGGTCTAAGCCCTCTAATATTTATTAGAAGTCGTAAACAGAAACAAACAGCGTTTTCATAATGTTATGCAAAATTTAGTTGCAAGCATTTCTTTTTTAGGGCAGGAAAAGCTATTATTTGAGATCTTGGACAAGGGTTTTTGAAATTCCGGGAATTCCGAAATCCCGAGATAACAAAAATGGACCGGAATTTGATGTCCTAGTCTCGACAATACTGCTACAAAGGATTTTTCGACCAAACACTGTCTTTAATTGAGCATGTTAGATTACTTCAAATCAAAATCCTTAAAACCAATATACTTGTTAAAATGTCGAAATAATCATCAAACTCATATTGTCAGTAATAAAAATAAGATGAGACGATATAATACGAAAATAAGATTTGATATAATGATAATAGTAAATGTTGCCAATTCGCATCGCTAGGAAATTTAAAATCAAAATTCAATGGGTTAACCCATACATAGAATCCGTGCGCACGTTCGCACAAAAGAAACGCTCAACTTGGTGAGAGAAAATAAGATAAAACATACAAATTAGTACAACGGATTGTCAAAACGATCGTGCAAGTTTTTAGAAAAAAGACCATGCGGTCAACAAACAGCAAAAGGTTGAGACGTTAAAAGTCCACATATAATACATGAATTCATGAAGCCTTGTTGTAATGCGTTATTTATGATTTTCACTTCCCTCACGAGGAAAAACCTCCTCTTAAAACCGAGTGCCTTTTATTTACGACCTCTGCTAAAAGAAAACCGAGCGATAGCCGCGGTCTGCGCAGCTAATGCAGAGCTTCGAATTGGACCTAATAAAAAAAAGGTTTCCATCAATACATTATACGGGGATTGTTTCGATAAAATATGCGGGATTCGGGCCTCTGTTTTTTTTGTATGTAACTTTTGTCACGCTAATCCAACAGTGCCGACGCCAAACTTTGCGGCGAATAACATTAGGGGAAATTTGGGATACGTAATGAAATCGAAAAGTTGCCAAGTTGGTACGGCTCGCGCCACTTCCTGCCCTAACTTTCATATAATTGGTATTGCTTGAATGCTTTTAATACCAATAGATTACTGGGGGAACAATCGATCTGTTCGAATCAAAAAGTAATTTAGTTATTCAAACAATTCATTCGAATGAATAATTTTTATTTTTTTTTCATGAACCACACGTCTAAAATATTTTGAGCAAAAGACTTTTCGAAAATCTCCCACAAAATTTTAACACAACAAAGAAAAATAATATTTGCTTGACCGAAATAATATTAGGGCGGCATCGGATTTGATCGTTATGTTTTACAATTTGAAAGACAAAATTAGCAATGTAATTTAAAAACATATGTACAAATACATTATTCCATGGATCTTATATATGTTTGTAAGAATTTGTTTTCAATACTGTTATTTTCAAAACATTCACTACCGTGCTAAGTAAAATATCTAGAACTAGAACTTAATATCAGAATAAAAAATTTCATATTTATAAACGAACCAGTTTTTCCACGATATCTGTGGTTTCATTTGAATCATTTTCTGCTCTCCGAGAAAACGAAAAAAAAAATAATGCGATGAATTTTATACTATGCGCCAAAAGCTCCGCTTTCACTTTTAATGTGTTGAGTGACTGTCAATACTTGATGGAAATGCATTATATTAAAAAGGCTCAACTAACTATTTTTGTAACTATACGATATAATAGCTTATTTTTATTCTACTGTATTTCTTTAATCTTTTAACTGCCATAAGCGTCTTAAGGTGCACAATTTTCCGTGGAAGGGACGTCGGTCATACAAATAATGTGTCTTTAGACTGTCTGCTTTAAAAGGGATTTTACTAACCTAAATCAATTATTTTAAACATACAAATATGTTGAACACACAACAACATTGGCAAACTTTTCATTTTTTTGGTATTTTTTTATAAATAAACTTGAATACATTTTCAATAACGATATGTTTGAGAGGTTTTATTTTTGAAATAAAATTCGTGGCGTGCTAGGTACTTTGATCCCTACACCTACCGGCAGTTAAAAAGTGAAATCGAAGTAAAATATCATTCATTAGAAAACAATATTCAATTTGAAACTTCCTTAAAAGCAACTTTCAGTAATCAATAATTTTATAATATGATCACTTTGTCAAATCAGATCAGATCAGTGTGCAATACAAACTGTTGATAGTGTTGTTTAAAGCGTTCGAGAAATATTGACTTCATAATATTTAACGGGTGGGTAGCGGTAGGAAAACAACTTGTATAAATACCTGTGTCAAACTGTACTAAACAAGGTAACTCAATAAGCCCTCTTTTTCATGTTAATTGTGATATTTTTATAACTATTTTTTTTGTTCACTATGCATTGGCAGTTAGTACTGATCGAGTGATTATATAATAATCAAAATCCACCGTAAATTTAGTCAAAATTATTTTTACACTGGCGTTTTCGAAACGAATATTTCCGGATAGATTAAGATCTCTCTAATAAGCGTATCGTTTTTACATCTCAATCACGTCGCAGATTCAAAAAGAATACCAATTTTTTCGATTCCGAATCTAAGATAGCCTAAAACTTCGCATCAGAATAGTGGCCCTCTTCCATACATGTATTTTGTATTGACCACTCGGGTAAAGAGACAATCGTGAGTCTCTTAAGATAAGGATAAAATAGAATACAGAGAGTTTGTATCACAGTGGCCAATCTACCGAAGGTTCTAGCGGTGCATGACACGTTTTCCGGTCTGGCGACTGCTAATGCATATATTCCTGTGCTTTAGCATAGTTTAACGTCAGGTATAAAGCAATATGGCAACAATTTCCAAATTCAAGCGACGAGATATTTTATAAGATAGCAAAACCAAAACAAACTTTTACCGAAAAATTGACAAATCTCACGTACTAAATATGTATATAATCGATTGAATAGTTTTAACGTTATAAATTGACAACTATTGCTTGTAAAATTATTCCACATTTTTTTAATACAATAATATGAGAACAGATTTCTGTCAAGAGAGGAAATTCTTAATGAAGAAAAACCACTATTCATTTGGACTAGTAATAGATTTTGTCAAGATCTTAGTCGAATAGTCAACGTCGCTTTGTTTTTGGTTGCTGTCTTCACCTGTTCAAATCCCAAAAAATAAAGTTTCATAAATTGATTTTTTAATCGATTGTTCAATTTCTGAAATTCTCACCTATACATCCAATCATTTAAAAATGGGTGTATCGAGAGCGATTAACTAACCACTCATAATGTCCCAGCCCCATCCTTCTACCCTGTCTCTCCAAAAGAGAGCTTGAGCTACTACGTTTCAAGCAGTTCTCATATAACGACTTCTGTTTATATTAGCTCTATTAGATTCCATATCATTTACACTGGGAACGGGTGTGGTAACAATAGTTTTTTTGTCAAACAAGAGACGTAAAATAAATTATATATCAACGAAAACAATGGAATATGTTCTAAGAGTGCGTATTTTATTTTTTAAATAAAGGCATATTGTTAGCACCGACTCCAAGGTATCTTAAAAAGTGAAAGAGAGTGTATTGAATAAAATATTGCAAAATAAAAAAAAATGTTGCGAGCAGAAGAAAAAGAGTACGTGTCATCGAAAAATGTAGGAAAAAAAAGCCAGAAATTCGCTTAATATCGCAGTAAGTTAAGTCTATTATAATATATTCCATCTTATTTATTATTTTCTGGTATACTAGGAATGAGCTGTAATTAACACCGAGAGTGGTTATTTGTTATTCTGTATATATGAATATTTGATGGCTTAGGCTTAAATTGGTAGTTTTGAGATATATGTCTGAGCAATGTTTCGAGGCATCTAAAATGATTTGTAAAATAGTGATATTAATATTTGTCTCATCTTTTTAGTCAATAATTTATTAATTTACGTCAACAAAATTTATTTCAACTTTGACAGGACCATAAAACTATATTTTAAGTTTTATTTATATGGAACGGAGAGATTGATAAAAAAAATAACATTATCCAAACATCTGCCTACCGAGAGAAAATTAGAAATTATTTCTAGTTGTACTATTTGGAGTTATAGAAGAGAGATTTTTAAATATACCGGGTAACATAAATCAAAACATCATTTTTTGACATATCTTTCTATGGAACTAGGCCGTTTGTATATAACTAATTATAATTGTTTTCGAAACAACAGTGTCCAATAATAATAATTATTGCCAGAGCAATATTTTTAATAAAAAAATTGAGTATTGATCAAGTACCGTTCAAAATATTAGAAAAAAGGGAGTTTTTTAATATTCAAGAAGCAGCTGATACCAATATTTACACAACAAAAATGGAAATATTGAAGCTTTACGGATAACAAAGGAAAAATTACCGACGCTAAGTGCTAAGCAAAGATTAATTTTTAAAAAGCATGTTAGATGAGATGTTAATTTACTGAAAATTGGGAAACAAATATTACTTACACCAAGAACACACAGAATTATTTGTTTTCAAAAAATAAATGAAAATATCAGCAGCAAAAAAAAGTGAGATTGAATATTTTAAAAAAATATGATCGATTATTTGAAAAACGGAAACCACAAGTTTTTTACGAACGAAAGATTGGATTTTTTTTAGGAACGGGAGATTTTTTCATTAAAAAATCTTCCATTTTTATATTGACAGTTAAAATTAATTCACTAATCCCTATAGACTATACAGGTATAAGAAGGAGATTTAAGAAGTGTCGGGTACTTATGATAAGTCTTAAAAATGTATTTTTTAATCAAATTACGAACTAATTGGTGGAATTATATTATCCTAACCCTAATAATAATAACATGTCAAATTACATGATTCGTGTAATGCCTATTTTTAATTATTAATGATATCAATAATCTATATCAAAATTACTTTTTTGGCATTAAATTAAGCATTTTTATGATAGTTAGTGCTTATTAATTGAATTGGCATTTAATTTGGAGAACTTCATTGTAATAAGATAAAAAAAAATAACAATGTATTCGGTTCTACATTTTTTTTTAATTAGTTGGTAGCTATTTCAGCAGAACTAAATACAAAAACTAGTAGAACCAAATATATTGTTATGTTTTACCTTATTAGTTAGTGCTTTTTTTCAGTTTTAGTAACTAAGGTTGACTGTATTCAAAACCTTGTAATTTTCTGTTATTTTTATTGTAGCTATCATGGTATGTACTTAAGTAGTAAATTTAGGGCTTTATTTATTTCAAATATTCATTTGCACTACACATTGCTCGTTTATGTTCAATGCCATATGAACGATCTACAGATTCTACAGATATACAAAATGTGTCCGATTCTATAGTTGTGCTCACATATGAACGAAACTAAAGCGCAAGCAAAATATTGTAACACATCAACTAAACAGGGTTAAGATATAAAGCAAAGAGAGACTCGCAGTATCGTTGGGGTCACATTCCGCAGATTGGTGTAGCGATAACCCTAACAATGCGGGTCGCTGGAATGTGTCCGCCGGGGTGCGGTCAAGCGCTCCGCCTCTCCCTGAGCGTCCACTCTAAGCGGGACGACAATTTACTCATAAACACGAGACAATAATCACGGCGGTAATTGTTATTTTAACCCTTAGACGACCAGCTTGTGGCCTCGACGTGTGCAAGTGAGGGGCACAACTCGTAGGCACCAGTCTGCGGCTAAACTGCTTTCATTCGTTGAATTTCATAAACATGATCTGCTATATTATCGTAAGGTTTTTTTTAATGCGTAGTATAAACGGGACCATGGTGATTAATAAACAGAAATACGCTGTTTTTGTCAAAAAATAAATAAATATATAATTTGCAAAGAATTATGAGTTGCTCCTGCAGTTTCATAAAATATAAGTTACCTAGTTTTTCCAGGTGTAAAAATACACACCCTGCCCACGCGGTTATATTGAATAACGAATTCAATTAAATTAAAATTAAGTTAACAATACAAATTGTTAAAGATCTGATTTTATTAACGTTTAATATATTTAAAAAAAAAAACAAGTGCGTTTTGGTTAACATGTGAGTTTTCGTTGAAAAAAATAAGAGGTCACTGCTTAAGCACGACACTTTCCCTTTATTTTTTACGGATAAATTTTATTAGAATATAACAATAAGGAATGCTTTACTCAAGTGGGATCTTTAAATGATGTGAAAATCCTATTTATCTAGATTCTATCAATTACACGAATGTTTGCAAATAAGTAATTTATTTTGTTTTTCAATTATAGGTGTCGCTGTAGACCGCTACGCTTACTCTTAATGTGTTAACTAATTCTTGGTGGAAAAACATTATTATTTAAAACAAGTTCAGGACCAGTTTCGCTCGTTACTAGTATGATCAACTCATGATTTTTTGTTACCTATCATCTAAGCTTCTGCAAAAATAAGTAAGCACAAAAAAACTCAAGAAATAATTATAACTAATTACGAGTAAGATGCATACTTTTGAAACAAATATAAATTATTTTCTACTACACATGCGAAATTACATATCTTGCAAAGTTTCTGACAGCGAAAAGTATTTTTTGAAAAATCTGAAGCAGCAGATATTGCAAAATTAACGAAGTAATGCAGAGATAACTCATGAGCATCGTAGAATAAAGAAGTCGCTAGACTGTTCTGGGGATATTACCAAATCAAAGCGCACTTGTAAAATAGTTTCTATTAAACCTAGCTAAATTGCGCCGTAAATCACAAAGACATGCCGAGGCAAGTGTCAGCGCTGCAGGAGCTACTTTTTTCGCTGCATAATGGCGCAAGATGCACACTGCGCTGCTGCCTGCCTGCCAGGTGAAATAGAAAGAAAAAAGAGAGCCATGAAAAATAATAATTTCGGAAGGACGAGTTCATTACTCATGACTGCTCGTTATGGAATCAGTCATGAACATATTGAAGAGATGAATAATATACTAAATAAAGTTGATGCTGATGATGACCCCAACGAAATGATATAATAACAAAAATCACGCACTGTCACGTGTGATTTAGTTTTTCTCTCTATATTTTACGAATACATTACGTTACGAGTCGGCCAATATTTCATTTAATTTTGAATGACAGATGAAATAAGCATCCATAATATTATAAAAATCCATAATATCAAATGTGTTCATATTAAAAACATACAAAAACAAATATTGCGAAGGGCAAAATGTGCGCGTTTGGGGATTGCCATAAAATCAAAAATAAATTGGAAAATTGAAACCATTGTGTGGTGTCTAGTTTAGCCAAGAAAGTTTTTTCAGAGCCGACATTATTTATATACCAAGTTGAAAGTTCTGTAAAAAGGTTTAATTGGTGTTAATTACAGTGGGCTGAAAGCGCTCATCGAAATTTGTTATAATGTTCAAGAATAATGTATCAATATAAATTTATTGTCGCGTAAAACTATTAATTTATAAAAATGTTCTATGTAATAGATATAAAGTTAACACACACTTACCAAAACCAGAAACAATTTATTCGTTAGATAGAATACATAGAAAGAAGAAAGTGCGTTACGAAAACCTTTCATCATTAGAATAACCCACCTAGCTGTAAGTATCCAGTTAATAATTCTTATCTTCCGGAAATAGCGCTACAGTAGCTTATTCGGTGGAAATTCTAGTTACTCTACGAAAAAAATACGATAGGAAAAGCTGTCCCCTTCGTACGGCGAGTCCTGTTTCAATTATAAGATCGTCTTGCTCTCCCCCTGCTCGGGAGCCCCTTCGGACGTCTCAGTGGACCAATCCGTCGGCTTTTCTCATTTCCGGTTCGATCCCAGGGCGTCTAGCTCGATTAAAAGCCTGATTTCCACAAAGACAAGAAAAGCGAGGTCTCAGGCACGCCATCCAGACTTTTTTTTTAAGTGGTGACCTGTTTCTTAGGAAACTTTTTTTATTCACATTTACCAATACACATATGATGATAAGTAAACATTTTTAAATAAACCTGCACAAAAAAATAGGTCATTAATAAGCAGCATCAAAAAATGCATTTGTATCATTAAAATTTAGCCGATCGTATCACGTAAGTGCCAGAAACATTTATGTATTTAAAAAATATTATTTATAATAACATATTAAGCACGGGTTGAAAAAATGGTTCGACTCCGACTATAAATATTTATATTCTGTGTATTTTTCAATACCTAAAGGTATCATTTTTTCAATTTTAAAAGAAAGAATCGGATTCACCCAAAGCACCATGTCTCCACGGTTATGAATGAAACATAAGGTTATATATTTATATGATTGTAAAAACAATACAATTTTTATATGTGGTTTTAAGCTCCATTCCATAATTATAAATTACAAACGCACGTAAATTATTTAAATTAATTATTTTTAAAAATCCAGCAGCAAACGCAGCAAGAAGTTGCCGAAACTTCAGTTGGACAGCAGTAATCGATCTTCTTACTTGATAAAATTCATCATTCAAAATGACTCTTTCAGTTCGCATTATCGTCGAGTGAGCCCGGGCAGGTGTACGCGTATCTGGAGCGCGAGCCGCGTCGCTTTCAATTAGGCAAGCGTTGGCGACGGCGGACGGGCACATCGCCGCTCAACAAAGGGCCAAGCTTTTAACCGGATTACTCGACGGCAACATCCCGAAGCAGAAGAATTTAAGAGGATTCCGCGGAATCTCGACGGAGCGGAATTCTTCGATGTAGATTAAGCTCCCGCCATTCCTACGAAACGAAAACAAATGCGAAAGAAAGGGTGGATGGTATTTGACAACCTCGAACACACTAATTGAATGCAAATTCGGACATACTCTCCACTTGTTATACAGAGAGACGAGACTTTTTTCTCTCCTTTTCGGCGAAAAAAAGGAAGAATTTCATTTTAAAGGAAGATAACATATTTCATTTGATTAATTTTTTATCAAATAAAATCAGCCACGAGGACTTTCACGGTCTGATTTTTATAAAAATAAGAAAATACTTCGTGTCAAGGATGACATTTTTTTATGCATAAATATGAATTTTACTTGGTCTTCAGGTTTTGTTATAATTGGATAAACGATACCTAAGTATTTTGTAGTATTTAAAAATTTAAAAAATCTGGTCTTCGTAATTAGTTTATAATATCGGTTCATTGAAATAACGTATTGCTTACAAACAAAATGGTATTTTATTTGAAAAATTATAAATCATTTAAAAAGTATTCATAACATTGTTTTATTTTTACATTATGAGAGTATTTAAGAACAACACAAAACAGGACTGAAATAAAAATTTATCACAGCACAACAAATCCCTAAAGTGCTTTAACAAAAAAAAGTTTGGATCGTTAATTTTTCTTGGATATCTTTAGCGAATATGATTTTTAGTTGAATTTTGGGCTTGTGTTTCGAAAATAAAAACAGTTAACATAATTGTGTACTGCGTACTTACGTGTTTTCAATTTAAATGTAAGCACATAACGTACAAGCATTGAAATGGAAAGATAATTCAGAAATTTAAATTACGCTTGCTTGTTATTTTATTTATATAAGATCTAAACGACTCCCTATTATTTCGGAGCATAAATTTTCTTCAAAGGCACTGAAAGGTCCCATAAACAATATTATGAGTGAGCCATAGCTAACGGAGTCCTTATTTTCCTAACTCAATAAACTAAATATTTACTCCGCTTCGTCATGAAATCCAACGAATTTGGAAATGTCGTAATTATTTATTACAATAGAATCTCAAAGAAAACTAATTGCAAGTACTTATGTAAAATAGAGAGAAAATATCAATAAAACAAGTTTATACACAAAACATGAACAACAAAAAAATAATTAATAAATGTTTTTAAGTATACGTTTTGATATAATATAATATATAGGAATTTAAAATAAACTCGACGCAGATTAATATTATAAGAAATAAGAATTAGAAATTCGTCATTTACTGTCCGGAATTCCAATCAATCGAAATGAAATTTTTACAAGAATATTCTGTAAACGGGCACGTCATTCATTGCATTCTTACAATTACTAACTAGCATATCAATTCAAAAGACGACAGATTTCTGGTGGCATGCTTAAGATCTAAAAAAAAAACTCCTTGGTTACTGCATGAATTTGATATTCATTATTATTTAAAACATAGTTATTGATAATCTGAAGAATCGGCCTTGCACTATACTGTCGATAATACAACGGGAATTTAGTCTGTATTAAGTATAAATTCGATCTTTATCGAAGTACAAAATCTCAAAAAAAATATATGTAACGGAAACAAGAGTGAAACAAAAGTTCGGTTAACAATCTAAACCAAAACTGTTAAATCCCAAGGCAATACTCGCCTTGCCTCGCGTTGGGTTTCCCATCAGCAGTTAGTACTTATAACAGAATTAAAACTCTCAAACTCTCTTCTTTATTTCATGCAATTAGTTTAGGGTACAGATTTTGACTACAAAGTAGAAGGCATAGTCATTTGTGATTTGTATTAAACTCGGATTTATTTGATAAATTTTACCTTCTTTGTGTGTTAAGCTGCGGTTTCTCATAAAAGGCGTAGTTTATTATTTTGCAACTAAAATTAATTATTAGTTAACCAATTATACCAATAAAAGAGGTGTTAAATACGTGTGTTCGATTAGCAAAACCAGAATAAATAGCGTATTTCAACAGCAATAATAACGTACTTATTTGTAAATGTAATTCTAAGCCATATTTCGTAAAGTTTGTTTTTATAAAAGCTGTATCCAAGCTAAATAACAAAAACTTTAACTTTAATATAATAATATTAATGGAAAAGAAACTTACTGATATACATACATACATAAACCGTCTGTACATATTTATTATCTTTGAGTTTACATATTGATTTATCATTAAAAATTAATTATACGTTTTAAAAACGTTTTCTTTTAAATGGTTTATTCTGCAGTGCTTTTCTTGTGTAGCGTTTTGGAGTCAAGAAGAGAGGTGTTCTGACTACACGCATTTACAGACGAATCGACTACAGAAAACGCAACATGCGATATCACACCCAGAAAACAAAAAGCAATAACAAGCACATATTTATATTCAACGCAACAGTAATTTTAGGACGTTAAATCCCGGAACAGTGTCTTCGCGTGATGGTCTAACCCAGGGGTGGCGAACCTTTTTTCGCATTAATTTTTCTGATTCAACATAAGGCCGCAGTAAACATTGACTAGGGAATCTTTGGGCGGAAACGATTACACGCCAATTTCTAAAGCTCAGAAATTTGCGGATTTTCCAAAATTATCAGTGTGAGACCTTTTTTTAGGTCTTCCAAGGATTTGGACGTCAAAAATCTCAGGAATTCACGAATTCGCAAAAATTTACAAAATTATAGAATTGGCCAGAAAGCCGCACCAGAGAAGCCAAAAGGCCGCAAGTTCCCCACGACTGGTCTAACCTTTCAAATAGAGCATTATTATTGTATTTAGCAACATTTTTTAAGAGCCAGATACTCAAATCATTCTAAAACAGTTATTCAATTATTATCGTCATCTAAATTAGTTACTGATTTTGTCATAACTTATTTGATACGTTTATTTGTCCTTATGAAGATCAAATGATGGTGCAGTCACCGAGTCCACTTTAAACGTATAATTTATATAATCTACATATAATATGGTTCTCTATAACAGGAAACAATGGCAATATAATCATTGTAGTCTTTTGTATCGCAAAACGTTTTATTTGATATCACATGTGGTTTCGCGGTAATAGCACTTCTAGAAAGCTATTAAAAACCTTGCCAGGAACACGTCATAGTTTCACCTGGTTTGAACTGGAGCCGAAAGAAGTAAAGACACACCAAATAGATGTTTCGGAAAATCACAACGATACGAAGAACGAACATTATTATGAAGAAAGATAAATTACACCGCAGGCAGAAATATTGGGTTCAACGATCATGTCTTAAGTAGCCAGTGCACTCATCATCCTCAATCTCCTTAATACATTTAATTGCTTCCCTATGCTGTGGGCACAAAAGAACGCAGTGAAAAGAAGAGAAAAAGAATGTCATTCAAGTTAGGATCAACAGCGAATCATATCAAAGACGTACAGTGTGTTGTAGATTTAACGAAACATCCTTGTGCTTACTTTACTACGACCGAAGTGAGTATTGCCCGAGAAAGGGCGACGCTCATGACGGTGTATAGTTTATTTATTCCATTGACTGTGAGGACGATCAAACATCTGGGCTGGCCTATTCTCGAGGGTCCAAGCACCCGCCCAGCTATTCCATTAGTGGGCGGGCCGCAGTACGTGGCCCGACTCTTCAACGACGCCTAAATAAATCTCAACAAGTGCATATTTTACAGGGAAGCCTTCGGGAGAATAGGAAAAACGATCGCGAAAACAAATCGCGTGCCCGGAACGGCGGCTGTTTTGATGTAATTGACTGTATCGAATTTTATTGTTGGGCCGGGGAGTGATACGAATATTGATGTAGGTATGCTGGCGCGGAAGGGTCAGGTCTACGCTGGCATCTAGGTAAGTTAAAGCCAACAGTAGCCCTAAACTATCTAATAAACTAATTTTACATATCTCACATAAATATAATGAAATGTATGGTAATAGATAAGCATCCTTGGCTTGCGTATAAGTAATTCATTCTGTAAATTTAACCCTTTTAATGCCGGAAGATTTTGCTATGCATATACTAAAATGTGTTTTTTATAGAAATAATCGTCTTTTACAATTTTTCAAAAAAAGAATTGAAAAGCATTTTTTAGGAACTTAAAAAAAATACTTGTACATATTCTCTATGATCTATGGAAATAATATTCGGAGATATTATCTACATTTTACAAACATGATACAACAATAAAAAATATAAACGTTGATTAAAGAAAATTTAAAACAAATAAAACTAAGTTCCCCTTAAAAAAAACTGTTTATGTCATTATATAGTAAAATCTATTAGTAGTCATTGAATGAAAAAAAATTAGATATATTGTATTATTTTACAAAGCACCATTTGTTTTAAAAATACACGATAGAAACCAAAAATAAAAGAAATTTAACCTTTGATTAAGACGAATAAATACATGCAATATAAATAAAATAATTAAACTGCCAGTTTTGATTTACAAAACAGGCACTAAAATACTCTGAGGATGTGCGACCGCACAATTCGATAATTTGTATTAAAAGTTCTGTTTATTTTATAATTGGCTTTAACCTTTACTATTAGGTAAAAAACGAAAAATATACTAACCACTTTCATATATACAGTCCTTTACGAGACAGATGAACCATGCTTCTTCTAAGTATACAGTATAAGTTATAAGAATATGATAACAATTATGTCAAAGCAATCATAACCTAGCTTAACCCCAATTTCTACGATAAGTAAAACGGATAAATGACACATTTAAATGCAGACAATGAATTTATACTCACATCACAAAAAAAATCTAAGCCTCTCTAGACTCGTACAAAACAAATCTTATAGACTTAAAAAATAGGGAGTGAACAGCTAGAAGAGTAAGTGGGAGGAGGTGTCAATCGTCGCCGTCATTTATAACGGAGCAAGCATAATAATTTACGATACAAATATCAACATAATCCATAAGGCGCATGTTAAAAATAAATGCTTGGCCGCGTTAGAGTGAAACCCCGAAAAAGCCGCACGAAGCTGGTTATAATACGTATGTTTTACCAAGTTTTCAAACGGAAGGAACTGTTCAAAGATATATGACCGCAGATCCGCATCGGTTACTAAATATATATATACCCTCGTTATAAAGGAAGGATCAGATGAAACATTAGAACGAAAAGAGAGAATTCGTAGTAAAGCGTAACAACACACTGATGAAAATCGTGAGGCCCATTACGATACGCCCGCCCTCTCGTTCGCTACATGTGGCGATTTTTTTAAAATTACGTTGGGCGGAACGAAATCAGACCGGCAGACATCCGCCCACTGAAATCGGGCTAAAGTAAATTAAGACAGGTGTCGAAACAACTGTCATATTTTCATCTTGACTACATACAGAAGAAGAAATATAAAATCTGTATACATCATTAATTGAACTTAAATATTATTGATAGCTTTTTCGGCAATTTGATAAAGTTTATTTTAAAAGTGAAATGTCTCTCTTATAATTAACAACATACTATGTTATATTTTTTTATCACAATATTACGTTTTTTTATAATACATGCGAGGGACGTATTATATGATAATTAGAAAAGGGGCGTCAAAATCAGAATAATATAAATAATGTTCTACATTTACACATACAGTCTAACTATTTATATCGTGTTGATATACAGTAGGACACATTTTTTTTAAATAAATGTCGGCCAGTAATTTATTAGTAAATAAAATAATAAAGTGATAAAAAGAATCATACATAATATCTCTGCATGTTCAAATAAAACTAATCTAGTATAAGCAAAAAATATTTAAATATGTATTGTTATCAAAATTCGAAACAAAATATTCGGAAAATATTCCTAACAGATGTTTCTTTCAATTACTGCTGAACATAACTGATGAGAATTTTGCCCTGTTATGTTTTCGCTGGATGTCTAAATATTTTTCCAAGCCAAAGGAAAGGTACAAAGCCTTGTTATACGACGTGAAATATCTGGACTCGGGATACAAGTAATATATTGTTAGACAAGAAAGGAAGAACACGTATACTTGGTAAGACTGTAACAAATAGTTGGGGAGAAGTATTTGGACAATGTTGCCGTAAGTTGGAAGCCTGCGAAACGAAATATTTGAAACAACGAACAAAATATCTAATTATAAATGGGCGTTATTACGAAGACAGAGGAAAATTAACTCATAAAGAGAGCGAGTATATCGTGATCTTCAAACACGCCAGATTAACTAGTACTAAACAGTATTACGCTGTGAACAGGAAATTATAATATGTCTAGAGTTTACAAAATTAACACATTATTCAACAGAGCTAAGCCGTATTTGAATGAATCAAACATTGACGCAATTAAAAGATAATTGGAGTTTATTGTCCATAGTACAAAATTAGAAACGATAGAAAATAATAATATAAACTAAAAATTTGGATTTTTTATATATATTTTAACGCTTTTACCATCAGATAATTGAAATTTTCAATGTCAAGGGAATAATGATTTAAGAACTGTTGGCGTAATCGGAGTCTTTAGAAACCAATCGACACCGTTTTAATTTTAATTATAGTTTACTCTTGTATAAACATAACTTTAACTGGCACTAATACAATCATCTGGATTCCTTTTTTATCAAATTCAAATTTATTCATGTTAAATAAATATCTTTTCAAGATGCACAATTCTTCGGATACATTAACATATATTTCGCAAAACAAATTTGGATATCGACAATTGAATTTTTTCCGTTACGATATTCGGCGTTTTCAAACATTTCACTAAATTCAAAACTGCATTCAGACTTCCTCTGATCTGTATGTATGTAAAGCAATGTATGTAGTAAATTTTTAATATATATATAATGTTTTAGTTTTCCATATATATATATCAGTATTACTATTCTTTATTTGTCTAAACTATTTGTTCATGAACATGTTTTTCATTAAATTAAATATTTACAATTATTCATGTGTTCAAAATTGTATTTAAACATTTTTGTATTTATCCGTAATTAAATACTGTATTCCAACATTTTACGTGGACACCCGGATAATTCATGAAAAAATACCCGAGAACTGGGTAATGCATTTGGGCGGGTAATTGGATACCCTATGTGTGACGAAAGAGTATTCAAAGTGACCCTGCCCATTGTAGTGGTTTATGAAATCTTAATAAATTTATCTGATACAGAAATCTAAACGAAAAGAATTAAACAATTTTAACATTAAAGAAACACTGGGTTAGGGTTAGATCATAAAATATAATTATAAAATATGTTAAGTAATTAGTATTCCCTGAAAATGTCATTAGTTAAATTTAAGCAGCATTTTTATGACAAAACGAAACATCAGTCAGGCAATAAACTGACTTTGCAGTTGATGCTGTAAAAATTTGATTGACGCAGAATAAAATTTATTTCCGTGTGCTGTCAAGTGTAAACATTTGAGCGACGTTGCTGCAAAGGGATGGAGAAGATCAGAAGCTGAACGTCGGGTATATACTGAAGATCTGAAAAAAATATTTGCTTACAAATAAACAAGGAGGTTGTAAAAGTGAGAATAAGTCACTTTTGATTTATTTTCTACTTATTCAGATATATTTTTGGATTTTTTCAAAAACATATTTTCTTCACAAAGACTAATTCTTTTGAATTCCTTTTTAGTATTTAGGCCACACATTCAATACATGAATGAAGTTTTTAAAATTTTAAGAATATAAAATGGAAGATAATAACTGTGGAAAATTAACTTTTCAACTTAATATACATTGTGTATAAAAAATAATACAACAAATTCTTTGTATATCAAACAAAAAAATGGGTTACGGCCTACGGGCATCCAGTCATACACTATTCAAAGGGTTTATTGAAAGAAAAACTTTTATGTTAGTCTTTCTTGTTGTCAATGCTATTATTAAATCATGAAAAAATCTATAAAATCATATTTCCGGGGCTGATATTGATTAACAACGGCGGTTTTTGTCATATTTTGTTGGCCAGGGGTAAAAATCAATCTCCTATCGGACATCTTCATTATTTCTTATTTTTAATGCACCGACGACGTAAATTTTCATATTTATATAATCGATTAGCTTACTTCCAGTTATTTTTTGCCCTTAAATAAATAAAGGACACCAGAATTAACAAACCGTCTTTATAAAACAAACTCATTTGTGATATGATATAAAAGTCAATATTTTCCACATATGGTTCGGAGTTCGGACAATGTAAAAAAATACAAGGTTCGATAAAAATAATGTTATTTTATTTTGATCGTAAAAAACAAGGTTATAATTTGAATTATATGTATATGATTCAACATAAATATTTTTTTTATAACATGTATATTTCTCATATAGACAAATGAAATATGTAATGGCAATTGTTTTCCGAAAGGTGGTTGTAAGGCGTTCATACCCTCTCTTCAGAAAGGGTAAGAAAAAAATATTATATTTTAAATTTCATCTCTTTCCTACATAAGACATATCAGCGACCCGGCTACACTAAAATATTATTATCATAAACTGCATATTACTCATCTTTAAACCCTATTTACTTTGTGAATATATTTTATATCCGTTTTGTAGCCCTCCCAATGATGATCACATAATATTCGAACCAGTCTGTAGTTAGATCATCGGTAAGTAAAGGCAGCGGCGTTGGTACCTAAGGCTCTGTATCTCGGGGCAATATATTTGACGATGAACGTCGTTAAACGGCAAACGGCAGGGCGCCGTTACGGGGTAAGATGTCGAGGCTTTGAGTAACAACTAGATAAGGGCTACCAATAGTCTCGTGTTTCGCAAACGACCGCTACTTCGATCTGCTGTCCGGATACAAATATTTATTGTCCGTTATCTGACAGCTTTTGTGTTTCTAATTGAAACATCAAGCGAGGAGTCTCCGAAGCTTTGGGTGTCAATACAATGCTTTGTTATCTGCTTGTAACCTGTAAACATTTCTATAGATTTTATTACAAATAAAAAATACTCTACGACTTCTTCCAGATTTTCGATTTTATTTTTATCTTTCTTTGATCATAAATCGGGAAGGAATGGACGCATCGAGTTGAATTGTATTATCATTGTTGAATGTTTTTGAGACAGGTAGATACAAACTAGTTTAATTTTATAGTAGAGATTAGTTATATTAACAAACCATAATAATAAAAAAATAGTTAGCATAACATAATATTTTCGATGGATTCGGCGGTAACTTTGTGGAAGTTCATTTTAATATAAAATTAAAATAACTTTGATTATTCCACGTATTGTGTTACAAAATGTGTCATGTGTTTCGCCTCTTTCAGAGGCATCCTCAGACAACTACTTTTGCAAATGTTTACTTAAGTACGAAACATTTGCAAAAGTAGTTGTCTGAGGATGCCTCTGAAAGAGGCGAAACACGTGTCACATTTTGTAACACAATACGTGGAATAATCAAAGTTATTTTTATTTTATATTAACATAATATTGTAAAATATTCGAAATTTTTGGGATTTTCTATATATATTTTTTTACTTTTTTAAATTTATTTCTATAGAACAATAAAACGACAATTTAACGTTCAATATATTTGAGTGCATATTAGTTTACTTCAAATTAATTATTCTATGGTACAAATTAAAATGATATCACCGTATAAGACCATATTTCCTAATGTTAAAATACTTTGATACCTTTTTATTAACGATAGAAAGTTTGTTTGATGAATGGCCCAATAACAATGCAAAAGATTCCTATTCGATAATAAGCTCACTTTAGAGGCAAGATATTTCGGCGTCACTCAATAATAAACAAGAATTTACGACATCCTTAAAATCGTGACGCTATGGCATTTCCAAATCAAACATACGGTATATATTAAGAAATGGATTGCGATTGGAAATAAAATCATAGCCCTGTGCCGCGGGCTGATACGGAATTGCAAGACCAAAACAAACAAATAAATAGAACATACGCTGCTTTTTCCAATTTATATCCAAGATTAATTTTGGAATCTGCTCTAGATATCATGTGCTGACAGCGGAATGTTGGTATTATTGTATTCTATTTATTTGGCAATGTCGTATTATTCAGACGAAAATATTTTTCTTCATCTTAAGATGTAGTTTATTTTACGTTTACTAAAAAAAACATATTTATGATACATAATTTAAAACAAAATTATAAACGAAAGAAATACGTTCTCTAACAACATATTTGTAATCATTTTTTTTTTTAAATAATATATGTTAAGCATGCAAAGCAATTGGGACGAAAGTGGTGTGGTTGCATGTTTTTTTCGTGCCAAATCAATATTGGATTCAATCTTATAAAATGGTTCATCTTCTGTCTTATGAATTGCGTTAAGATAAATTTCAATAATAATTGACAACACACAAAAAAAAATGTTAAAAATGTATGTATATTAAAAAACGTATACATGAAGCTGTCTTAAATAAATAGTAGCGTATAAAAATAATATATTATTATACGAAAATAGCGGACACATAATATATCTGCGCCTTATTCCATTAAACACATAACCTAAATATTCAGCTTTCAGCTGAAGTCAAATTTACTCAAATAATAATCTAATGTATATGTTTATATCTATGGAGTAACCATGTAAAGATAAATCCTGTAATGCACACAATTTGAAGGACACAAGCACAATACTGCCCAACATCCATGTGAGATTAAACAGTAAGTATGTCATCGGACTGAATATTACATAGCTAGATATTGTCATCAGTAAATCCTCATAAGTATACCGTGCTTAACGATAAACCACGGTTTTGATTACGAAGTATCAAAGATGTTATTTGTGTTGAACTAACAAATTGGAAGCTTTGCCCTTGATGAATATAATATGTATTATAATATAGATGCATATATAAACATAATATATGTATCCATATTTGATTTACTATCAATCAACGACAAATCCGTTGTGAAGTTTACTCAAAATACATAAATATATATTGTATAACAGCTGTTATCTTCAAAGGCGATTCTGTGTTTGATTTATCTTTCAATATATAAACAGGATTTATAGACACGTCTATACAACATACATAATGTTGCGAAATTAACTATTTCTACAAGTCGGATTCTGAGCACGATAGTTAATCTCTCAACACCTCCGATTGATCGAGAAGGTCAACTTACGTTAGCAGGTTTACGATGAGCAAAAAAAAAATAGAACATAGTCTAATAACGATTACGGCAAAATTTACAAATTCAAGGCCGAGTTTTTTATTTGTGTTGATATTAATATTATTAACATAAATTTCACAATATTTATTTTATTTAAAATCGTATTGAACCCATGATTTTAATTCTGGAACGTTTAATGCCATAAATCAACAACAAAGCAAAACATTGATTGTTTTGAGATAGTTTGATTAATTAAACTGACAAGACGTTGTTGATATGCAATATGTTTTAATTGATTGATTGCTGACAACTTGGAGCAATATCGAAATGGAATAAAGGAATAATTTCATAAAGCTTTCGTGTGTAAGAATATAAGTACAAGAATTGTCTCTAGGTGTCTACTTCTGCGAATTAAAACATCTTCATTAGCTCATCAGGTCTTACTTACACTGTCTGGAAAATTATGTGATAATCAAGAAAATATACCATACAAACACTATTCACAAATTTTTAAATTGGAACAATTCAAATCAGGATTTTAAAAAATGTTTATATAAGTTTCTACGATACAAAGCCGTAGATAATTTGGAGTTTTTACAAATTCTATCGAACGAAGCCCATTAATTCGATTTCATCTGATCATTACAAGATCATCAATTGTTGATAACTTATATAACAGAGAAGCAAAAAAAAATACGCAAAAGTAGCCATTCTTTTGAGAAAATCATATCTGTCTCTACAAGATTTTGAATATTTCTCAGCCATTCTAGCCAGAATGTTGATAACATAAAAATCATTTATTCGTGTATTATATTTTTAATAAAGGTATTACAGTTTCCGATAAATTTGTATATTTGATGCATTGCATTTGCAAATTTCTATTTGGAGTAATTTTCAGGCTCCCCTTCACGAATGCATCATTCCAGTGAATATTACACGCTTATGGGAAATGAGAAAAGCTTCGAGCAGCGATTGCCGGAAGAATTTCGATACGAAATGTTTGCATATAAATATTCAGCTCTCTATGAATTTTGATGGTAATGTTTGATTCCAAAGGAGAAAACTACACTTCGAAATAAAATTGGTAAGTGGAATCAAGACTACAATAGATAATTTTAAAACGAGCGTGTTTATTTTTAAATTGAAATATAAGTTCAGCTCAGCTCACAGAATATAATATTATTATTTAATTTCAAAACATAGACGTTAACGTGATCAAGTATCAATGTTTATCAAATAAAGTCACGTGATACATTGATATAAATTGCTTTAGATTGAACAAGAAAGGATTAGTCTGAGACATTGTTATTAAATAGTGTGTGTGTGTGTGTGTATGTCAATAGAATCTATTAAGAAACAATTTATTATCAAACTATAGCTTTAAATATGCCACTGGTTAAATAACACACTTTACAATTGCAATAAATAAACACAACGCTGTGATTACATCATTTTCTTTATAACACTTTTCTTACATTATTAGAAATAACCAGGTGGCAGTGCCATCATGCATTTTTTCGTCTGGCCTAATTCAGTAACATATGTTGTGATTAAAATAACATCAAGACATCACATAATATATTTAAAAAATCGTATTCTAAATTTTACTAAATTACTAATTGTACAATATCTTTCTGTTCAATTACAACAATTATTAACAAACGCTACATAAGAACTAGAATAATTAAATAATTAACGTCGATATGAACATATTGAGCGTCATAATTCAATAAAACTTTATCAAAGTATATCCATCAGTACTATTATACAATATATGTATATCAAGGAGAGGTACAGTAGAGTCGGAAATGCGCAGCACGTGCACCTAGCGCCTTAAACGTAAGCACGGCAATATTACACATTGAACAATAATAAATAATTGTTTACGAGGTAATAAACCGTACACCGATTTCCGTACCAGAACTGCACTCGCTCGGACAACTTTCAATGATGCTTGGCACTGTAAACTTAGGCAGATTTATCGTTAGTCATTCAACTCTATGAGTCACAATTTGCCATTCTTTTTGTTAGGTTTTTAATCAGATTGGAGTCGAGGTGTGACAGTATGTGTCGGCCGGCATGGATTCGAGGACAACAAAAGCAGACGGGACCTGAAATGGAAATCCTTATTAGCGAAACATCGACACCAAGTGTAGTGTTTAATTTGAGTTGTGTTTTGAAAATGCGTGCGCGGTTTACGAGCTACGAGAGGTGTAATAAAATAATAATGCCAACCCAAGTGCCGAAGCAAACGCGTTTTCAATACTAAATTATTATTATGATGAGCAAAGTCGACGTGGCACCAACAAACAGCAGCGAGTACGCGGAACCAATCAGTGCAAGCAATATAAGTCAAAATTTATAGCACAACCCGTAATAACAGGCAAATTTACGCCAGTTCGCTGCTTTTCAGGCACCAGTGACGGTTCCTGCGACGTTGATTAAATATATAAATCTTAATTGATTTCAAATCGATACGATAGTTCAATATTTGTCAAGCGAGTTAATGAAAGGTAAAAAGGATACAGCATGTCTACGCTATAATTTTTATTTTATTTTCCAATTTTCACATACGATATTTTAAACTTTTAACTATTGGAAAACATACGTGTTATATATTATATGTTCTAATTCCTAATTAATGTCAATAAAAGATAAAGCAACGTCGATGAATACAAATAATTATAAGATTATTGACGTCTAATTAATAACAGAAACCATATAAAGATGATGAAAGATACAAAGAAGTTTCTCATTGTAAATTATGGTTGGTAATAAAATTGAAAATTTTTTAAACATTATTTTGCAAGTTATGTCTACTGAACATTAGTATTTTTCTTGACAACGTGTTTATTTTTAACTTCTTAGTCTAGATTTTTAGCAATGAGTTTGCCCACGCCAATTTTAGTCTCTTTCTATTATAACATTTAAATGGCAGATGGGACACGAAATCTATAATAAAAAAAGTAAAAACCTTAATCTAGTTGAAACTATCCAAATTTCAAAACATTTAATAGCATATCTATTAAAAGGTTCAATGATAATTTCAATTACAAATTAAAACAGATTTGAAAGTTAATTATTTTCAAAATATGTATCATTAATAGGTTTCCCCGTCTAATTGAACGTTATTATTAATAATTTTAGAAAAATACAATTAACATAAACTAATAAAAACGTTTCAATATTTCTTGATACTTATAATGATATCAATGATATTATTAAGCTTTCATGCATAATCATTTCATTCGAGTAATTTCCAAGTACAAAGTCAATTTGACTAAAAGAAATTAAATTTCCATTTAAATAGATTTTTTAACTTATTACGTCAATCTTCTCCGCGGAATGAAACGAGACCGAAAAAACCTAATTAGATGTAATAAAAGTTTTCATTCGCCCTCAGCGAAAAAATCTGGACCCAATAAAGGCATCCTTTTTTCAAAGAAACGCGAAATCATTTGAACGGAAATGTATGTACATTATTTTGGATGGCTTCTGTTTGTTAAAAAAGAACCTTTCACCAAAATTGAAAACGAAAACCACTTTCAAACATGAAAACCACTTTCAAACATATTTTTTTAAATAACGTGGAACACTGATATTATATAGAGCTATTTATAATATAATATTGCTGTATACATTCATTGGTGTATGAAAGTAAACAGTGATGACTACGCATCAAAATTCTGAAAAAAAAACTTTTAAACGGAAATACTTACATTAACAATAAACTATACATCAAAATATAAAAAATATTTCATAAGCATTAAATTCATTAAAATGATCTATTTCAGTTTTCAAATCATTTCCGATTTATCAAAGGAAAATTTAGCAATGTTATGCATGTATGAAGCAATGTTCTGTGTGTTCGCGCACACCTCCCAAAATGTGCCCGCACACACTTTTTCATCCCCGTACAAGTTTTTTGAACAAAATTTTTATACTTGCGAGCACTTTTTATTTTGTTGAAAATTTACTGCTCACAGAAGTTGATGGTCCACACACACTGATGGAAAAATTAGAGGGAACGTTGGTATGAAGGTGTAACAACAATTAAAATGTATCTACGTTATTAACGCTGGGTAAGGAGGGTATGAGGATATATGTAGAAAACGTATATTTTCACTATTAGATGTTTATAAAACAATAAACTCTAACCAAATAATAAATATTCGTATACTGAAATGATTAAAGCCTCAAATAAACATTTTAACTCATATTTAAATATTAAATAAAGCAGCTTAAATTATTACATTTGCTTTTGATTTAACTATCAAACATCACGTGTATGTAATAAATACAAGGCAAATAAGAACATCTTTACATGAATAATGCAAACGCTTTTAACCTACAAATTAAGCAAATTCGGTTATTCTGTATGCGAGTCGAATTAAAAATTGAATAAATTATGAATGTTCGCAATCTTAAACTTAAAATGTTTGTCGCTGTGATGAAATCGTGCGGAATAAGCTTTTAGTAAGTGTCTCTCTCGGTAGTATTCTGCTACGGCGTAGAGTCTGCGCTATACGCCGTAGATGTTTACCTAATTATTTAAGCGTTGTAGGAAATCAAACGCTGAAATTATTAACAGCAACAATCGATTGATTTGAGTTTACATTACACTGTGGTCATTATTCAAGCGTGATCATAGAGACAAAAACTAACGAAAATATACCAAGGTAAACTTTAAATTATATTTTAACTATTGCATTTCATAAGAAACTAAATGTATAGAAAACTGATTGGGCCGAGTGGTATTTTTAGTTGGGGCGTTCTTCTGCGTACTTCTGACGGTTTGTTTGTTTTCGAATTAGAATCTAAAAGCTTTCAATTCGATTCTAATTCAGTCAGCAAACCGTCAGAAGTACGCCGAATAACAGAGCTAATAACAGCATGCCTCGACAGTCGCCTCTTTATGAAATCGTCTGAAAAGTAAAATAATGCAGTATTATTTGTGAGTATCGAAATAAACATATTGATTAAAATTCTATTATTAATCAATACAAATATTTATACTATTATAGTAGCGATAGAAGGATACGGCTAGTACAGGACTAGCGGTTAACTAATCGCTCTCGCTGCGATCAGTTATTAAAGAATCGGAAGGGTGGAAGGGAATTATTTGGACATTATAAGCACTCATCCCTTCGAACAAAAAACGATAAATCAACCGAAAAAACGGTATTCGAACTGGGACTCGAACCCGTAAGATCCGGCACGGAAGCCCACAAGGCTTACCTCTGCGCCATAAGATTCGACATAAATATAACAACTTTATTTTTTTCGATAACTACTTTTATTAAATAAAATCAGCAACTTTAATTTCATACAATTAAATACTATTAATCATTTTTTCAATAATTGGTAGTAATTTGTACAATGCGTACTGATGGTACCATATATCATTAATACCACTCTGCATGCAATCATTCATAAAAAATAGTATTCATGTTATGGGAATACGTCGAATCTTCTGCCCAGATGCACCACTGGCGTAAGAACGAAGGGGTGGCAAAAGGACTGTCCCCAAACGGGAAATTAAAAACGTTCCGTTCCAATAACACCGATAGATCGAGAGTCTAGAGAGATCCTATCTGCGGGAGTGTGGAAGAGTCAGAGTCGGGGGGAGGCTTAATTTAAAATGAAAGTGCCATGCCAACGGAAATAGTTGGAAGCATAAATAACGGCGCAATTTGCGATTTCCGGTGGCAAAAAAAAACCCTAGACAGTCCGACCCACGACTTTCGACTAGAAGCAAATAAATCTTAAGAAGTTATAAGTGAAATTAGATCACCTGGCGACTGTTTTCAGATACGATAGTAAATGAAATGTTAAAAAGGTATCTTTTTTTTTTAATTTAAAAAAATATTTGACATTACAGCTTACGCCAATGCGTCAAATATTTTTAAGTCGAAAGATCATACGAGATATACTCGATGAGAATTTTTGAAAGTCACTTGAGATTAACTCAAGGAGAATTAACTTTACAAACACGCATGTCTTAGATCTCAAATTAAAAATGAAAAAATCCAATTTAATACTGATCTTAGCGTATTACACATACAATTTTTTAATCCATGCCAGTCAATGTGGAGCATATGGCTTTCTAATGAAAGTAAATCAGCAGAAGTATTTTACGAAAACTCAGTTGCTCGATCTCTCTTTTTTCAAACAGAGTAGAGTTAAAAGGATTGGTCTATGACAGGACTATCGGCTGGCTAGTCGCTATCGTCACGCTGTTATTATAGGATTGGAATGGTGGAAGGGATTTTTTATGTATCACAAACATCGAACAGAAATCGAAAAATCTATTTTTAAAAAAAGCTGCTCGTACTGCGATTTAAATCACTGTGATATGTCACGGAAGCCAACGACGTTGACTACGATTTAAGGCGTAATATTTAAGTACTATGAAACAGCGTCTCTCTTTTAAGCCATTCGACATAAACTAAAAACAGTTTAAATATAATTTTAACGATAGTGTGAACCCGGCATACCATCCAAAAAAAAATGTAAAACCGAATACTTTGACATGTAAACGAGAATTCTGCAAAGCAAATGTCAATTCAATTAATAAGCGATTTTTTTATTTTTGTATTCGTTTTTTTTTTGTCTGATTTATAACATAGATTTAATTGAAAACGTAATTGGTTTTTATTAAGCATTACGTTTTTATTTGTTTTGTGCTTTTGCTGTGAATTTTCACTTCACTTCACTTTAACTTTTATTTTAAATGATGATATCAGTTGATAATGGTCGTTATGAACGAAACCGGTCATGGTCATTTAAAATAAAAGTGAAATTAGTAAAAATGAGTTTCAGAATTTTCTTATAGTAAAATCAAATAAAATATAGAATTTTCCTATAAAAAAATCAGGGTCAAACTGAAGGCATTTAAGCACTTCACGGATCCCCACGTGTAGTCAGTATTTTTCTCATACTGCAACTTTATTAACATGGAAAAATATATAACAGCAAAGTCTTCCCAAAATAAAGTAACGTAACGCTTATCGTTTGATAATCCCATACCGATTAGGTTGAACACACTTTGGAGACGACACGGAACGTAAAAAACCCGAGAGATGTTTATCGTCGGCGGCAGAGACATTGGCTGTGACGTCGACGATGATTGATGTGCGTCGAAGGCGGTCAATCAGCGCTTCGGGGCGGAATTGGAAAGGGCGGCTAAAACGAAGGGAGGATGACGCTCTTTATGTATCTACAGTTTAACGCGCTACACACAACGACTGAAACACGACCGGAAAGAAATGTCCGTAGCCTTTAAATCAGTGTAAACATTGTCGAAAGCATTTCACTACGGAATACGGTGAAGTACAGCGGTCATAAAAATAATGCTCGGAAAGTTTGTGCTCGATTTTATTTAGAATTTTCTTGAGGCTCGGCATTTTTGTTTTGTTTTGTAATATGATTAACGTGACCATTTATTTTTTCCCCCAAACCGGGACTCTTAAGAGTTTGATTTTGCACATTTATTAAAAATTGTTAATGCGAGTTTTCTCTGGGGACACCGGTACAAACGGTCTGAAAACGAGACTGGTGACATTAAATACAACAAGACTTACAACAATAGATTGAATTGCCATTTACTTGGTAGAACTCCATAGTAATAGGATAAAAAAAAATCCACATATTTAGTTATACAGTTTTCCTTAGCTCACATTCAGTTCTACAAAATCTGTACAACTAAATACGTTGATATTTTTATCATATTATGTACTTTCAACAATGTATAAGAAATAAACGATGATACATATACCAATTTAAATACCTGGTTTTCATAATCAGAAATTGTGTTCACAGCTTCATTTATTACCTGTAACAAAAGAAAAAATTACATTAGATACTATAAAACTCAATGTGTATCACTGTTGTATAAAAATGTATGTAATACAACACATCAACAAAAGTAATATTAAAAATAATTCTAGAAAAAAAGAATTGTGGTAGTTTAACCACAATGGTGGCGATACCATTGTCAGTAAGATCAATTTAAAGGTTTTCACAAATTACTAAAAATTCTTGATGAAAAGTCAATAATAAGGCATAAGGAAAATATATAATATTTATATACATATATATGTGTTCAATTTTTAAAGTGTTTATTGTCGATTCATCGAAGGAAAACATTGTATTGAAAAATAAAAAAGTACTTTTGGGTCTACACTATATTTATTGAGATCAGGACCGGTTAACGCAATAAGAACAACATATTTTTTTAATATATATCTACACTACCCATAAATATCGATATAAGAATTTATCAATAAAGGAATGGATAGAAGTTTCCGAAGGGCCAATGTTGTTTGGTATGACTCAAAAATACCAAACGCTGAACTCAGTCAAACCAAAAAATCCACTAACTAGCAAATATTTGAAAACAATTGATATCGAAAACAACTCAAAACTGATCAATAGCTTTCAATCAACAATTCCAGTTGGAATTTTTGTATCAACGAAAAAATCTGCGTATCAAAACTAACGTTTTTTTGTTATTCAAAACGCAATTATGTCACATCAATTAATGTTCGTTAGCAAAACGTTATCAATACGACGTGTATGATGTTCGTAGAGGCAATCAAAAACTTTTGTTTAGAAAGTGTATTGAATTTCGGCAGTTAATTTGAATTTAAATTCAATGGAGATGACTAGATTTGTTTACTAGGTGATCCATTTGTATACAAAATTTTGAGGGATAAACGTATTGACATATTTTAGCTAATTCGATAAAAAAAAAAACTACAAGATAAATTATAAATTTACACATTTGAAATATAATATGAATAAATTAACCTACATACTGTTGTGTTTATTTAATCACCCTCTGGAACGTAACCGTTTCTTAAAATACATTTTAAACTGGTGTTTTTTTTTTTAAAGGTACCGGAACTCTTTATTATTATTTTTCTATTTCATGTCCGTTCTCAATATGTAGGATATGGCTTTCTAACGAAGGTATCTCAACTGAGTTTTCTATACGGGAACTGACTGTTAGTCAGTTACTCAACTTCCCTTTTTAAAGAGAGTAAAGATAGAAAAATATGGCTGGTACATGACTAGTGGTCCACTAATTGCTCTTGCTTTGCGATGTTAATTGTAGGATTGCAAGAGTGCGAGGGATAGATATCACAAATACCAACGCACTCGAACAGAAATCGGTCTTTAGGTCGAGTCTTAGTTGTAATAATTAATTTTTTACTGTTATTACTTTTTCGGAAGATCATGATATAAAAAAAATATTTTCAAATGTATTTCGGCATAAAAAATAAAAATAAAGTTTGAAAAAAAGTTTAAAGGATTTTTTTGAAGATTGATTTGAAACATTAAAAACTTCGAGAAAAAAATGCTTGAACGCCGTTCCACCGCGTTACATGGGAAAAATCCAAAGATATATGCACTGTTAAATTACATACAATTCAATACATCACCTTATATACACATTTAATTTTCATTTTAAAACCCTAGCCACAGAAACAAGCTTTGTTTTATACGTACGAATATTCTGGTAATAAAATGGTGGTCTGGTAAAAATTCAGGTGCATTCTAATGAAACTCATGCCGAGTTGGTGAATAGATAATATGACAATAAAAAGGACTAAATAAAATATTCGTACATATTTTTCGTACTGAAAAAGACATGCCTGGAGGGGTGTAATATTTTTATTTTATTACTTTTAACATTCACACGCTATGTAAAAATGGTTTTCCTGGAAAATATAATTTAACTATAATATTTCTACGCCGTGTTTTATGAATACTCCAAGCTTGTTTTTTTTATATCTGGTGATACTACTAAGCTCTATATATCGAATATTTTAAATAGAAAACAGCGTTAAATTCCTTTTAATATTTTCCGTATATTTCTAATTCATTTTTTAATTGCCTGTTTTTAAATTTAGGTTGTTATTGTCGATTGGACGAAAACAGAAACAAAAATAAATATCGGTTCGAAGCCCTACACAAAATAACGAATAAAGTAACATTTAATGTTTAGAATAAGCTGATTAATAATTTTGTTCCATTAATTCTAATCACAAAACAAAGATAACTTCATCTCGACGAAGGTTTCCAGCTAACAAGACAACATTCTCAATCGCGAAAACTAATTAAGAGAAATATCAACATGTTTAAGAAAACAACATTTCCTATGCAGATTATGTGTATGATTGTATCGTGAATTTTGTTGATTGTCTTGAAATATTTTCGTTTGGGTAACAAGATATACTCACATATGTTAAGTTATTTGTAACGCGGTACTCATTTGTAATAGAAATGTTATTTTAACCACGATGAGTTCAGTAGGATTGTGGGATATTTAAATTTAAATGATACGGTATAATTTTGTTTCTGAGCAGTGTTCTCTGTTCATCAATAAACTTTACGACCTAACAATGAAATAAATCAACATACCGAATTAATTGTTTCACCAACATAATCCGTTCTTTCTCTTATATTCTATCCTATAATTCTCTCCCACCACTTCCATCACAAAAATAACGGGACGTAGCGAGAGCGACTAGTTAGCTAATAGTCCTGTCTAAGACTTCTTCAGACTTTCTATTCCTCTATCTTAGAAAAAAAGCAGTTCTCATATAAAAACTTACGTTAAGATACATCTATTATAAAGGCATATGCTCCACATTGATAGCAGATATGGATTAAAAAATACATTTTTATTCATCAAAAAGGTGGTATCAATAAAAACAATGTTTAGTTTCTATACCACATGCATATATTATTTATTTTATTATCAAAAATAAATTGTGGTATTATCAAAAAAAATGTTGTCACAATTAACTACTAAGCGTCCCCCATATGCAGTCGATATTGATTTTTAATGCAGGCACTTTTTTTTGGCAATGCATATATTTTTTAAAAGTACATTCGTTTTTGTCAACTTTCAACTCAAATACTGTATCATTTACGTGTTCAATATTGAAGTCGCATTTCCAAGCCATAGTTCCATGTCTTGGAAATCACTGCTCGCTGTCCTGATGTCCGCATTGTAGCGGTCTAAGTTTAGCGAGGTATCAGGGTATGAGACAACAAAAAACAAGCGTCGAATGATAAACGACGAGACGCGACGCCGAGAGATTCCGTTATCGTCGAATATGTTCTCCAGCGCTCTATGATTTATGGCGGGAAAACCGCCAGCGGGGAAACTCGCCGATCGGCCCGACCTCTGGAGGCGGAAGCGGAAACTGCCGACCGAGAACAATCGAGAATGTCCGACATCACCGCTGGCCAATCTTTGCCGGGTCTTTTTCCAAATTTACTCTTAAAAATATATTATATCTAGAAGGAGGTCGAAAATTTGAAAAATAATCATAGTATTTCGAAAATGAATTTAAGTATAATTCTTAAAAACATTAACCCCATTATATTGTTACAAGTTACGGGCAAATTTCAGTTTGGTGTAATAAAAATCATGAAAGCTGATTAAGGAAGTAATATCACCATCGTAGGGTAAAGCTACAAGTATTACCGTATAAAAAAACTTTTTATGACTTGAAAAAGTCCCATCACGATGAATATCACTAGACACCCGTATTTTTATCATTTTGCTTTAGATGCTAAAGTTCAAAATTGATGCTAATTTGTACTAAAATCGTAAACTATGCAAAAATACTATTTTTTTAAAGAAAACTTACCAGAATACAAATAAATGACTATTTATTATATCTATGGCTATTTTCTTGAGCGATTTGCAACATTATTATGTTGGCCATACTATCAAACGCACACAACTTGTCGCCTAACCCAAATTATGTTCATGTGATTTTTTTTTTTTTTTAAGAGTATTTTACTTATTTAAAGAGTTTGGCTATCCTTTTGGTAAATTGCCTTTAAAACTTTTCAGAAAGTATAATTTAGTTGTAACATATCATCACACTCATTTTTAAGAATCATCTGTAGAACCCTGCTCTATCTACAGTCTACATCAGTGTTCTTCAATCTATGGTCAGCGGACCGGCATCGGTCCGCGAGAGTTTATTACCGGTCCGCAAAGACTTTTATGTTTCGAAATTTTTATCACTTGATTATCTCCTTGATGTGGATGCAAAATTTTTAATGAACTGCCATCTGATATCTTTAAGGTATCAGCTATCTCATCCAACTTTAAGGTATCAGTTTTCTGGAACAACTGCCGACTTTGGGCGACCAGAGCGTTCAGTTCAGAAATCATGAAATGGGCGTTCAGAAATTAACAAACAACTTCTCAACCATTTGTCTCGATGGAATAGACTCCGAATAACACTTGTCAAGCTATTGCTTTGCTTGAACGATATATTTTTCCATCAAAAAGCATTGCTTTATCAACACACGAAATTCAGATTTTTCCATTGTTTTGAAAATTAAAAAAGTAGCGTCACTTAAATCACTGTAACTTGTGAATTAAACGTAAGTTGTTATGAAATGTTGACACGTATTATTTGAAGGTTGATACTTAGCGCGATTTATTCGTCATCCTACGAACTTACTGAGTTGATTGATGCCGGTCCGCGAGATAGTTTTCCAATTTTTACCGGTCCGCGGATGTAAAAAGGTTGAAGAACACCGGTCTACATTATATTAATATTTTGTCTCTGTATTTTCCATATTGATTTGTTATTTTAAAATTATTTGTCATATAATTATAAATACTTTCAAGTAGAAATTGTGTTAAAAAATTAGACGGTAAATATAATTAAAATAACTTCATTCACTTTATTCCCGCATTATTAATGAACCTTCAAATCACAATACGAAAATGCACTAGGCTCGGATCATATATTTACTTTCGCGAGTATATATATAAATATGTATATTCAATTGTCTCAAGACACGTCACCAGTCTGAATGGCAACGAGGAAATCTCAGATTTTATGTTAAAACTCCTGTCATTCGCCCGAGAAAAATAGAATTATCTACTGATTAGGCCTTTGTGTTCTCCCTGACTTGCCGGCGTACAAAAGACGAAATGTGTTTGACTCAAACATTCGGCAGCCGCCATGCTTGATTGCCGCAAGTGAGTAATGGATGGACGCGTGTCGATCAAAAGGGGGGTCACACAATGTCGCGGTATGCGATGGGAGACTGGAGGGATTGATTGTGCGGGGTATGACGTCATCGGTTACAATGCGCCCAAATAAATTCATCTACCCGTAAAACTTATAAATAGTCCTGGTTTAATATTTTTTTACGTGATGGCCGAAATGCATCCGTCACAGTCAGTTGAGTGTATACAAAATTCTTGATCGATATAATAACCATAATTTATCAATATTTTAGACGTATATTTTTCAGCAGTGCAAACAGAAAATTCTTTGCCATTTTTGTAAATAAGAATGACATCACCGAATCAACAGTAATTAAGCTCGGCATGTGACAAATAAGTGATCCTGTCATAGACTAAATATATCACTGACATAATTGAGGACATGCATCCGGCCTGCAAAGGATTTTTAGTTTTAATTTTCTTGTTATCATCTTTTGAATATTGTTCGAAGGTCAATCAAATACGACAAACTCTTATCATTTCTTTTTGTAATCTAGATTACTTATATGGTAGTTTTAATTTTAATAAAATAAAAGTCCATTTGCTTTACACTATTTTCTTTTAACAATGTACGCTCTAAATGTGTAGTATATATTTTTAAATTTTATCACAAGGTGTTTTAACAAGGTTCAGTTGATCAACCTCTTTTTCTATAGAGTCAGAATATTATGATGTGCATGAGAATTGAATAGTTAGCTTGATAATCGCTCTCTCTGTGCTTTATTATTCCCATCACCAGTATCACGTAGATTGGGGTCAATTGTAATAATAATTTATCCCATTATTAAAACAACTATTCCTAATTTACAAATAGAGTTAGATT
Organism: Himalopsyche anomala; assembly: GCA_031772345.1. Taxonomy (NCBI): domain Eukaryota; kingdom Metazoa; phylum Arthropoda; class Insecta; order Trichoptera; family Rhyacophilidae; genus Himalopsyche; species Himalopsyche anomala. The sequence goes on from CM062821.1 coordinate 25,603,045, forward strand.
TCAAAGTTGTCTTAAGACTTTTGTTAATTTGTTGTAAAATATAAAAATATTTAAGCATAACATTGTAATATAAGAAGAGGATAAAATAGTTGGTTGACTGCATTTGTGTGGGGGGGGGGTATATGTGCATTTGTATCATGCCGAAGCATTAGCGAGTACGTCAACATTACGACACAAAAAAAACTTTTGCCTCTGAATAGCTAATAGCGAATCTCACTAGGGTCACTCATTTATCACGGCCAGCAATTTATGAAACGAAAATAAACTGAACTTTATAATACTGAATACATCATTTCTAAATAACAGAAAATTGATAAATCCATCCAAATATTTCAAAAGTGGCAATTCGATATTCCTACGAAACAATTATGTGTGGCAAATTTCATATTTTAGAGCAATTTCTTTACAAAGCAAAGTATACATCGACAATTTTTTTCAAAAAAATGTACACGTATCACATTACATCACAAAGCATTTTCGAATATTTCAGTGTTGAAATTTGATTAAATGCGCACATTTGTCAAACTATAAGAAAACATTTTTTTTTAAATTCAAGTAAGTGTTATGCCATTTCTATTAAAATAGTTACGAAACATTTTCATTAACGGAATACTCGAGATTATTTTACAGAAGATTTTACAAAACATATATGTAGCCTTTAGAATCAAATGACTCTAAAAGTAAAGTATACAAAAATAGTTGTGTTCGAAAAAATACTTTAAGCAATGTTAATTTTTTAGTTAAAAAGTAGTTTTTTTTTAAAGTCATACTTTTCACTCGGCATAAATATTTAAAGTAATAATTAGTACTTTTTTTAAAGCTAGAAAAAAACAGTGCTACTATGGTTTTTTCAGATTTTGTCACGTCTCAATTTTCGTAGGATGTGAGTTATGACGCTATGCTATTCATATACTAATGACGATTGCAATAACAGTAGACCATCTTATTAAATAATGATAAAAAATGGTTAATAATAATCAGAATCTAGTATGCATGAAAAAATATTGGGCACCGCGAATTTACGACGGTTTTTTTTATAAACTTATTTTTTAATATAATAATTTTCCGCCGAGGTCTTAATACACAAAAAGGCCCTGCGTGGCTATACATATATAACAATGAGGGTTGAGTTGGCGACGGCGATGTTTCATTGTGGCAGAGGCCTGCACTGAGCGCTTTGTCTACAGGGGTGCATAAAGCTTTAGGATACTCGCCGGAGTAATCTCTCTTATCCTACCACTACGGTTATTGTTTTAATGGTCTGTCATAAATATGCCTATGACGCAGCATGACCCCCATAAAGCTTATCAATATTAAGCTGAGAAACCCCTAAAAATAAAAATCTTTAAGTTCAATAAAACGGCAACTGTAGTAACAATGCGATATTTATATGAAAATGTGAACATATTATATGATATTTAAATTGCAAATCGTGAATACTTTCATGTCATAATCCGACAAGATGATGTTTAACAATATACTCTTGTTGAAATTTGATAATTTATGAGACACTACAGAAGGTTTTCCCAACCCGTGGTACGCGGTTGGGAAACTAACGCGTGGTACGCGAGAAAAAATCAGTAATGACTGATATGAAGAAATGAATGATTAACAAATATTTTAGGAATTTCTTTTAAGAATGTTATCGTTTCACTCTCTTGAAGCTCGAAGATCGTTTTCAAGCTTAACGCATTTTTCTCTTCTCCTTCGGGGCCCAGTTAATAATCCTGAAATTCTCATGACTATTAATTTACATGCTCCCAATTTAACGAAACTATGAGCAAAAACTTTTATTTCTAAAAATTTATACCTCGCTTAGGAGGTATGAGTCACCAGTTCCTAGGGCCGTTCGATTGATCAACTCATTGCCTAGAGAAGTAGACATTTTTATTATTTGTATTTGTGAACTGTTTGTTAAATTTGACTATTTTATTTCTCGATTTTTTGTGTTGATTTTTATGTATTATGTAGTTTTATTTTATATTTTGTGTCTTTATATTTGTCAAGTACATGGCGAATTGGCGTCAGCTGTTATGTCATGTACTATAATTTTAATTTTAAACAATAAATAAATAAATATATATATATTTAATTAACATTATTTTCATTCAAAAATTAAAATTATTGTAATCTTAAAATGTTTAAATCGTCTTTTACTCAGTACTCCCCCAATTCATTAAATCAGTAATATATATGTGAGCATATTATAATTGAGACTCCGCCAAAAACTTTTTTTCCACATTTTTTTTATCAAAATTGACCCATTGCGTCTACCATACCCTCATATTTTTGGCCATGCAATTACTATATAATTACACTTGCAATAACAAATTTCATGAAATACAATCAATTTTGTATGGTGGTACAATTTAGCGTAACGTACCAAGTGGTACGCGAGTCAAAAAAGGTTGGGAAACTCTGTACTACAGAATAAATAAGAAGTTTAGCGTCGATTTTTTAATTAATCGGCCATGTTAGATCCGTAAAAATTCATTAATTTTCTTGATAAAAAAAAGAAACATGAAGTAAGTAATATTTTGCATAAATCGTTTATTTTAAAGGTAATCGGTAAGCTTCTGATGTTAGCACATTTAACGTGGGCGCAAGTGAGTTCCAACTAATAATATTTTCTTATTTATTGAAGTATACTTTGTCGTATACTTCAATAAATAAGAAAATATTATTAAATATTATAAAATATATATTATTAAATATTATGGCTTCCTTGCCAATTTCAAATGTTTATTTTGTCTACTACTTAGTTTGTTAAATATTCTGTTATATCCTGTTTTTGCATTGCAAAAGTAATAACTTAATAATGCTTCATTCTTTTGTAATTTACATGTAAATAAAATAAATAAATGATACTTTGGATGGATTCAGCGGTAACTTTTTGGAAGTCCATTTAATATTAAATAACTTAGATTATTCCACGTATTGTGCTACAATCGTACTTAAGCAAGCATTTGTGAAAGTAAAAGTCTGTCTGAGGATTCCTTTTGAAAGAGGCGAAACACGTGCCAAAGTTTGTAACACAATACGTGGAATAATCTTAAGTTATTTTATATTAAATAAATGATACCTGATAAACATCTGAAATAATATATGCATGTTTTATTGCTCTAGTTTTTATACTGATTGTAATGAAGGATCTCACCGTAAAATCACTACAGTGAATTTTTACATTTAGTTTGTTATTTATTGCATGCGATAATTGCTATCAAAAGTATTTTTATACATGTCTGCACTCAGAGTTAAACCAATATGAAATATATTTTAATTAAAACATTTAATTTAAATGGAACGATAGCAAAACGTAATTAATTATGAGCACACAACTCGTATAGTTATAAAAGCGGTATTTATATGCAAGTGTTAACAGTTTCATTGGCAATAAAGCCAGTTTCTAGAGCTTAGCAACTTTGTCCCGCGGCGGACAAACAAAACCTATAAAGAAGTGTTCATTAATGACTTTTACCTCCCTTACTAAGCTCGCTTGAACTGCTGTAAAGCAATACTTAACTAACCCTTTAAGTATTTCACTCTTTAACTGATCTTTAAAGAGAAGAGCTTTTTTCAAAGGTAATAAAAAGTCAACAAGAATGTTGTTTTATTTTCCAATAAGTGTTGTAAGTTAAAGTACTGTATGTATTAATGAACCCAACGAATAATCATTCATAAAATATTTTTAATTTGATAAATACATTTTTTAACTAAATATCGCGTAACTTTTAACGACTTAATAATTAAGTATTGCTGAAAAGATATTATATTAAAAAAAAAACACTTTTTTGTATTAATTCCAAATTTATGTTATGTGATCAAGACCGGTTTCGCTCATGACGAGCATTATAAACTATATATATTTAACTGCAATTCATGTAACGCTTAATATATTGGTAAAACAGGAAAATCGTTTAATATTAGAATTAAAGAAAATCTAACATTCGATTTTTTTTCATTTGATATCAATAAAAATTTCAGAATACCAGATTAAAATAACAAATCGTTAAAATTAGATAAACAAGAAATTTTAGAAACTAATAGACGACATACATGCATTCTTGCCTGATTCAAATCTATTGAATAAGCAATTTTTTTTGCGTCGTTTCCATTACTTTATCTGTTGCATTAAACTACATTTACAATTATCTTTTTAATATATTTTTTATTATTTTGTCTATAAGAATTGATATGGTTTGGACACCAATTGTTTTTACGCATTTTTAATTTTATTTCGTATAAATATCACTAATAGGGTGTGTTTTATCAGTTGATAATTGCTCATTATGAGCAAACCCGGTCCTGATCTTATCAAACAAAACTGGAATTAGGACAAATGAGTATTCGATTTTCTTCAATTAGAAGATACAGATTTTTCAGAAGATGGTGAATTTAAAAAAAAAAACTGGATATACTAGAAAAACGCCAAAAAGTTGTTCAGTTACATAATTTAAATATAGAAGAACAAGAATTTTATGAAGATTTTAATAATATGAAGGGTATGGGAAGACTAGTAGTAAAACCTGTCTTGGTAGCTATTAATATTTTTTATCCGGAAAGGATTCAGATAGTATATCATAGTGCGTCAAGTACGCCAACTACTCGAGAGATTTTATCTGCGCTAGAGTTAAGTTTAACACTACCCAGGAACAAAGTGAAACACAGGTTTTTTTAAATATATGTCCATCAAAGGGCGGTAAGTACTAAAACATGTTTTTTTTCAGGTTTTTTGGTTCTTTAAGGGCTAGCAACATATCGGAAGTATTTTTAGCACCGTAAGGAAGTGTTAAGTAAGAGTAGACAAATGATGAGAGATGTGTTGCTCTCGGCGATATTAAATTACAATGTTATTGTAATTAAATAAATCTTTTAATAATTCTTTTTTTACCATGTCCGCTCCCAATGTGGAGCATATGGACTCCTAATGGAGTTTATCTCAACAGAAGTGTTTCTACGAGAACTGCTTGTTACTCAGTTGCTCAACCTCTATTTTTCCAAAGAGAGTACTAAATCTTTTTAAGATGTATGTATTATATATCTATTTTTTTAGTATGTGTTTCTGTTTTAGTTAAAAAAAAAATACCGTTTGTATACATGCAATTCTTATTGATAATTTTCGCTTGGAGCGAATCTGGAACCCAGCAATTCAAAAAATGATCCGCTCCAAGCCTCTTATATTAACGCTTTATTATATTGAACAACTATTTGGATATTTATTTTTTCTTTATCTAAATAAAATAAAGGTTTTAAATCTTTGAAAAATATTTGGTTTCATTCAAGGCAGATTTATTTACGTTTGGCCCAACCGTGATTTCAAATAACAGCCTAGTTTCAAACAACAATGACCCAAAATTTGTCGAAATTAAACACGGAATATTATTCAATGTATGAAATATCAAACAGTCTTGATACCGCTGAGGCCGTTCATTGATTCAATGTCGTGTGGCCACAGCAAAGGGGTTTCACGAATCACAGGCAATAGAATTGACATAGTTACGTGCAGCGTTGGGCGGCAGGGTTGTTGCGGTGTGGGCCACTGATAGGAGTGTATGTATTATATACCCTTTGTAAGGCTTTGCCAGTGGACGGTGTCGCCGAGACAATAAACCGGTGCATCACACTCGCTCACGATGTTGTTATTACATTCAAGCCAATATTGTCTATTATCGTATGTTTACCTCTGATAATAGGTAGATAGCTCATTTGAACAATTTCCAACAAAGTCATAGATTTTTGGATGAATGGGTTCTCTTTTGGGTGCAGATTGTATATACTACGAGTTTGATAGTATCGTATAAATAGAAAATTCGATTAATATAAACAATTTTATAAAATTAAGCAAAGTCAACCTATAACAGTATAAAATTATCAGCCATAAATAAACACCCCGTGTCACTCGAATCATCAATGTTTTCTTTTTCGAAATATGGATTATATGTACATATATACAATTGAACAAAAAAAAAGTTGGATATCTTACTCTCTTCTGGTTCGTTAAAATATATTTACAAGAAATCCAATCAGTGAAAGTAAAAATAATACTGTGTACTCTTAGTTCTCGAATAAAAGACTAGTGGAATAATAAAGTTATCAAATTCAATTTATATTAAAAATTAACTTTTACAAAGTTACCGCCCAATCAATCGGATATAAATTCTGCGTGTGTTTAAATTTAATATTGTATTAAAAAAAGCTCTTTTTTACTATTATATTTTTTTCTTTGCTTCGCTCGCGATGAAAGAAACCAGTTTTGATTTTAACAAATAATGTAGAATTAGTACAAAAGATTTGTTTTAATTAATATAATTTTTTCCACCAAGAATTGACAGTTAATACCCTAACAGCGATATGTTTGTTTATCGTTCTTCGAAAGACTAGAGTCATATTTAACAAGTGTAATATTATAATTGTAATTTGAATTAGGTCAATAAATAAATAGATATGTTTAAATACACGAATCTCTTAATATATTAATTATTATACATATAATAAATTAATAAAGTCAAGTACGGTGAAATTGTTGACTTTTACTTTGCAACCCTCTATATGTTTCATGATCCTTACACATTACTTTCATTTTTTTATATTTAACACCTGTGCCCAATTAATATTGCAAATATTTAAAAAAAATAATGATGTTTTTTTATGGTTATAAATAACCAGCCCTGTCTCGTTAATGACATCTTGTTTAAAATATATATTAAGAATCCGTAAAAATATTGTCATTTCGCTTATGAATAGTCACCGACAGTCAATCAAGGAAAATGAATGATCACATTATAATTTGGCAGTGGAGACATAAAATCATAAATCAAACTTGTCGGCTTACCTCTCATTTATACAATTGAACAAAACCATTAACATAACAATGTCCCCCTATAGGCCTATGCAATGGTTGGCAATAATGAGTGCCCGCTGGTATATATCAGAGGCGTATATTCAAGGTGTGCTAGGCGTGCGGTGGACACCCGAAAAAACTTGATCATAAAGCGATATATTTAAAATGCATTTTCAAGCGGCAGTAAATCGTATATGGAATCACTCAAGGCGTTCAAAATAATTGCCGATGGACCAGACATCCCATACAGCTGCATACATTTTTTACGTCTGCCCAATAGTCGCATTGAGGCAATATTTTAGTTTGAAATTAAGGGTCCGAGGGGACCTTTTAAAGATCCACACAAACGTGCTGTATTCGGTCTGCAACTCATTGGTCGCGCAGCTACTCCCGATAACTTTTGCTTAAAAATATTTACGGATATTGTTTATTTTCATGACTACTAGTGTTTCAGATATTTTGAATACTCCATTTTCAATTAGAAGTTATGAAACGAAAGTAAATATAATTGAAATTGGTAAACCACGTCCGCCTCTTCCAAATTTAATTAGTAATTAATTACAAAGACAAAAAAGTGAATATATAATATATATATTTTTTTTTTGAATAACTGATGTATTATATTAAACAACATTCCACAATCTAAATCATTGGATAAACTATATTGCTGTTAAAATAAACTGATTTTCTTCAATGTTCAAATTGGAATACTTCCACCTTCTTATAAATGACAGAATAAATAATAATATAACACATTTTCAAAAAATTGTTTTAAAAAAAAAACATTTAGAGCACACCACCGTATACCACTGGTATATATAGTTATTATATTACCCTATACAATATATACATAAGGAATACAATATATCGGTCAAGAATAGTGATTATGTGTCATTAGGTGATTGATATGTTGATAGACTCACTCACCATGTTCATATCGACCATAAGTAGCCTTGTATGTCTAATATAATTGTATGAAAATAGATATGAATGATAAGACCACAATATACTACACAAATCGTGTGAATTTTGATTTGAGTCAAGATTATAGCTCGGTGTCGCATACTACGATGCTACGATGTGGCTGACGGTGTGCAACTGTGCAAGATTTTGTCTTCAATTAAAACAATTAAAGTACTCTTCAACAATTAATGCAAACAACAAGAAACCAAAACTTTTTCTAGGGCAAACTATTATTGGTAAACTGTTTGGCAAATAGATTTTTGAAGATAAATATTTTTTTTATATTTAAAATTTATATAATGTGAATATAAACTTAATTTAATAACAAAGTATTTTCCCACGAAATATATAACGAAGACAAAATGCACAATTCAAAAATAAACGTTGATATAAAACAAAGAAGAAGATACTTACTTTCTTGCGAGTCGTGACACACTTCCTTGGTGACTAAAAGAAATTTAACAAAAAAGCTATTGTTTCTTTAAGAAAACATTTTTCCAAACGACTTGCACATACTGTTTTTGTTGTGTGCTTTCCAGAGAAAATTTCTTTGTGTTTTGACCCATTTTTAAAAATCTCGAAGATTTATGACCATGTAATACGAAACGTAGGTGTACAAAAGGCGGCACACTGAGAAGATTGCTAATTAAAATTGAGTTATATAAGTAAACGTATTTTATAATAATTAAAATGTTTAAATATTTTAAAGTAGGAACTTAAATGTTAAACAAAAACTATAATTGCCACGACCACGATCAGTAAATCAGTTTTTTTTATCAATCGCAGGATTAATTTTTTGGAAGAATCAGTATTTATTGGAAAAGTAAATTCACAAAGATTTTAAAACATCCTAACTGAGCATTAAAGGGCAGTATAAACAGTAATGGCCAGAACATCTACCACAGTTTTCAAGTCACCCGTGAAGCTTTTTATGGTATACCTCGACAAACGAAAACATAATTTATTAATTATAAGACAACGAAGATCAGTTTTATGCTTATGTGTTTTCCGTTTTATTAATTGCTGGCTAAGAAAATACATTGAACTATAAAAAAAAGATTAACAAATAAACACATCGACCCTATATATAAGAAAGGATCTCCTCTTCCAGTTCTGAAAATTATCATCATAAACCGGATACGTAATACGCAGACAAAATCGATATATAAACAAAACATATTTATTTGTTTAATCATTCACTGTAAGTATTCAGAATATAATCATTTAAAGAAAACCATTTTTGTTTCAACAACAAGCCGCCCCGGCGCAAAGATTTAAAATAAGGGCATCCTTGAACCCATTCGGCATCCATATAGCAACTTACAAAAGGTCTTACAAAACTACGTTGATTGTCTTTAAAAACGTAATATGTAGTAAGTTCTAAAATGTGAATGCTGGCATTCACTTGTTCTGGTTTGTAATAGAGATCGAGGCTGCAGATAGTACGGCGAGAAGACGTGTGTATACGTACACCCAGTTTCGTAGACAAAGTACTCCGATGACGCTGCACTATCACCGTGGCGAAGGATGCAATTTGTCATTCTGGACAGTAATTAAGCGAAGTAAGAAACAAGGCAGTCTTGGGGGCGGTGAAAACTAGCATGAAGTTACGACAAGGGAACAGAGAGATGTGGTTCAATTCACGACACAGATACACATAAGATACGATAATTACGACGAGTTCTATTAATCATGCAGAACGGGGACGAACCAGGACCGTAGATAGCATAAGAAAGCAATAATCTCTACTATAGAACTCTAGTTTACTCTGTGGTGAGTAATTACTTGTACATTTAGAGTACAGACATTTATTTGAAAAAGCAGTACATTTTTTAATTTTGAATCGTTCAAACTATGAACATTCACACAAACTTTGTCAGAAACGACCCGAGTTTCACCTTTCGGCGTCCTCAGGCGTTCAAGTGCACGGATAAACTTGTGGGAAAATTGGGGAATTCAAATCCAAATGAATTGAATTTACATAATTTGAACGATTAAAATTTAATATAAAAATTTCACCAAGCACTTTTTAGTGGAAATCTCAAAATAAATGTCAGTAACAACTCGGAAACTTGGAAAGTAATTATTTGTATTCTATATAATTTTTGAACGAATCATTAACAATATGTACAGATTAATTGTTTTGATAGGGTACACCAGTATTGGATTTATTCTGTAACAACTATAAAATATTGTAAATAGGTCTCCCATATAGCTAAAGAGGCCATATATTCAACGTTGCGAGAAGACATGGATTTAAAAAAATATTTATCTTTCTATAGTGAAGTTTTATTAAATAAATCCCAATTTAAATAAGTCAAGCCATTGCAACTAAATTTCGCAATAATAGATCAATATTTCTCCATTTTACGTCTACTATAAATAAATCTACTGGAAAAACTTTCGGTACAAGTATTGATTGTAAAATCTTGCTGGAAATGTCAGCCAGTCTATTTGAAAGAAAATGAAACGCATTATTTACGATTGGATAAAGAGTCGCGCGCGTGTACTCGTAGAATGATTTATAAATGTCGTGGGCAGTTTATTTCTACTTAATTTCGTTTGTTTGTATTTTCTTCAACAGTAAAATAACTTTTTAATTACGAGATATTCTTTTGAGAAAACCTTTGTGGAACGTTGAAAACTTATCTTATTATTATCCTGCAGTATGGCGTCATAATGAAAAGATTTTCTGTTTTGTTTTTACAGATTTATAGTAAACAAGTGAAATTCAAAAAATAAAAAAGCGGTATAAAAAAAAGTCCAGCAAATATTGTTTTACATGTATGTTATTATGTATGTTTTATATGTATGGTATTGATACAAAAAGAGTTACCAGTTTCGATTTACTAGTTCATATCACCTGTTTACTAGTACGGATATAGTATGGAGGAAGCATATGGAATGTGATTTGCAAAATAATGCATATGGAGTTCCCGTGAACTTCTTATCTCTGTAGTGATCGCGCCCTTCCGTCTGCGAACGACGGTAAGGGGATGCAATTTACAATTTTTCAAAATCTTTATCGATGAAGGAGACTGGAAGAACCTTGACGCTGGCGCGTCCTGGTACTTGAAGCTCCATAAATTTGATATCCAAAAAAAACCTGTTTACTAGTAGAATAGGTATGTACATTTGATACGTGGGCAAATGGATGTGTAGTAAGAAGTTGTAGTTATACAGTTGAATAGTATACAAATGAGGAGCTTGGGATCAATAATGACTAGATCCACTATTTCCCGAACTGAAAAACACACCTATTCTTATAAGCACTTGGTCAGTTTTCATAATAAGATCATATTTTGACCCTTAATTGCATGGAAACTACGAGGATTTTAGCGACGTTAAAAATTGAATTCTGCTGTTTTGAATCAGTACTCCAATATTGTATGGATAACTCATGTGTTCTCAAACCTGGATTTGGGCGAGTTTGATCCCAAGCTCTTTAAATATTCATTCGCCTATCAATTAAACGATAATTTATTTGTTAAACGTGTATTTTAAAATCAGTGACAACGACTTTTAATACACATACTGTAAAATATTGATTTTTTTCCCAAATAAACATTGCATAATGTAATTAATACGTCACCACAACTTTTTATATTAATTTATTAAAATAAAGCGATAATTTTAAAAAACTTATCGATGGTTGTATAAACTTATTCGACATATTTAATTCGAATCCTAATCGTGCATATTAAGTGGATTTCTTTTTAACAGGTATTTTTAAAATATAGGAATCCAGAAGCATCGTTTTCTAAATAGATCATTCATTACTCGTTTCAAATATAAATCAACTCAATTGACTTATAAATACGCCTTTTTAATTTTTAAATCTTCGTTATTATATTTAGCTTTTATCGAAAAAAGGCTGAATAATTGATACCATACCAAATCAAGGTAAAAAAACAGTCAACGTTAAAAACAATCATTGAACAGAAATAACAAAAGAGTTTTCTCGCTGTGAAAAATGTAAATATACAAGCCAAATATTGTTTAAATTAATTATTCGGCAACTTCTGCGTAAAATTGGTATATTTTATAGTTAATTTTTGCAACCGCCATAAATAGAAATATGAATTGATCTAATTATTTTGCGATAAAAACGGCATCCATTTATTTTCAAAACAGAGTAAAAAAAAATAGGTGACCAATAAAAACGTCACTCTTTCAGAGCAACAAAAAAAATACTTTGAGCGAAATATTTTTTCCCCCAATTTTGCTTTTCAAATAAATTATTTGATGGTATAAATTAAGCGAATAGCAAAACGCAGGTCATTGTTTCACATTTTGCGAGACAAATGAAATGGATAAAGCGTGTAGCTGATATTCTATAGGAAAAGGTAGTCGGATTATTCAGCTGGCACAATGCACGGTCAGCGGATACCTACCCATTAATGGACATCGCCTGAGGGGAGGATCCTATTTAATTTGGGATATTTTAATTAAATTATATAAAAGGAACAAAGAGAATGCCATTTAAAATAAAGCGAATAATATTGAAATATTTCTAAATACTTATATTATATAACCATGGCCAATCAAATTAAGGGAGAAAATATTTTCAGAAACAGTTCCGTTGGCAAAATTATAATTTTTCAAAAGTAAACTTTCCTGTTCGTCTGTGATTTTTAAGATTTTTTTTGGAATTCATTTTATACGCCAGTATACCCTCGAATATTGAGATGACCTGATTTATGTGAAAGATTATGATTGGTCTGATTCACAGATGAATGAATATCAACCGACGCCGAAAAAGTGTTATGAATTTATGTACAACAAATTTTATTTTATTAATTAGACAATTTTTGGGTATATAATTAGATTGATCTAATATAAAAAAACAACTTTTTTATTATTCGTATCTTACGACTTTTTAATTTTCAGGCATATACTACATACGTTTGAAAGTTCCCTGAATCCGTATATCTGTATTTGTTTTTCGCTTGCAGAATTGTCTGTGATATCATGTTAAGTAATTAATTAGCTAATTCATGGAAAATTAGCAATATGAGATTAAAAAAATAGCAAACATTTAAATAATATGTCATGCATGCGAAACAATATATTGGTACTGCTTTCCACATATAAGAAGCGAAGGTACAAAGGCCCAACTGTTTGTTCTTCGTGAACAATTTAAAGTTGAAAATGCCTGCAGTGGCTCCTCCATGGAAGGCAATATCAAGGAAGAGATTTATTTACAGAATGTGACCCTTTTCGCTTTTCCCGTCTACTTTCAACAAGTCCACAAGCAGTTGATTCAGCGACACAGAGGCGCGATGACCCCGAACACTACATTCAAAAAGTTGCAAACATGCTTTATTATATTTTCACAAATATCATCCCGCAGCTTCTATTTGAACATTTTGAACAGATATTTTGTAAATTATTAATAGTAAAAGAGTTTATTTTTTATTTGTATCCATTGATACATAATCCATTTATAACAGCCATCTAATCAAATATTCTACGCTTTTTGTTATCAATGATCCATCAGTATTTCTTTTAAATTTAGGAAGTACCTGTGAGATTAGTATTTACATAAAATACGGTATGTTGCCAACATAAAACTAGCATTGAGATAAAAATACAAATCAATAATATAAATACTGATTATTCTTTATTAATATAAATACTAAATATCTTATTTAAAAAACTTCCCAAAAGTTGATTTAAACATTGAACAGATAAAAACAAGCATTTTTGTATCAATGAATCAATATATATTATATATAAATCCAAGTTCCGGTTCAGTTGAAAAATATACTATAAGAGGTCTAGATGCTCATTATGTCATTGTTTAAGATTGTTTTTGTTATATTCTCAAATGATTTTTCGTTATATAAACGAGAATATCAATAACATTCGATTACATTACATACTATAGTCTTTTTACTATTATTTAATTTAAAACACACGTTAAATTTGAATGAATACATATTATTTGGAGCTATATTTATGGACTTGGTAAATACAGTGCAACGTTATGTCTGTAAATCGTATTTTTCGGACGCGAATAATATTCCACCGCCAGTAAATTTAACAAGCAGTTAAATTTTACTGCTTGTTTAAATATTGGCTCAATAAAACCAATGATTCCCGTCGAACAATTGCAAAATTTAACTGATATATTCAAATTTACATACTGACAGTAAAATTCGCCTGGCACATATTCGATTTCGCTTCGGGATTTCATAAAATGATTGTAATTTCCCACCGAGAATAAAATACCCAACCAACAAGCTGCTAGATTTCAAATCTATTTTAATTTGTCAGCTTCCAAAAAAATGTTGCAATATATGATAGCAAACAATCACTTTTAAGGTGATCACAGTCAATTATTGATGAAAAGATCATGTATATGTGATGATTAAATATAAAACGATATAGGGTTATGTATATAAAAAATAATTAAACATAATAACGAGTTATGACAAACAATTGGTTAAAGATTTTAAAAATAATGATACGGATAATAAATGAATGACCTTACATAATCTTTGATTGTTTAGGAACATACCGATTTTCAATAAAAAAAAAACAAATTAAAATTGACACATTTAAATTATAAGCCACAGTGTATTTGTTTTAGATAAATATTATGAATACGTGTTTGTAATCGAAACATAATTTATTAACAACAGTTTTCAATCATGTTTTAAATATAATATATATATATGAATATGTATACATAAATATAATTAAGGAATGCTATTGTACTCCATGCATACGGAATATTCGTTTAAATATTTTTTAATAACAATAAGAGTACTACAACCACGGACGGCGAGAATTTCCCAGAACGTGAAAGCCTCGTGTGCCGGGCCATGAAAAAACCTAGACTTCAGAATCCCTAGCATTTACCCTATCAACACATTCGCGTGATAGCTTGCTTCTATTATTCTGTCAGCGGCATTTTTTTCAAGTATGGATGGCAATTGAATGTATAGAAAAAGAGTTTATTAAGCATTGGTTCTTCGGATATTTAAATAAAAAGAAAACGGTTTATATTATGCTACATTAATAAATACAGAAAATATAAACCTCGGAGATTCACAAAACGCGGAAAAACGATTACATGAAATAAGGTTAATTTAAAAAGCTCCTTTGATATCGCAAGGACCGGTAAATGTTCGCGGACCGCACCGGCGGAGATTCTTAATTGCATCCCAAAGCTGAGTGCAAGCTGCACCTCTGTTGACTCGGAGAGCGAGACCCGAATGCAACTCTCGACTCGGAGCTTTCGATAAATAAGGGGCTTTGATATTAGAGAGGTTTCCTCAGACTCTGTTCGTAATTGTGTTTGGTAGCTTTGATGGAAATCTACACTCAGCTTGGGAGGTTCTCAGGGTAAATATCAATGGGATATTACGAATTAAATTCGTACTCCCTAACATCAAGACAAGATATTACATCGACTACACTAGAATGTTTATAAAAAAATACACAGTTTTATACTATGATTCCGATCAATTAACGCTCAGCGAGAAAGCATTTTAAACTAATGAAAAAATACAATCGAACACTATTCAGGATATTCACAAATAATGGCACTATCAAACAATTTTTGCTTAACGGCTTTATTAGTTAATAATCATTTGAACGAATTATTGTACAAATAAATGAGAACAGTTGGCTCATCATTCAATAAAAATGATCATATTTTTTTACAAGCATATTAATAAGCTTAAGCAAAACATATACCTACGAAAAAAAATATGAATAATTGATGTACAGTGGAACCTCTCATAACGAGTTATTCACATAACGAGAAAAACAGATTGTGAAATAAATGCTCCCTTAACGAACGACATTTCGCATAACGAGTGACGAAGACTTTTGGAAAGATCACTTTCACATCGTTACTTGCCTCAAGATGATTGACAAGGCGTGGGAAGGGGTTACCAAGAGGACCTTCACTTCTACTTGGAAAAGCTTTAGCTAGAGAGCGTTGTAGAATGTGATTTTGAGGGGTTTCAAACAGTACCTGTGGAGTCTACAGTCAACGAGGTTGTATCTTTAGCCAATATCATGGGATCATGTTAGTGGAGGAGGAGGAAGTAGCAGAGCAATAATCTTCTAGCGCAATAAGCGAAATGCTGACAGCATGTGAGACTGTTACATCGAACATCGAAAAGCATCACTTTAATAAGGAGGTGGCTATGCATTTTACAAATTTATTCAATGATAATGCTGTCACATTTTCACTTAGTTTTGAGGCGTCAGCAAAAACAAATGTCTCTAGACAGCTTTTAGTAAAAAAGAATTATTTATTTGTCATAAATAATAAATAAGTCGATTTTTATATGTTTTTTTGCAAATCTAAAAAACATTCCAGGTGTTACGCTCCTTAGCAAGTATGTAATATTAAGTATATAATATTATGTAATATTATGTTAACATGTCTTCGTCAAACATAATTGTTTTTTAATGACCTAAAAATCTTATCTAATGACAATTTTGAGAGGATAAGTGGCCAAGGAAGCAATATTAATACGAAATCTGCAATAATAAGATACAAACTTTTATTTATAAAAAAATAGCTTATTTTTTTAATTTTTCGGTGGATTTTTTGGTTAGTCCCTCATTTTAATTACTAGATAACTTTTTTATGGCACGTGTTTTGTTTCGCTCAAAGGAAACATAAGATAACATCTATCGCAAAAAATATACATATCGTGGGTATCAATTTTAATTAATTGCTCATTAAAACATCCATAAATTTACTCATAATTCTTCAACTATTTAACGAAAATATTGTATTACTGATAATCGAAGGATGTGTCACAGTAAATGAAAGACACTGGTAAAAAAATAATTACATATTTTCCACAAAATAATGAATAACATTTTGCGCCAAACATTGTTGATTTTTAAAATAGTTTTAAAAAATACTGTACACAGATACGCTTTTTCAACATTTTTTAAATAGTAAACTGCACATCGAATGCTGAAACAAAATAAAAAAAATCCGCATTCAAAACATTCTTCAAAACTTTTTCGAATATTATTTCCATAAAATTTGATAAGGCCTCACGAATTTTAATATTTTTAATAGTCCGTGCACACAAAGAAATAAAAAACACACAATTTAGCACGCCAAGGTAAATGGTATTGTTATTTTGTTTGTACTCTAGTTTTCATACGAAATGAGTACGAAATAAAAGTACGTAGTTACTTCTTCTGTGTTTATTTCGCTGCGCAGAGTTTAAAGTAAGAAATGCAAAAAGGAACGAGTGCACAGTAAAACAAAAACATTAAAGCTGCATAGACGAGCGAGATCGCGTTTCCTTAAACAGCATTAAATGAATTCGTTACAGTTATTTTATGTAGATTTATTAAGGTTTGCAGGAGTGTCAAAATATTTGAGCAGAAATGGAAATTACATTTTTTCTTCTATTTTCTGTTATAAAAAAAAGTAGAATTGTCGATATACTTTGATAATTAAGCGAATAAAAACGTATATTTGCAACATGTCACATAATCCGTTAAGTTAAGCTAAAAAAAATGCAGATTGATAAATATTTTTGATTCATAAACATTAACTCAACTTCTTGCTAATAGTAATTACCACATTCACACCAAATGTTCTACGTGATAAATTTTCATAAAAAATAAATATGGATTCAGAAAATTTGTTAAAAATATACATAAATTTTAAATTACCAATATTGCCAATGCCACAGATATTTCGAAATGTTCCTAATTAAAATAACAATTTGTATATTTAATAAAAAAAACTGATGCTAAATAAAGTTTAGCTGAATAAAAAAAACAAATTAATTAAGTCAAATGTCATTCCATAAACGCTGAAACGTTCGCTAAAAATGTATAAAGAGAATGTCGAATGAGTATTTTACAGCCAACAGGTTGTCGAGGCAGAAACCAATATGGTGGGTATGGGAAGAGTGGTTAATAAGAATTTAAATTGAAATTTTCATCCACGTATACAGCTATTTTATGGACCAATGTCATAAGTCTAGTCGAGATTTCAACATTGCGTTTTTAATGATTCAATATCTATCGGTAATACCGTTTTTTAATCAACTTTAACGACACGTGTTCATCAGCCACATAAAACTGGCGATAAATAATATGTCTGGCACCAGGTATTCAGAATATTCCGCAATCATTTGCACCCGCTATAAAAAATATCATTTTGCCGATCATTCCGTTCTAGTGGTTCGAATCACTGATATTTTCGTAGGTGCATTGATTTTGTACATGTACATTTTATTCGAAAGCTTTGATGTCGGCGACAGATTAATACTTAAATATTGTCAAATGATGTCAAAACTTTTTGTTTTAGTGTTTTAACAAGAGCTTATACAAAAGCCGGTTTTTAGAATTCCCATATAGCTTAACCTTTAACGCTCGAATTGTTTTTCGTATGTGCATACCGGTAACTCGACGGTTTTTGCACGCAAAAATCATATTTGCACTATGAAACATTTATGTATAATAGTAAAAAAAAAAGTATATATATAAAAAAAAAACATTATTTCTGGAAAATAGATTTATAATGAATAAAACGTACTTATTTTTATTTTATTTGTATTTCTTCATCGTGTGGTATTTCACATAGCAGTCGGCAATATGCAATCCTGCCTTATTCACGCAGATCTCGCAGAATAGTCGTGTTTTCGATCTCCCACCTGTTTTTTTTCTATTTGAGCATACTGCACAGTCCTTAGCCCCAGAACCCAGGATATGTATCTAATCCTTATATAAAAATTATCGCTTAGCATTTTACCTTCAACCTAGCTGGCGTGGCAAGATTCAGTTAACAATTGTTGTTGAAATTATGCACTCTCGATTTTTTTAGCGACTTGTTTCTCAGATCAATGTAATAAAATATTATAATTCATTGTAATTTGATTGAAATCGCAATATAATAATAGCTAAAAATGCTTAAAAAATGACCTTATGGGTATGTCGCCGTAGCGGCGGCACTCGAGTGGTAAGGGTTAAAACTCAACTTAAACTGGTTTTCGAAATTAAGAATAAAGAGTTATTTAATAAAAATACCAAAAACCATTTTTTTCGAATATACATTCCAATATTTGAAACCATTTTATCAAGTTGAAAAAAACGTAACATTAATAAAATTAATAACTAAACGACGATTTAACTGCTTGACTGAATTACCCTAAGTGTCACTTATTCACATTTTGTACCTTTATTTCAAAATACCAATTGTTTGTTACACCCTAATAATTTTATTTTGTTTTGTGTAAATACCACTGTTATATTGTATTATTTTATCAGTTGATAATGCGCGTCATGAGCGAAACCGGTCCTGATAATATTAAATAAAAGTGGAATTAGTACAAGTGAGTACTTTATTTTATGAATATATGGAATGACTTTCTACCAAGTATTGACAGTGATCACCCTAAAAGTGATAAAAGAAAATATGACCGTCGGGTCATATGGCGCAGCGGTTAGCGTTGTTGGTTTATGTGCCGGATCTCACGGCTTCTAGTCCCAGTACAAACAGCATTTTTTAGATCGATGTAGTGATTTCTGTTCGGAAGCATGGGTGTTTGTGATGCCTAAAAAAATCCCTCCCACCCTTCCAATCATATAATAACTGAGCGTAGCTAGAGCGATTAGTCCTGCCCTAGCCTTTTCCTTCAATCCCTACTACTCTGGAAAAGAGGTTGAGCAACTGACTAACAAACAGTTCTCGTAGAAAAACTTATGTTGAGATACCTCCATTAGGAGGCTATATGCTTTACATTGAGGGCGGACATGGATAAAAAAAACTGACAGGGAACACCCTAAAAGTGATTAAAAAATATATAATAACAAATAAAGATGTATGAAAACATAACATTAGTGCTGCGAGTTTTAATAAAAAAGAGAATTTACATAACACGTAGGATACTGAAAAGGTTACATTGAAAAATGGATATGTAATAGACGCAAAATGGTATTTGATAACACTCAGCTTATTTATTGTGACTCAATTTCGAGTTCAGAATAAGCACTACTACTGCAAGTGGCAATATAAAGGCAGCGCTTTTAGTGTAGCATTCCTGAACTAGGAACCACGTAAAGTTCGCGATAAACTACTGTGAGGCTAGAAAATACAGTCGACGGTAAAATTAAAACAGAACCTGTGCTCGCGACGCTAAATGAAGAATACTTGTGCAGTCTATTTATTTTACACTAATAAAACACTAAAATTATTTTAGACAAATGGTGACAAAGAGGATTATATTTGTGGGCAACTATTTTGCAATTCGTTTTTTCAGTTGTAAGTATTTGATGGAATAAATTATGAAATAATTTAGCGACATTAACGTATTGTGCCACGTGCTTTTGTTCAATTCGTTGGTCATTTTTAAGGCACACCTAATCTTTTTTTACGCGATACTTACGCGGCAATTTCTAAACCCAATTCCAGAAATTGCCGCGTAAAAATCTCATTATCATATAATTTGATAAATCTATATATTAATAGTCGATAATGTCCGCCCGCCTGTATGATTGTCCCCGATTTCCCGATATATGCCCCGAGGTATATTTATTTTACTTTGAGAATTTCTGGCTTATTCAATAAATAGGTTTGTAATTTATTTTTCACGCCAGTAAATTTTCTGACTACTTATAAATGCAACAAAAATCGCCCCCGTTGAGGTCAACGGGCTTACAGCTAGTCGGATCTAAATTCGCGTAAAAAAGTATCAAAAATGTTTGAAAAAACGTAACGGTTCCGTCCAAAAATATCGCGCAAAAATAAATCACGTAAAATAGGATTGAGTGTATTGAGTCAATTTTTGGTGGAATTGCATAATTAAAAAAACACTTTTTTGTACTACTTCCAATAATAATCAGCCACATGAACGAAAACGGTCATAATCGATTATAAATTCTGTGGAATCGATACTAAAAAGCGTTTAATTTTTTTAAGTGTATATATCTCTATTTGTTTTCTTTAATATTCGATTACTTATTTTTTTCATCTCCAAACCAAATATTTTATTATTTAAATGCTGGCAATCAAAGAAGAATCTTGTAGCCATTGATAATGAATTGAAATTGATCCCAAATCATCGTTGACCATGTTTTCATACCTTGCACAGTTGCCACCCTTAACCGATAAATTTTATTTTTTCAACCATTAAAAGCATTGTTGAAACATGAAATCCATTACATTTAGTGAGATATTCTAATCCATACAACAAACAACTTTATTCGAATATTAGAAATTAATTAAGTGAAACTTAAAAAGTGAACGTGGTTTTTACATATTATTCAAAAACGTACTACACTTCAAAAGCTTAATAAGAATTAATTAAAATTTCAGTATTATAATTCGAGCGCTTTCCTATGAGAGCGACACATAACTGACGTTGCAGACTGACAGAAATCAACAACATTTTAAATATAAACTAATATTATCATTTCACTAACGAACGCATAAAACTCTATTCCACAAATAGTCAAAACCAAAATAAATACATAAATTTGTTCTGCCGATTTTTTACGTCACACACATCTTTTACGTTGAAAATATATAAGTATTATTCTTAATAATAATAGAGAACCGGTATTAAAAAATAAGAATAACAAAACTGAAATTTTACTGTAGTTAGTCTGAATATGTTTCTAAGAGTGGTAAAACACGTGTCGCAATCGGTAAAATAAGTAAAATAACACATTCAACTTTATATTAAAACAATAACTTATCCTTCTTATCCTATGACTTAAACATGCGCACTGGTTTTCTCTCAAACAAGTTCCACCAAGAATTGTCAGATTTCATCATTCGAGTGACAATTATTATCACATATAACGAATCCAGTGTATGTTGATAAAATAATACACCAACTTAATCATAGAACGTTTTATCAGATAAAAAACAATATTTTTTACTTCAATAATCCACGCTATATAACATTAACATGATAATAAAAGAAGCTCAGCTTATGCATACATTTGTAAAGTTATTAAAGCCAGCTCAAGCAATAAAACTAGAAATTTAGTATGTATATTTCGGTGCGTTTAACTCATTCGAATGAAGGATTCATATTCGATATAGCACCTTCAATCGAAAATATTAATTATAAAAATAGAGTTTTCATAAAATGTTGTTTAAAAGAAAACGTTTAAGAATGAAGATTTGAAAAAGCTTTCTAACCGGACTGCGGTTTCCAGCGGTTGGCTTTAGCTATTCAATTTAATAGAACACTTCCATTTCGGATTACATGTAATTCAATAACATTGAAAACATCGAATACAACTTTTAAATCTATTCAGTATGCAATGGAGTATTTGTACGTAACGTTTAGTATTCGAAGCGCATATTTTCAAACCAGGCCAAGAAAACGATCAAGTGTATATAAAATACTAAAGTATAACATAGTTGCACTCGATTCAGTCGAAATATTTTGTTACGAATACACTACTAGGTACTGAGATATGATTTAAATGGAAATTTTTTGATACGGGAAATAAAAAAACTGTTATTATATAAACAAAGCCAATTGTTATTTTCAAATAAACAATGCGAAAACTATGGATACGATATTTCAATAATTCTTTGATCAATCGCTTCAATTCATTATAAACATGCATAATTGTTCTAGGCAATATAAATTGTTATTTTCATCGAATAAAACATCTCCGTCCAACAGACTCAATTTTTCAACTAGTACTTGTAAAAAAGCACTAATATAAATAGTATTTGAAGATCTTGTTGTGACAAACGTCCGTATCAATGATGGGGTCATAATCAAGATTCAAAAATTAAGCTAACTCATTATCACGCTGAACCTTGATCAATCTTATCTAAGGAACTAATTTGGAATTTATTGTCCAAAATAATATCATTACATATTTCAATCAGACAGTCAGGATGGAGACGAATCTACAGCAGCGACTTGTACGCTTTTCATGACAGCCCACTGATCTTAAAATCAATCAAACTGTCCACATCGGATGGCTATACGTACATCGTGAATCTTTCAAGAATTTGAATCATAATGAATCGTTCGAGAATGATGTTGGAAAAACAGCTGGACATAACTGAATATGAGAAAACTTTTGAAGATATCTAGGCTAACACTGTGTTGGCATTGGCAGCGTACAGGAAAAAATATCTACGACATCGAATGTTTCGTATCAAATCCTTCTGATATTTTGTTGGTGGCCTCTGTAAGTTGAGCATTTTGCGCACTTGTATAATAATGCTAATTGTACGTCGCACTGCAACAACTTTTGACATTCTCTTTGACTGATAGAAATTTTACATTTCGCTGTGTTTTTGATATTTTAATGAGAGACTCGTTGTTTGTCATGCATGCATATAATGCTTATGAATAAATATTTGTTTGTTATCAAGTTATATAAGCTAGATTGGTAGTCGTCTTTTCTGTAAATTTTCTGATTCTATGCTTCAACTTATGTTGTGGCGGTGACATAGGTATTCAACGTGTACAAAATTGAACAGTCAACATTAATGAGTTGAAAATTAATACCATATCATTTTCAAAAGCGAACCACGAAACTTGTAAATAAACTGGTCATTTATTATTTTTTCCTTATTAATGGTAATAGTCGTTTAAAATATGCACAGTTAATCATTTTCTAGAAACTTTTCATTGGTTACTATAAAATAATAACTTCTACAATCAAAATCAATCCTACAAACCAGTAAAACTTGTACATATTATCATCGGAATGGGTTATATCAACTGTTATTAGTTTGTAATTTTCTTTGAAGAAGATGGACTCAAAAAATTAAATTCATGTTTGGCTCGGCCGTTATATTAAAATAGCAGGCTCAACATAGTTTTTATACATCGATAATGTCTGGTAAATTAAATATTCTTTAAGGGAAACGAAACGGTTCAAATCGATTCCCAAATACAAGAGATTAACCTTTCATTAGCTGTCTAGTGACAACGGTACACTTTACAGTTTACATGGGAAAGTTATGAGCAACAAACGGACGCTTATTTATCAAAAGTTGACAAGAACAAAAAATATTCCCAGTTCAATTCATTAGCTATCTTTCAAATACAGCAAATAAGAAAATAAATCAAAGTCTTTATCCGGTGGCTACCGATCATTCGGTAGTCTTACAATTATATAGATATCTAATTGCAATTATTGTAAATTTAACACGTTATTATAAATTAATGATTTAAATTAATTTTAAAAGGATTATTTGAGTATAAGCTTAATCACCGTTATGTGCGTTATAGTGCGTGGATCTGTGTAGTGTGTTTGCAGTTCTACGCGCAAGCAATAGGTATTTCAGATGAATGCAGGAGAATAAATGAATATTGGATACAGCATAAAAATTCAAAAACTGTCGGCAAAGGGGTGTGTAATGATGATATCAAGAGGTATACGAGTCAGCCATAGATCCATATCGATAACTGATAAAGTATACAACTAAAATATGATAAGATTATAATTGTAAATTGAATAAAAAATCATTTAGTACAATTATAATAATTCAAAGATTATCTTAGAGAAATTATCTTTTTGAATAATTATTCTCTAAATTATTTTTTTGGATTATACATTACAAATAAAAACATTTCAATGGGCTATCCGATCTAAAAAGACATGATCAAAATTGACTGATAATTTTCCCTCGAAATTAGCTTACCAACAGGATATCATTTTAATAATTCCGTTGACGAGCGTAATTCTAAAAAAAAACGTGTCTCAATCAAAGATTCGTAATTTCTTAAGAATACAAACCCAACTGACTATAAAATGTTAAAGCTAAGAAAATACAGAGAAAAACAAACACGTCATAAAAATTAAACACATTAGTTTTAATTATTGATTTATTTCACATAAAACATATATAATAGATAACACCGATATAAATAACAGCGTGGCCAGATCAGGATTCAAAAGTAATATTTACTTATTTTATACATTTTAAAACAAAATATAAAACACGGGGTACACACAGCCGCCTGTGTGGTTGAGTGGTCAACGTTGTTGGCTTCGGCTACGGAGGGCCCGGGTTCAAATCCCGGTGCGGACAGTTTTATAAATTGATTTTTCAATCGATTTATGAATTTCTGTTCAAAAGCATGGATGTATGTGATGTCTTGAATTCCCTCTTCTCACCCATCCTATCCTATGAACAGGGCGTATCGAGAGCGATTAGCTTACTACTAATCCTGTCCTAGCCCTATCCGTCTATCCATACTCTCTTTGGAAAAAGAGAGGTTGAGCAACTGAGTAACAAGCAGTTCTCGTAGAAACACTTCTGTTGAGATAAACTCCATTAGGAGTCCATATGCTCCACATTGGGAGCGGACATGGTTTTAAAAAAAAAACACTTTCATGTGTGATCCGATACACATTATTTTCATTTTCAAACATTTGTACCTTTCTATCGGATGTGTAAATAAATACAACCACATGATGTGGTAAAATAAATGGGTGGTGTAAAATAAACAAAAGGCACTCGATCCTACTTAAATTCCCATTATATTTCGAGGCGTAATTCAAATTATCTTATCTAAGCTCAGCCAGATATGGGAATAACTTTTAATTTATGCTATCGAATTTAAATAATTATACACTCTCACGTAAAATACGATTATTTACTAACAATGCTTTTGCAGGGGATTTGGCAAAACAATTATACTCACATTAATGAATGTCCGAGGCATGGCCGTTGGAATTAAATGATATTAGTAAAACATATTGTATTACGCGCAACTATTATCAGGATAATATGGATATCATTATGTAATTTAAAAAAGGTCTTCGCTAATTAAAAACTAGAACACAATCATTTCTAAAATACGTTGAATTTGTTTAATTAATTAATACACAGATATAAAATACGACTTTATTAACTGATAAAGAAATTAAGATACCTATTAAATATTTCGTGTAGACCTAATTAAAATCGTTGACACTGTTAAATTTATGATAAAACAATATTTTTTCGAAGCAATAAAAATTAATTCAAGATATAACTTTATATCTTGAAAATATATGCGAATTTTTTACTTTTCCGCAATCGTACAATTATTTTTACGGTTTTGGTTATTTTATATTTTAACCAGTCACAGTTACAAATACGTCAAATGTCAGTTATAAGATATCAATGTCAGAACATCGATGTACAGTATCTAATTGTAAGTAAAATTTGTACGTATAAACATGATATTTCCTTAATAAAATTCAAAACAATCAAAAAGCTACAAGTGTAACAGTAACAAAATTTGATGAATGATTTATTGGAAGTTTTTTTTAAATTTTCTGTAAGTTTTTAATTTATTATACAAATCTGGGCTTTTAGATAGACCCAGGCTATATTTAAAAATATAATAAATCGACGTAGATACATGATAACGCTAAAATATATTTAAAAATCCAAAATCTAAAAAACGTTTAAACAGCCTTTAGCACTTGAAATGAAAATGTTGAAACTGAAACGAAATCTAAATGCTTCCTGAACATCTGTGTGAGTTTTCATCAAAGAATAAAACGTTCTGTCTGTAATGCTCGTTCGACCAAGAAGAAGGGCGGATATCCAAAATGTATTTCACTCCCGATGATTAAAGGCTAGAGAGCTTTCACACGCACACTTACGGCCGTCGATAAGCACATCCTTGCCAGAGTATTAACGCCAAAGTCAGATGTATCCGCAAATATATTTCCCATGGCAAAAACCGCATAACTGACTTATCCACAGTCGCTCTCTCGGCGTACTTCTATAGTTTGTGTAATAAAAACGACAAAAAAGAATCTTCAACAAACTATGCCGAAGACATTAACGAACAGCGGTAAACCTAAACTTCAGAGTAAAGATTATATGGTTAGAATCAAACGTATTTTCAACGAAAAAGATAAGATGTTTTATTATTTTTAATGGATTCGAAACTTTGTAGAAGCTCATTTTTAATTTGAATTAAATGTGACATTTTCACTCATTTTCAGATAAACTATTGCAAAGTTATTTAAGAACAAACTAAAAGTTATTTATAACTCTCAAATTATTAACCACAAAATGGAGGTTTGGGTTTTTCTCTCAGCTGGACGCCAGGTCAGGTAAGGTAAGATACAAACACTGATAGAACTGATTACAAATTAATTAGTAGTATTATATAAGGAAAGCTTAATCCTAATGGAAATAAATTTAACAATGATGAGCCGTCTATCTTTTTAAAAAATATTGTTTACTAATAAATCATTTCTGTTAATGGTTTATTTGATTATTTATAATCATTATTCGAATGATCTTTGTATTTTGAGTATCGAATATTGTTATAAACATACTCTAATTTTAATACTTTTTAGTGACAGCTTTACAATGATAAATTTTTGCGAATAACTTTGTCAATCTGTAGTTTTATTTAATTTAATTTAATCTTAATTAAATATATCCGATAATTTAATAAACTG
The DNA here is from genome assembly GCA_031772345.1 of Himalopsyche anomala. Taxonomy (NCBI): domain Eukaryota; kingdom Metazoa; phylum Arthropoda; class Insecta; order Trichoptera; family Rhyacophilidae; genus Himalopsyche; species Himalopsyche anomala. The sequence goes on from CM062821.1 coordinate 25,630,253, forward strand.
TTAAAGGCTTTAACATAAAGCGTGCCAACTTTAAAATATTTATAAATTTAATTTAATTAACTGTTAAACAGTATATTATTGAAAACCTTTTCGAACTATGAGTTTAAAATAGACGCTAAAGAGTCTAATGAAAGGTGTTGGTGAATCCTTGTACTTTATATTGTCGATGAGTACATTAAACGTGTTCTACTATATGATCTGGATTTAAAAACTTAGAAATTAATCTCACAAACTAAAACATGTTTTTATTCACAACGTAATAACTGTTTCATAGATTATTTGATAATTTTATACGAATAAGGTTGCATTCATGCATGGCTTAGCGCTAGTACACGAGACAAAAAGAGTTTGATATAAAAAGGATATGGAAAAACGCCAGTCATCATAAACTGAGGGGAAATGCTCACAAAGGATGCTACCATTGTCACTGGCCGACTGTTATGATACCAAACGAGGGTCAGTTCTTTTCTTCAACAAAAGACCTCACAGTCGAATGCAAAAAAAATATCACTAGTTTCAAAACATGACAGCATATTACCCCTAAGAGAAGTTCAACGTTTGTAACACAAGCATAAATTTTTTGACATTTTAAAATATATGTTTAGGAATTATGAAAGATTTCAGTGTAAATATTCGTTAATGTGATCCAGCTAAAAATATATATATTTGTTATTTGAGTGTCATATAATAACTATCTATTTACCAATACTAGTGAAAAATAATAATTTATGATGAAATCGGACACTCACGAGACTCATATTTAAATTAAATCAAGATTTATATTTTTTCTAACACCACATAAGTATTCGAAAAATAATCGTTATTTGCTCCCAGGACAGATCAAAAAAAGCCGAAACAGCGCTTAGAGAAAATACGTATTCACGAACCTGACAGTAGGATGTCATATAGTAAAAATCAATCGGCGTATGAAGCAAAGTCTGAATCTGTAGTTATTGGAACAGCTCAACTAAAAAACAAAATGACAGCGTAGTAAACGTTAAAAATATCAAATATAAAATAGTAGTAAACCATTTAATTAAAATATTTGTCCAAAAATCTCGATGTTTGTCAGTGTGCAGTGTCTACCGCCATATTGATTAATAAATATTTACCCTTTGCTTCGATATCAATGAAATAGTCAATTATTTATTTGCAGAAAAAAATTATTACCGACATCAAAAAACAATATTTACATTCGCTGATTTTGCTGCATTGTTTATTACATTACTGGTAATACAATATAGATCAACCCATTAGTTGATATGATTTTAATGAAGTATTTTAAAATACAACAGTTTTTTGTGACAATTTGCTGAAGGGTTCAACAGAAAATTTATGATGAAATGCGGCGTCAGACATTATTATCAGTCTACAAATGTAATCAACTAAAAATGATAATTCAATTAATATGGATCGCAACAACATGCGATCAGTCAAACGCTCCATTAGCTGACATCAGATGAAAAAAAAACATAATAAAATTGTTTCAGTGCGTGTAATGCGGCTCCAGAACTTCGGTTCTCAATGTCAAAATATACATACACGTGAAGTACATTCACAGGAACTAAAACACGGATTTTTTTATATTCAATCTTGTGTGTCACATAAAAACATTAGAAGATTGTTAAGTCTGACAAATAAAAAAATCACTGTTTTTATCGAAGGCTCTATAAAATATTTGCAGCATTTTTAACATTCGATCTAACTTAAATAATAATATTATTACAGAACACATTGTTAATATGCTCTATATACATTAATAGTCATTTTGTTGGTTACATATTTTTTAAATTTAAGATTTCGTCTGAAGGTTCTTGGTGGAATTTCAATATTAAATTTGAATTGTTCAAATTTTGTTCACACAGATTTTGTCACTAACGACCCGGGTTTCGCCTTTCGAGATCTTCAGGCGTTGAAGTGCACGGATGAACTTGAACTCACGCTTAGTAAATTCATGTTTCGTATTTATATAAGAAATTAATGTATCATTGAGTTTAAAGCCATTGCTGGCGAAAAGGATAAGCTCATGGGAATGTTCACAGATTTGAGTAGTGAGTAGTTTTAAGAATTACATTTTTTTTGTTTGTCGGAAAAGATTTTCTTATTATGTTTATATAGGGTATAAAAGCGGCGAGCCAGGCATGTTAAGCATTTCATTTAAAATCGGAAGACTATCAATACCGCTCTGTTTATTTCTGAAATTTCCTGGAAAAAGTTTATGGGCGCTCGTATTTGGGTGCAACATTTGTATCCCTTATTCCTGATTGAACACGTGTCTCTCCGAAATTAAGTGATTAGCAAAAGTAGACGTGTATTTTTTCAATCTAAAGGCTGCCATGTGTTCTGATACTCTGTTCTTCAATGTATTTTCGGTTTTCTCGATATAAAATGTTGTACAACAAAAGCTTTGCAATCTATAAATCCCTGATTTATTTAAGTAGTGTATTCTATCTTTATTGTTAGAATTATTAGTTAAGCGCCATGGTATTGACCAATATTGCATTCGTTTATTCACAACATACAAAACCAAACCCTATACATAACGCAAGTTTTCACAGTATACGAAAACTTGAAGAAAAAAAATATTAAGGAATGAATTTAGTCACGGGTTCCATGCAACGGTTTGGAAACCAGCGGAGTAGTCAGATATATGCTGTCCGATGCGGTAGTAACGGAGGGTTTTAATTAAATCTGCCAATTAAAAAGACTACAGAAATGTAGCAAACGATCGCAATAAAAAAATTAATAAAACCTACATGAAAATAAAAATACTGCGGTAATGATACAACTCAATTACGAGTGTTGGGGACAAAATCAAATTGGAAATATGGCAGAAGAGGATTGTATGGGTTATTATTTTTTTTTAAATTGACCAGGTCCAGAAATGGCATGGAAGTTTTGTCATTTTCAGTCTACCGTTAAAAATAAAGCAACAATTAACAATCTTTTATATTTGTTGAACTGAATCATTAGACACAAATATGTCTAACTACAAGAGGTACAAAAACGACTAAGTTGGTGGCTTTAAAGCTTGTAACTACCAAAAGGTGAAATCTAAGTTGTAGCACGTATATATCACGACAGTAAAAACTTACCGACAGAATCCTTGGAAAAATATATTTTTTAAAAGACACTAAAAGTAACCGCCGCCTGTGTGGTCAAGGTCGTTGGCTTCGGTTACGGAGGTCACGGGTTCGAATCCCAGTACGGACAGTTTTATAAATTGATTTTTCAATAAATTTATGAATTTCTGTTCGAAGGCATGTGATGCATGGCATGTGATGGCATGTCATGGCATGTCCATGGCATGTGCATGTCATGGCATGTGCATGGCATGGCATGTGATGCATGTGATGTGATGTCTTGAAATCCTCCTTCTCACCAATGTTCCCGCACACATTTTTCCATCCCCGCACAGGCCGCACATAGTACAATATTGTAAAAATAAGTTTATTTCACCAAATTTTTATATTTGCGCACACTTTTTATTTTGCTGAAAATTTACTGCTGACAGAAGTTGATGGTCCGCACACACAATATAAAAATTAGAGGGAACGTTGCTTCTCACCCATCCTATCATATGAACTAAGCGTATCGAGAGCGATTAGCTAACCACTAGTCCTGTCCTAGCCCTACCCTTCTATTCTTACTCTCTTTGGAAAAAGAGAGGTTGAGCAACTGAGTAACAAGCAGTTCTCGTAGAAACACTTATGTTGAGATAAACTTCATTAGGAGTCCATATGCTCCACATTAGGAGCGGACATGGTAAAAAAAAACAAACATTATCAATATCACAGTTCAGTAAAAATAAAAAATTACATGGAAAGAATTCAATTTCAATCGTAAATTATTAATTCAATAAATAATGTATCTAAACAGTAAAGTTTAACACCAGTGTTTTCAGCTGCGATGTTTATTATTTCAATTCAGTTTCGTTTCATTTTATAAAGCTACTAAGAGAATAATATTACTCGAGTTAATTTAATTTACAGCGAAATAGAGAAGAGATAATAAATATTAAAATATCAAAATGTTATTAGACTATAAAAAATATTATTGCGATCAAAGATTATTTTTAAGTAAGCTGTTTCCCCCTCAGCGAGAGGGCACTCGTATAATTAGATTTATTTTATAACACATTTTTATAGCACTAATATAGTCTTTTAGGAAAACGCGAAGGCCATTCAGAATAAGCGGCGGCGTTAAAATTTTGCAAATTTCGCTAACAAAGTTTGGTAAACAGATTATCTGATGAGGATTACCTTACTTGTAAAACCGTAAAACGGGCGTCTGGAAATAGCTGACTTCCGTGCTATAGGAAAGGTGTAAAATTTTCATATGCTTATTTAAAAAGAACTTTAACCTTACGAAATGAAATTTTTGAACCGTTTACGAAATTAGTCTGCATTACCCACTTTATGTAAAAGAAAAACCTTTAACATTTAATTAAAAGTAACACTATAAACGTTGACTTGGGTAGGTTTAAAATGAATAAGTTATTTTAATCAAGAATGACACAATATATACGTTATAAGAGAAAGTTATTAATATGCAATTAGATCGTCCATTAAAAGATTTGATTATTTTTTATTGTATTATTATTTACTCGGCAGAGACAACAATCAAAATTGATTATCTTGTATTTAGTTTTAAAAGGAATTCCAAATATTTAATTCGTCATACATTCGTTAGAACTATGCTTAGTGGGATTTTGTAGAAATAAATACATTCCTATGTTTATAATTAAATTGCAAAAATACAACGCAATTCAATTTCCTACTCTGACAATAGTATTGGAAAGACGAAGTAAGAAAATATTAAAATGCTATTAACAATCACTATCGCTTGATTGAAATATATTTAATGAACTAGAGCAAGGGTCGGCAACCTTTTGTAGTTAAAATGCCAAATATTTTACGTGGGGATTAGTGCAAATCATTACACTGTAATGACATGTGTAGACAAATATTTTAGTTTTAAAAGGCTCGCGGGTCGCAGGTTGCCGACGCCTGAACTAGAGTAAGATGCAATATTAATTATATATAGTAATGGCATAAAGAACATACTTCGTATGTTATGTGGAATATAAACGTGCGATAGCGATAAATAAACTACAAGTAAAAAAAAAAAAAAAAATGCTACTCCCAACGAAAATTGTTAATAAATAGTGTACCTAAAGTTATAAGCCGGTTGCGTGGTCAAGTGGTCAACTCTGTTTACTTAAAATACGGAGGTCACAGGTTTGAATCCCAGTGCAGACAGTTTTTATATATTGATTTTTCAGTCAATTTATGGATTTCAGTTCGAAAGCATGGATGTATGTGATGTCTTGAATTCTTCTATTCTACCCTTCCTATCCAAAAAAACGAGTCGTAGCGAGTGCGATTAGCTAACTACTAGTCCTGTCATAGCCCTATCTTTCTATATATACTGTTTGAAAAAAAGCGAGGTTGAGCAACTGAGTAAAAATCAAAAGAAAATTTGATAATTTTGTAATTCCACTATTTGTGTACACGTGTTTCGCCTCTTTAAGAAGCATCATCAGAATATCGCAACGTTTACGGAAAAACTAAAAAATGATTAAAATCTTATATTATAAATTACAAAATAAAATTCGGGGTTCGTCCTTTTCTAAATACTTGTGATACTATTTTCTACATCATACTAAAAATAAAGTTCCACAAAGTTACCACCGAATCTATCAGAGTAACAATCAATTCTCGTAGAAATTCTCCAGTTGAAATAAACTCTATTAGGAGTTTGTATGCTTCTCATTGGGAGCCGATATGGTAAAATATGACCATAATAAAGATATAACCAATTTATAATCCGTCAAATATAAAAAGATTTTTTTAATACAAAAATAAAATATAGGTAATAAATTTATCACTTCGGTAATAAAACCTTATTTGATCATAATATGTTATTCGTATTCTAGTATACCTTTCATATACGCTACACTGCATAGATTCGTTGAGAATAAAAAATAAAAATAACGATGATTAACTCTGGAAATAATGGCAGATGAGTCGTTACAATAATTAAATAAGCCAGCGAAACGATACCGTTACGCAAATTTTATACTCGCAGATCGTGTTCTGCAAAATTAAGGGTTATGATATTACTTCGGGCAGAAGTACCTATGGCAACGCCGAAACCAAACCTTATACGTGATATTCAGGAAACGAAATCTCTACTTACGATAATGGAACAATGAAGACATTTATACTATTTTAATTAATGAAGTAATCGTTAATTATTTGTTAATAACTTACCGATCAAATGAATATTTATATATAGCGAGCTGAGTACTTAAAGGTTCTAAGTGTCGACTTAACTAAAGTAATAATGGAGCAGTCTTAAGCGTAGCATTATCTACATGCTGTATTAATATGAAGTCGAAATTTTGCTTAAATTTCCAATTAGCCGTAGTTTTAGGTGCGCGTCGCAAGATATCTGAGGTTTCAACCTGAATTCCTGAAAATCCCGAAAGGAGAAACCCGGGTCGTTAGTCAAAAAACTTTTGTGAATGTACATAGGTTGAATAATATTTTTTATATTTTGATATTTTTGTTCCTTTTTTTTTCTTCAATTATTTGATTTTGATCAATTATTTTTATTCTTCAATACAATGGTGTTATTTTTACCAATATAATGTTTTGTATTCTTGAAGTGTAGTATTATTACATTTTACAATATGAACTTAGTACATTAATGATATCAAAAACAAATTACAAAAAAAAAAAACACCTTTTCCTATTTATCCTCCATTTTTTTTATGTATTTTTTCCAATAATAATGATTACATTAGATATCTACAATAGAATTCGTTTTATTTTAATTTAAAAAGCGTAAGTCAGTTTTTTGAATCACCTGTGTTTTCATAAAAAAAATACTTAGAACCTTGTAGCACTGGCGGTTTGTTTGAATTTCAGATGGATAAGGTTCTAATAGAAGTTTAGGTATTTCTTATTAACTATGAAGAACTATTTTTAACAATATTTTATTAATTGGTATATCATCTTTTTTGGTGCAGCTGTCCACATAATAGAACCTTGTAGAACTCGGCTCGCGATTATCGCCTTTAACACATACCCTACACTTAATTGACTTAACCTAATCAAACTAATTATGTTATTACGAGCCATTCGTTAGTCGTCAAGTTTATCCTAGTACTCGATGTCACTGTATAATCCAGTTTATTTGTGACAAAAATTCATATGTTATTAAAATATAACAGAATAATAATAAAAGACCAATAAAAAATACTGTACATAACAGCGAACGCCAATGTGCCAAACATGTTTTGATTAGAAAATCTTACGAGATAAACTCGACGAGAAATTCTTCGGGATCGTCTCGTATTTGAACAGAAAAAAGTCTGATGTCCTTTCTCGGACTTGAGCCCATTCCAGCCTGATCGCTAGAGCAAAGATCTTATCAACAAGACCGCAGAGGGCTACAAAACCTGTCTACACATATGTACATTTTTATCCATATCCGCTCCCAATGAGGAGCATATGGCCTCCTAATGGAGGTATTTCAACTAAGGTTGCCACCTGTCCTGGGTTGGCCGGGATCGTCCCAGAATTGGAAGCGCTGTCCCGGATGGATCCGGATGAATGCTAAATTGTCCCGGAAATTTTGAGCAAATTGAGGATTTCAAATTCCTCGGTGAGCTAAAAAAAAAAACGAGTTTTTAGCTATTTGTCCCGGAGTTGTCACAGAAAAAGGTGGCAACCCTAATCTCAGCAGAAGTTTTTTTTTCTACGAGAACTGTTTGTTACTCAGTCGCTCAACCCCACTTTTTTTTCTTGTCGCCTGCTGTGGCCCAGGTGATTAGAGCTTACTCTACCTTTCACGCAGGTCTGTGTTCGATTCTCGGTAAGATCACAGTGAATTTGAGAATTACATATTCAATTCCAACTTGTGATCAAAGACTGGGTGTTGTGATGTCAATTCACATTTTTTCCTCTTCTCCCATTCTTATGATCCTTTAATGCGTTGGTGTCGCAGTAGCGATTAATTAACCACTAGTCCTGTTCTAGCGTTATCCTTCTTTCCATATAAAAAAATATATACATATAAATACTTCAATTAAATATATGACGATGACTTTTTAATCAATATATAAGCGAAATTAACCGTTTATTTGATTTCATCCGTGAATTCACCTTTCACCCATCTCATCTTAAAAATGTGGCGTAGCGAAAACGATTAGTTAACTACTAGCTTTGCCTTAGCCGTATCTTTCTATTCCTACTCTCTTTGCAAAAAGGAGAGATTGAACAACGGACAGACCAGCAGTTCTAGAAGAAACACTTCTGTTGAGATAAACTACATCAGGAGTCTATATGTCCCACATTATGAGCGGGCATGGTAAATAATGTTCGGATATCTGAAAATTTTGAAAGGCAAAAACCGGATCGTGTTAATCACTCAACCAAAGTTAGTTTTACTAAAAAAAATCCAATTGTAATTCATAGGTTAAGCATTTTTCAAATTTATTTTTAATTATGAAGTTAATAAAAAAAAAACGTAAAAAAAATCAACCATAGAGAAGTTTATTTTTACTTTAGCGATTGTATCGCTTATTTTGATTCAAAAATAAATTTTAAAGATATTATCGAAACAAAGTGTGTAAAAAAGGGCATTGAATAAATTTTATTAATACTTTTAGTAAAAATTTATAGCATGCAACGTATTATGAATAACCTTCACTGTTCGCTTTCAAACACATGTTACTAGTTGAATTGCTTTACGCAGAGTTAAGTCGAATTATTTACATTGAGATAAAAAATGTTAATGCATATAAAATCATGCGTTGAATTTTATACAATTTTGTTTAAGTCAAACAAATACAAATACTATGATCAAACTAATATATTAAGTGTATTGTTCAATTGAAATTTATCGATCTGGACAGCAAACAACACTTTGAATTAAAATTTTGTCGATCGATTTATTATATATTCAAGGTGTTACAACCTCGATCTGGAAAATTCTTAGCACGATGAAATCGCATTAAATATGTTATTAAAATATTATCTATATATTAAGGTAAGGGCACCATCTACCGCCACATTAGTAGCTTGATTTAAGAAATTTGTGTGTATTTCTTATATTTCTTAACGAAAACATAAACTTCTTGTTTAATTCTATACTGTTATTTATCGCCTATTTAAGTATAAAGCAATAATGAGGATGAGCTTTATATATAATTAATTAACTAAAGTTTTTTCATTGAAGAATTGTTCCCTATTACCGCCACCCAATTATTTTTTTTATCCAATTACCGCCAAAGCAGGAACCAACTACCGCCATATGAATTTAAAGCCATTTTAAACACGTTTAAAGATAATGTTTGTTCGAATTAAATTCATTTTATTTATGTACCTATGTTTAAATGTTTCCTATTATACCTAGGTATGTACTTAAATTATTTATATAAAAAAACACATTCCTAATACAAAAAAAAAATCAAAATCACATTCTTGTAAATAAAAAATTGCACCTTCATTGGCATTCACATAAATAATAGGTACTTACTTATATAAGTACATACTATGATGAAATTAGGCAAGTAGGTTAAGTATTACTTCTTTTTTAAAGATACAACTTCTGGGACGGAATAAAATCCCCTAATATTAGTCAACGTTGGCGTAGAAATTTTTACAATATCTGCAACAGGGTAATTTAAAATATCGTCGATCGCAGGCCACTTCCAGTTTGACCCTGCCATTGTCATGGTCTTAACTTGCACTTCATTATCGGTTGTATTGCTACCTAGAACAAGACCAGGAAACAATTCGCCTTCATAGGTCACAACAACGTAATCGCCAGTATCAAATGATGCTATAATTTCTTTGTGTACTTTAGCCACTTTTGCAGAATTCTGTTGTTTTGCTGCCTTTTCATCGAATCTTAATTTTCTTTTCAGCCGTCTCTCAGCTATATCCTTTTCTTTCATGTCTTTGTCCAATTTTTGATTTCGAAGATGTGCAAGGAATTCTTTTGAAGTTGCTACAACAGGAGTGACCTTCTTCAAATTTATTAACTTTTTAGACTGTGGCGCAGCTTCTGGCTAATACAGTGCATTCTTAAACGGCGTTGGGTACATTGTATCATTTGAATTTTCCTGGTGAGGTACTGGATTAGGTGTAAGCTGCTTCTGTGGGGTTGCCAGTTTTTTCATTTTTTTGTCATCAGCTATTAAGACTGTACCATCATTTAAAACGTTCAGGTCAATAACGTCACCTTCTTTGAACCGAAAACTTTCGTCCAGATTGGTTACATCGTTGGTCATACGAGAAAGCGGATCCTTATTGATGCTTATTTTGTGCCACAATTCAAATAAACTTTTGTGCTGAAGATCACCGTCCCAATCCGAAGAAGAACTTTGAAATTCTGTTAATAAGGAAGGCGCTATTTTGCTTTCTAAAATATCGAAGAATGTCTCGCCTAAAATAAAAATAAAATATTTAAGTATTTATTATAAGTAATCAAATATCAAACTACTTAATGTAAGTCGTGGGTGCTTATATACCGGCAGTAGGTCCTAATTTTTTTAAACCAATTCTTGATGTTTCTCTCTGTTAATTTTGATTGGGCCGAAGTAAGGTTCTGTGAAACTCTTTGCACCAATTCCGGATGTCTTTTTAAAAAAACAGCTAAACCATTTCTTTCCAGGTCTTCCACCAGTAAATGGATTTTCTCTGCTTAGAGTTTTGGTGAGTTCTGCGACAGAGTCCTGTAACTGAGGCTTCATTATTGGAAATCTTGACTTAGCTCATTCCTTATACTTACCACTAATCTTATCACGCAATGTGGTACGTGGTATACTATATTTTTTACTTATTGCCAGTACGGAACTCCCACGGAGTATAAACATTTTTTTGTGCCAACCATATTTCATAAATTTTTAATATCTGAAAATTAAGGTAAAATAATGACCTAATTACCGATTATGGTTCCTTTTACCGCCAATTAAATTAAAGCTGTATTTTATCAATTACATTATTACGACATTGGTATTTTTGAAACAAATTATGCTTATTTAATCATTTTCTTTATAAATTATATGAAAAATATTGCAATATTTAAGTTTATCAAGCTTAAATTTGCATTTTTGTATATGCTTATGTGGAGCCTATCACCGCCATGGCCAGTGCCCTATTACCGCCACTATATTTTTGCTGATGCTTTTACGGGATGAACAATGTACAGTAGAAGTGGCGGTGATTGGACCAACACAAATATAACTTGTGTTGTTCACTTTAATATTTGAAAAATGTATTAAATACTTATAATTTACATTCAAAAATTCAATGTTTTCAAACTCTATTACCGCCAGGGGTGGCGGTATTTGGTTCCCATATAATAATTAATGGGTCCAATCACCGCCACGCAATATTTTCTATTTTTATCACTTAAAAAATATTAATTAAAGATTTAAACTTACTTTAGAGTGTTCCGAATATGTTATTTATTACAAACTAAACGTAACTTTCATACATATTCAATTAATTTTGTTTTTAATCGAAAAATAAAATTTAACCATTTCTTAACAAAGTGCTTAACGAAAAGCCAAATCACAACTTTACCGCCGAGCCCTTGCAGAAGACTGAGATTTCCGTTAGAATAAATACAGTCAGCTACAAAACAACAAATGACACGTGATCACTATGCATTCGTATTAACCGTTCAATATATTTTTTTGAGAAAATTTTAACGGCTTTCTTGTTATTTCGAGAACATTCTTACGGTGGCGGTAGTTGGTGTAGTGGCGGCGATGGGTGCTCTTACCTTATAACGGATAAAATATTCACATTTCACTTCGTAACGGTTTATTTTCGACCGCACATTTTTGACTTTTGATAAAATGTGCAATTGATTTCAATTATTCCTTCAACCTTAAGAATATTCGAATTACATACATTTACATATATTTAATAAAAAAAAAATTGTTTCATAAGTGAGCTTTTAACCTTTTAGCTGTCGTAGATAATTATTAGTAATTACGTAGAACGATGGCTATAATTTTCAACTATTAATTTTATTAATTATTGACGAGATAACTCGTCTCTGGCGTGTTGAGCACAAAAAAAATACGAGATATCTCGTCTGTGCTCTAAGAAAAAGTATTGTTTTACGAAAAATTGATGTTCATTTGTTTCATAAACGAGCTTTAAAAGATAAATTATTGTTTTTTGAAAATTTGATTTTCTTTTGTTTCATTGACGAGCTTTCAAAAGCTCGATTATTGTTTTTCGAAAAATTGATTTTCTTTTGTTTTATAAAAGAGCTTTCAAAAGCTGAATTATTGTTTTACGGAAAATTGATGTCTATTTGTTTCATAAACGAGCTTTTAAAGCTTAATTATTGTTTTTCAAAAAAAAAAAATTCTTTTGTTTCATAAACGAGCTTTAAAAGTTCAATTATTGTTTTTTGAAAAATTGATTTCCTTTTGTTTCATTGGCGAGCTTTCAAAAGCTCAATTATTGTTTTTCCAAAAATTGGTTTTCTTTTGTTTTATAAACGAGCTTTTAAAAAAGCTCAATGATTATTTTACGAAAAATTGATTTTCTTTTGTTTTATAAACGAGCTTTTAAAAGCTCGTTTTACGAAAAATTGATGTGATTTTGTTTTATAATTGTGTTTTTAAAATCTTTAGAAATGTTCTACAAAAAATTACAAAATAGCGTAATCAACCCAAGTTCGACAGTCGAAAAAAAGGGGACGTCAACATTTTCTTTACTGCGGCCTTATATTGAATGAAATAAATGAATGTGACCCCAGGTCTATATGGTTTATGTTAGTTTCGCGACATAGTTTCCCAAAATTTTGGGACTCGACACCAATGTTCCCTCTAAGACAAGAGGTTAGCTGCGCGGAAATTTCAAAGGCTGCGCGGACTGATCAAATAATAATTGAACAACTTGTCTTGTAGTGCGCGGCAACCCGGAATGAGTGCGTGGGGGCTTCCCAACTGCTGCCGCGCAACTTAAAGGGAACGTTGCTCGGCATCCATGCTATCTCAAAGATTTAATGTCTCATTATTTTTTTATTTATACTAAAAATAAAATAATAACATTCTTTTACTATGGATCGAATTCTTTTTTAACCATTTGAGCAGAAAATTTTATTTTATTAAATTTGGTTTGGACGTAAATTTTGATTATATACAGTTCAGTGAAAACCTGTTTTTACGTGCCCGGAATCTTCGACTATTTGCGTATTTTGTTTTGCAATCCCGGTGTATTTTAGTTCTTTTAGAGAATTGGGTGTATTCTTAAAAAAATCTATTTAGAGAATTAATTTCAAATAGATCTTCTGGTTTATTTAATAAATAAGTTTGCAATTGATTTTTCACGCCAGTAAATTTTCTGAATATTTAAAAATGCAAAAACAGTCCCCCTTGAGGGCAACGGGCTTACAGCTAATAAATACTAAATAGCAGCAAATGCCTCGAAAATGAAGTCGAATACCAACGTTGGAAATAAGTCGTATTTTATTATAATAAAGTGATTTATATTTCAATAATATATGATTACCTACATTGCGAATATATACATAGGGGAAAGTCTTTAATGTTCTGACTAATTTAATGTTTTTACTAAACTGAATTAATGTAAATAGATTTTTTTAAGGTAAACCAATAATTTTAGAAAAAATAAAATAAATTTGTAATACTCAGCCACAATTTTAAATTGATGATTTAAAATAACGTATCTCAAATTATAGAAAATCGATAGCATGCAATATTATTACTACTTTATTATATTATCAAATTTTGTTTTTAGTATTTTCTATTGAAATTTACAAAAAATACGTACAATATATACGTAAATAAGAATCAATAATTTTTAAACGTGCATTTGATTCAGCTTCTAAAATCACGTTTAAAAAACAAAAACAAAAAAAATTGAAAGCAAACAATTTAGTCAAAAGACCTCGCGGAGTTAACTTTCATTATTACAAAAAAAAATCAATGCCCCTCAGTTAATAACACGAAAAATAATATGTATGTATTTTTGACATCTCACTATTATGTACAAAACTGAAAACCAAAAATAGCCGCCAATAATATTCTTGAAACACCAGAGATCAAAACGTTTTCAAGTGAAAATATAATCTCGCCAGTTCGCTTCAATAATGGAAGAGTCCACTTGAAGCAAACTGAAAATTTATGAATTCTCTATTTGAGTGCCTACAAGTGAACCAACGAATGCCCGATGCAATCAAAACACAATTAAAGGGTAATCCAATCGAAAAGCTGATCGTTCAATACCCAGCACATTGAACCCGTTTCAACATAAATACGCATTTAAATCTCATCTCAAAGACTTCCTAAGTGTATACAAACAAGTATTAATTAACGATAAAAAAATATTATTACAAAATAAAATCGAACACGTATTTAGATTACGCAACTCAATGGCGAACATTTTAACTCACAATACCGTAGTTTATAGTGGGGATAATTCAGTAATATAATATATTTATTTATAAGTGAAAATTAAAAGAAAAAACAGAAAACTGACTTGTTTATTTAAAAAATTTCATTGAAAGGTTAACATAACACAAATAAGATATTATATAACAATATCGTAAGTTAGAATTTGAGAAAAGTTATATTAGACGTCAAACTATTTGAATGGCATGAATACATATTCTCTTTACAATTATAAAACTAGGCGTATGTATTTCGTAAGCAGCGACAATTGTTACATTAACAAATAAAACACAGCCAAATTAGTATGTGTTTTAAAAATTTTAAATTTGATTTATTGTTGTGATTCATACATACCTCACGCGCGTCCATATAAAATTTGGTTTAAATCTGCTAGGTAACACAAATTGTCCGCATTCAAAATCTTTCTTTTTTATAAATAGCTTGTTTGCTACGACATTGTCAAAGAGTATGATAATTTAGTGTTTAGTAACACACATTGTCACGCGAACAAGAATAAATGCATAATATACGATACAAGAACAAAATAATTTTGATTTTATTTCATCTCCTATATCTTTATCAAATATTGATTAATTACTTTTAATGTGTCCACTGTCAATACTTGTTGGAATGGTATTATAATAAAAATAATAAAACATTTTTAGTACTTTTTCCACATAAAATTTATTTGATCAGGACCGGTTTCGCACATCGCGAGCATTGTCAACTGCTATTTATAAAAATTAAATTGAAATAAAAGGTGTAAGCAACTATTAACAATGAAAAGGATTTACAAATTAAATTATAATTACACAAAATTAAAATGCTTAAAATCAAAATTTATTATTTTTATTAAATATTGATTAGTATTATATTCCATGGTAATAAAATGAGATATAAAAAACCAATCCAACCTACTTATCTAAAGAGCCACGATTGCATAAAAAGCAACTTAACAGTGCGTACAGAGCGAAAATTATATCAAATATTTTTTTTAATTGAATTTCGGTTCGATAATTTGAAGCGGATCAATTTAATTAAATATAGACAAACTTTTTGCAGCCCTGAATATAAATATTAAAAATAAAAATGGCTTTAATAAAATCACAGTAGTGTTGAGACACGATTAACATAATTCATCCTTATTAATACGTTTCTTTACACTGGACAACATATTGAGTGAATACAAGTAGATTCGTGAGTGTAGAATAGAGAGTGTTCGTTCAAGTAGATTCCCGCTTATGTGTTGGTTATACAAATACGGCAATATATTACACAAAATCAATTAGTTTAAAGTTAATTGATATACAAATCGTCAATAAAATATTTTAGAAGGTTATTTTATCGATCTTATAATAATAAATAAGTTTTCACATTTTTATGTATGGCTTAAGTTTGAGCCGGGCATAAAATTTATATAATGATACGATAAATTTTCTAGGCTTGAAGGCTTTTTTAGGATTATAAGGTAGGTAATTATCTAAGAAGCTTTCTTCGTAGAAACTTACAGCGTCTGTCTATGTACGCACTAAATTCAACCTTTTTATAATGAAAACAAAAGAATCTTGGAACTGCTCTAGGCGGTATGGTATTTTGCATGAAACTGTTAAAAGTTTTAGCATTAACATCGCTCCTCTCAAATTCCCCTTGAATATAATTATAAACAAAGAGGGAAAAAGTTTCAAACCTTGGCTTGTATTCTTCAATTGGCAACTAACAAAAGGATGATGTTTTCATTTTTCATTTTTAAAATAAAATTGAAGAGGCTTAATAATTTGACCCCACTGACTAAAATGTTTATTTCGTACTAGGGACAACCAATACTGGGTACCCCACTCCGATAGCGTCCGAAAAACGAGATCTGGAATTATGTCAATAGCCCAGAGAGTTGGCGCGGTGAGGGGATGATAAAAGTTACGCAACACAGGTTAGAAGTCGAAATTAATAAATAATTAATAAAAACACAATGTAACACTTACGACAACAAGTGGAAGGCAATAAAAGAGTTTCGCAAAACTATTGTTTTATAATTTAAGATTTCGACTGAAGGTGCTTGGTTGATACAGTTTTATGATTTAAACAGAAATAATTAGAAAGTAATGCTTCATAGAACTTCTATTTAATTGTAGAAAATTGTCGAGAATCTGGAGAAGAAAAAGAAAACATTTGTTTGCCAAAAGTTTCAAACGGCAGTATTTGGCAGTAGATTGCAAACGGAATCGAAATATCTTAGACAGCTAACTAAGTGTACGTTTTCACCAAATTTAAATAGGCTTGTGGATCGCCTCCCTGGCAGATTGGAATTTTTTTGAAAAAGTTAAAAAAATATAATAAAAAATAAAAAAAGGACGTTATAAAAAAGAAAACAGACAATAAGATACAATTTATTTTATTCATCGCCGTTTTGACAAGTTGCATAAATAATGAGTAATCAATTTTATATTGATACATATATTGTTGAAATGGCATACAAAAACTTAACTTAATGAACGTTTATTAACGAAAGTCGACGTTTCGTGAAACATGTATGCAAAATATAAATTTTAATACTGTAATACCCCATTAATTAACATGAAACAAACAATCTCGTGGCCTATGACAATAGATAAAATCATTTAATTCTGTTGTCGCGACACGTAAGTCTCGTTCGTAAACAGCATGATTATAACAAAAGGAATAAATAACTCAATGATTGCGTAGAGGTTTACCAGGGTGACGCAAATCCGTAGCCAGATAAACAATCCTATATCTGTTCGGTAAGTGCCACCATTCGTCTTCCTTCGCGATGCATTACGCGAGTTGAAACAGTCTCCGTTGCCTTTCTCATACTCCACAATAAATAAACAAAGCTAAGCGATCTTATTATTTATATGCACAACTGAGTGCGTAACTCCTTGCTTAGTATACCTTATCCAAACTTAGCGTTTGGGTAATCAAACTTGGAGAGCAGTAAAGCTGTTATTTCTTGGATGACTAAAAGTGTTTGTTGAAATGTGCGATTAAATTCAAATAATATAATAACAATAAAAATAATAAAAGATTTTTAGTACTTTTCCCACATAAAATTTATTTGATCAGGACCGGTTTCGCTCATCGCGAGCATTATCAACTGATGAGCGAAACCGGTTCTAATCAAATAAATTTTATGTGAAAAAGGTACTAAAAATCTTTTA
The DNA here is from genome assembly GCA_031772345.1 of Himalopsyche anomala. Lineage (NCBI taxonomy): Eukaryota > Metazoa > Arthropoda > Insecta > Trichoptera > Rhyacophilidae > Himalopsyche > Himalopsyche anomala. The sequence goes on from CM062821.1 coordinate 25,647,881, forward strand.
TTATTTTTATTATAATGCCATTCCACCAAGTATTGACAGTGAACACCTTAAAAGTGAATATAAGAATATAATAACAGCCGAAATACATAAAGAAATACTTATGTTAACAATTGTTTATTTTTTCATACAGCATAAATATTCAATTAGATAAGTTTTACAGTCGTGAAACTTATAAAAAAATAAAACTAAATAAAACTTACAATTAAAAACACATAAAATTTCATACATTTACTGACATTGCTTGATGAAATAAAAATCGTTCAAAAGGACATCGTCATTAACGGATTACACGGTTCAAATTCAAAAACAAATAGTTTTTTGCAAGCACTCTACATGTAATTTATTGATCAAATTAACTGAATATTAGGGATTTTGCATAAACTATATTTAGACTTAGGCGTCTGTTTCCAATGTGTAGCATATAAACTTCGAATATAGTTTTCTACGAGAACTGCGTATTACTCAGTTGCTCAACCTCTCGTTTACGAACAGAGTAGAGATAAAGTATAGGACTATGACAGTATTATCGCTTTCGTTTTAGGAATAAGATGGTCGTAAAGAATTTTAGACATCAAATATAATACATCCAAACTTTCAAACAGAAATCAATAAATTTATTGAAAAATCTGTCGATACTGGGATTCGAATCCTTGACCTCCGCAACCGAAGCCAAAGACGTTGCCCACTCGTTCACGGACCCGACAATTTAACGGCTGAGTATATCAAGAAAGTGTATAATGAATGTTATGGAATGTTACTAAGTAAAAATGAAACACGCACCTTACTTCATAATAAAGCGAACTTTAATATTTAGTATGGGTATATTATACTACTGAAAATGTTCATTATTTTCTTATGAATAGAACCGTTTCATGCAATTCATCACTTGTGAATGCGAGAGAAAAATAACTTGAAAGAAAAATGAGCGATCGTTTTTTTTGTTATTATAAACAAATTAAAGTTTTCACAAGCCATGCACAAACATTTTTGACGTAAAATTAAACTAAGTTTACAAAATTACATACGTACATTAAACAACGGCTAAAACATTTTTTTTAATTCATGTACCCAGTGTAGAAAACCTACAAAGTTCACAAAAACGTTATAATGTCGGTATCGAGTATATTATCATTAAGTTATAAATGAGATATTATAATAAATGATTTTATCTAATTTTGACGGAAGATAAATGTTTTCCGTTATATTTGATCTCGATTATATTTTGAAGAATCTCACTTCTTTTGAAGAAAACACAGTTATTATGTTTATATAGACTGGTTTTTATTTTAGTGAGATATAATATTGACGACTGTTATTGTCAAAAATGCATTAAGAATATTGGAAAGTATCTTTTTATCGTGGTATTAAAAGTAACCGAGATTTTTTTTATTATTATGAGAGTTTGAGCGTGTACCGGGCTATTACTGCATGTTATTGTGAATCGATAATGCATACTATGACAATATCTATAATTTCGCAGCGTTATATCCCACCTTCACAAGAAAAGTGACACAAAGAAATCGATATCAGATAAGATTTAAAAAAAACACACACACACACAAATTAACACAACACGGCATTAGTTACGGTACATATAAAGCTTCCGAAAAACTGTCACATTGGAAAACGTGACACTATTCATAAGCACAGTGTTACTTTGTCTTTGTAGCAGTGAGTTGACGATTTATACAATAGAAATTACTTTTCTACATTATTTTTTTTATTTGAAATCTAGGTAAATTTGGTGTATTTCGAGTTGTGCGACTTTTCTTGCAGGGGTGCGATATTTTGAAATAACGACTTTTGTGATATTTTATACAAAACTACGTAGTAAACTAAGAAATATTTTCCGTTGATACATATTTGGTTAAATATGTTTCAATCTCACAATAATTCGTGCCATCACTGTTAAGCATGAAGAATTTAATTGATATTAGGGTTGTTAAACATATTATGACACTCATATAATTCAATTTAGCTATACTTAAGTTTAACGGCACCTGCAAACTTTACTGAAATTTTAATTACTTTGGTGATTAACAATGTTTGCTAGGAAGGCATAAATGTACAAAATTCGTAATAAGGTTATATAAATATCTTAACTTATTTCTTTACTAAATTATTTTCATAAATAAGCATACGACACGAATACATTTTTTATTATTTACATTGGTTCAGTTGTTACCTCACGATAATGCAATTCTTTCTAATTCAACGGCTTGTTGCTTTTGTTGGGCGTCGCATAGCACGTCCCTTAGCTGGAATCATTTAGTCTTACCTGCAACAAAGAAAAACATACGCACACATTAATTGACTATGCCCATTGTCTTAAGCCGTGGCAGTTTGCCGGGGCGGACCGGACATGCCGGAAACCAGGCCAGAATGACTCGCCTTTTGTTAAATATGCAATCTAACAACGATAGCGGAGCAGTGATACTGCCGACTGACATCTCAAAGGGTATAAGCAGATATTCAAAGTAACCGAGAATGGGTGTCAAGCTCTAGCTCAGCGGATAAATACATATCACAGGGCAGCTTTAAAGTCCTTTATTCACAGCAATGCTAAGTAATGATATTGCTACGTGCCTCACGCTACACTGTAAGTTCGCTGCGGTGTAAAATGGAAGCACTACTCGGTCTATTTAATTCACGAGATCAATTTCAGACCTTTCAATTTTATTAATGTATTTCTTAGGTTGAGAGCAAACGTAATTTATTTTTTATCTAAAAATACGACATTTCGAAAAAAGAGTTTTTTAAATAACATAATTTTATTATAATATAAAATTAAAAATAATTTAGATTATTCCACATATTGTGTACGTACCCACGTAACATATTTCATCACCATGGGGTCCCTGGCTATATTTTTAATTGTTTTTAACTAAAAAAAGAAAACCAACTGTAAAATAGCAGAATGGAGGCATTCAGCTTCAAAGATTTGAAGTTTTTAAATTATTTTAATGTTGGGAATGTACATGTTTCTCTTTAAATTGTATTCATCTTTACAGCTTCTTGTTAATTAGGCGTAATGAATAATTTGAACTTGGTTCTTTTTTTATAAAAAAATAGAAAATCTTCCCACTGAACAAAAATGAAATAATATAAATAAAACATAAACTAGACCGAATTTCAGTTTAATCTATCAAATTTTAATTAGGAATAATTACTAGGAGTATTACATATTACTAGCTCAAAATAACAAAAAACGTCAGTTGGTTCCTTTTTGCATAACTCAATCAAATGATTCGTCATTTATTATGTTCTTCAAGCAGTTAAAAAATGCACGTAAATCAAACGAATCTTGATTACTTTTTTTTAAATATTTTTTTGTCGAATATGTATGTAGTTTTTCCTATCAAATGATGTAATACTAATAATTAACTTTTCCGGTTCTGAGCTCAAGAAATGCGACCCCAATACCCACATTTTCTTAAATATCTATTTTAATATGGGTGATACAATGTTTATAATTAAGGTATTCTTATATCATAGTTTTTTGGACCTTTTGTAGTATATATAAATACGATAAGATAAGAGATAAGCGCCCGCTTATCAGCGATCGTTCGTAAGATAACTAGGCTGAACGCCGCTAAGCAAAGCGCGCCAGTAGCACATTGATATTTGCACTGAAACGACGTATATTTTACGCGCAACTTAAAATATGATTATTTATTAAAAAAACCACGGATTTTTATAAAAAAATGTATGAGGAATGATGCAGAGAGATATTTTAAAGCCCTTAGACTATTTATTTTTTTGAAATTCATAAGAATAAGGCCAATAATGAGGAAACCACTGGGGTCCCTAAAAGACCCCCATCGGCCGAGAAGTATTTTTTTAGTCTCCGAGCCGCGAGAGTTAACAGTAATATTAATGTAGCTCATGGTTATTGTAATTTAAGTGACATTAAAAAAGCTTAGAAACGATATAATTTTATATTTCCTGCAGCAAGTAAGTAATTCTTACAAATTTAAACTGGAATGATCGCACAATTAGAACAATTGCGAAAATAAAAAGATCGTTTCGGTAATTGTACTGTTTCCCGGCGTGCTTGTACGTACGACTTTTGAAAGATTCTCAGAAGTAATATATCTGTTAATTTATTTTGCCGCATAAAATGTAATAGGCACTTTAATTTTAAACTAACAGTTTCATTGGCGTAGGTTCGCACAGAAGATAAAGACAAAATATACCGGCGGAAAAATAAATACTTAGGTACAAATACCCAAAATGACATCGATTAAACTTCATTATTTAGTAGCAAATAGCAATTGTTGAAATAAAATAATTAAAAAAGTTTGTCTTAAAAAATAAATTCTATTAAACCGACAGCAGGGTTTAAAGAGAATCGAAAAAGGGTTATATTTCAATAATTTATTTTAGTATGACAAAACTTATGATTATGATTTTGAAATATCTTTTACCAAAGAAATTTCGAATGCCGTATGCAACGTAACAATTTGTCGATTAACAATGAACATTATTTTTATTTAATCAAAGCAAACGTCATATTCATCATGAAAAAACCAAATAATCATATATAATTAAGGAAATCCAACCATTGAAATAAAAACGATAATTAAATAATAAGTCTTTAGCGTATATTTAAAATTTGTACAGAAAAAATGGAAGATTGTTTTTAAGCTGTTGAAAAAGTTGTAATCCAAAATATACATAGGGGCTTGGTACTCATTAAGTAACTGTGTCAGTTCAACGGTCGAGCAGTGAATGCCGTTGGTTTACGTGTTAAAATCACAATACAGACAGTTTTTTGAAAATCTGTTCAAAGACACTTTTTGTTGTGATGTAAAAATCTCTTCCATTCATCCAATCCTAACAGCAGAGCGTAAGGAGAGCGATAGCCACATGTCTTTTCGTAACATTGTTATATCCAACTCTTCTCGAAAAAGAGAGGTTTGGGCTACTGAGTACTACATGATTTAAAAACAATTGATGATTATAAGTAATTTTACTGTACACTACATCCTTGGGTGCAACAAACATCGATGCAAGTATCGGTTTGTTTTATAGCAATTCCATGCGAGTGTACTAGCTAATAAGCTGCATCGTTCTGACGCCTCGCGAATTCCTCGCAACGCAGGTTGAATAGCCTGATAAATTCCTGCTGCTGTGTACGTACAGCGCGATTCTATCCAGCCGAACTATAGGTACTATACCAACTGTATTTTCATTTGATAGCAACTGTGAGTAATAATAAAAATAAGCAATAAGGAAGACTCCGGACATTTAAACCGATAGTTAATATCGGCAAAAATTCAATTCGAACATGTTTCGCATGCCTCTAATCCAGCCATACTCAACCTGCGGCCCAATCAGCTCTTATGTGCGGCCCAAAATAATTAGTCACCAAATATTAAATGACGAAGACAGTTAAAAGTTTGACAAAATATCAAAATTTTCACTAATTTTTAAGTAAACGATTAAAGATTTTGGATACATTGGTATTTTTGATTACTTTTTATGTATTTTTTATTTATTGTTCATTGTTATTTTTACTTTGAAAAATACATGAATACATAAATGTATACATACATATGTATATATTTACATAAAAAAGTTTTATTTTTACATCATAATACATACATATGTATGCAGTATAGTATGTGTTATATTTACAGTTTACTATAAATATGTTGCGGCCCACGTAGAGAAGCAAAAATTGGAATGCGGCCCAGAGGAAAAAAAGGTTGAGTATGGCTGCTCTAATCTTACCTCTAAAAATGAAATTTGTTGTTAAAAATTTCGTATGTAATAAATAGATGATTTCAACCATGTCATTTTGTTTTTTTTTAAAACGAATATGGGGTATTGTTACGAGTCTATTATTATAACTCACGTTCTCCGAAAATTAAGTTTTGAGAAAATCGCAAAAAAAAACCACAGGAGCACAATTTTTCGTAATTAATAAAAGTTACAAAGTACCCAAATAAATGGCAAAATTGTCTTAAGATACGAAATAAACTATTACCTAAGGGTTTTTTCTAACAATATTCATTTAAAAATTTGAGCTTAGACACCGATTGTGATATTTGGCAGTGGTTTTAATAGTGGTCAAAGAAAATTTTAATACCCAACAATTTTTCGATATATATGCAGAGATCCATTTAGATTTTTTGGCATACATATTTCGAAAATATCAAAAATGGTGTTATGAGTTTTGATACCAAGTTCCTCAATTTGTTTTCTATACTTATCATACGGACAGTTTCATAAATTTGTTTTTTCAATCATCACGAAATGCACAGATGTCTAAAACATTCTCCCACCTATCCGATTCTTAAACCAACGTTGTCTATTACTGGTCCTGTGGAAACCTCATGCTATCTTTATTTTCTCCGACAAGAGAGGTTGAGCGAATGAATCACAGAGAACAACGTCTGTTGAGAAACTAGATAAGAAAACCATATACTCTATCACTTTTAGGGTGTTCACTGTCAATACTTGGTGGAAAGGCATTATATTAGTAAAAACACTATATTCTTTTGTACTTCATTCCACTTTAATTAATATGTCAGGACCGGTTTCGCTCATTACGAGCATCGTCAGTTGACGATGCTCGTAATGAGTGAAACCGGTCCTAACATATTAAATAAAGTGGAATGAAGTACAAAGGAATATTGTGTTTTTACTAATATACTCTATGTTGAAAGCAGATATGGTTAAAAAAATATATATTGAGTAGTACAAATTTAGTTCACGACAATATTATTAAAATAAGGTCTGCATTTCGTAGTTGAGTATCATCGGGCAGATAATTGTACTTAAAATAGTATAAATACAGCACAAATAACAAAAAATACTATTCACATTTCAAAGCTCAAACGGATAAATGGTAGATTTTCATGGCATGGTCAACGAGGGGGATTGACCTCGCGCCAATTGGTTATGTGTACAAATACAAAATAAGTACATATTTGCTTTTGATACCTCGAGAATTAAATAAGTTAGATCAGGGTTTCTCAACGGAGGGCCAAAGCGTGTTTCAAGGAGGGTACAGAGATTAATTTTTGTTTTGGGGAGCCACAACACAGTTTAGGGGGGGGGACACGGGCAAATTTTCCGAAATCTCAAAATTTCTGCGAATTCGGATTTGAAATTCTCGGAAGAGCTTAAAAAAGCTCCCACGCTGTTCATTTTGGAAAATCTGTAAATTTATGCGATTTTGGTTTTGAAATTTTTGGAAGAGCTAAAAAAGGTCACAGGCTGTCCATTTGGGCAAATTTGTAAATTCCTGGGATTTTGGATTTGAAAATCTTGGAAGAGCTAAAAAAATGTCGCACGCTGATAAATTTGGGAAATCCGCAAATTCCTGGGATTTTTAATGGGAAGACAAAAAACAATGGTTTGGAAGCCACAGAAAAATAAAGACAATTAAATGTGGCCTCGGGCCCAAAAAGGTTTAGAAACACTGGGTTACATTGTATGTAGATTCGTGTTACATATATTATTATAACTATACTACCAAATGAAAACCAAAATTTCCCAAGTCGCTTTTTACGTTAACGAAGTCTATTATACCAGTACCAACTCGGATGCGACTAATTGTAAAATGTTCAACGCTTTGTATTATCCCCACGTTGTCGGGAAAGTGCAGTGAGGTAGCATAGTTGTTCTAAGCCTCATGGTGGCGTAAAATCGAGATAAGTGCACTAGCAAGAGAAACAGCTTGTCGCTTACGAATCGCCGGTAAATTGGCACGCTCTAAATCCATTTGTTTAATTAGCGAAACGCTCCTTGCAATTACTTAGTATTATGAGTACCATAAGCGCCAAATTATACGAATATTGCGAAGGGAAATGCAATTGTTGCAGCACACATATTGCTATTGTGCATATTTACAGTTTATCACAATTGGGTATTCCAATTCCTTTTAGTTTTTAGACCTCCCAATTAAAATATATTACGATTTATAGAGAAAAAATAAAAAATAATTTACAGTGGTTAGTTAATGACTACATATATTCACAAATAAAAAAAATACATGAACTAGACTAGTTACCTAATATACATTATTTTATTATTTTAAAAACATTCATTGGCGATCAATTTAGTAAATACGATTATTGAGTGAAATATATTATATTTAATATCTTTGGAATTGATAAGAATTTTAGCTGCATGCTTTATTAACAACGGCTTCAATTAAAGATTGAAGGAGGGAATAAATTGTTTCGGGGTCAGCCAGTTCTCTACTCGTTATTAGAGCTACTGAATTGTAGCAAAAAAAATATGCGGCAAAAATAAACGAACAAATAACGAATGCAACATCAATAAATTTGTATTTTTTGCTACACACACATAAAGAAGATGTTTCTGTTCTGTAGTTCTGGTTTTTTTATTATTTGAATCGTTCAAATTATGTACATTCGCACAGATTTTGTCACTAACGACCCGGGTTTCGCCTTTCGGCATCTTCAGGCGTTCAAGTGCACGGATGAACTTGAACTGACGCTTAGTAAATGAATGTTTCGTGTTAATATAGTAAATAAATGTATCATTGAGTTTAAAGCCATTGCTGGCGAAAAAAATTAGCCTATGGGAATGCCCACAGATTTGAATGGTGAGTAGTTTTAAGAATTATATTTATTTTTGTTTGTCGGAAAAGGTTTTATGATTATATTTATATGGGGTATAGGAGGGGCGACCCAGGCATGTTTAGTTGATCGTTTAAAATAGGAAGACTGTTCAATTGCGCTCTGTTTATTTCTAAAATTTCCTGGAAAAAGAGTTTATGAGGGTCCGTATTTGGGTGCAACATTGTTATCCCTTGTTTCTGATTGAATACGTGTCTTTCTGAAATTAAGTGATTAGCAAAAGTTTTTTTTTACTTTTTATGCTCGATTAGAAACGGACGTAAAAGTAAAAGTACTATTTTTTATGTATAGCGGTTATCTCGGTGCTAATTGAAATATTTCAATATCGTGTAATACATGCATTTTAAAAAATATTACTGGTATAAAAATTCCATTAATCCTTTTAAACTAGGTCATATATAAGTGGATGGTAAATCAGTACTTCCAATACATCCGGATAGAATTGAATTCCCAAACGACTCTCCATTACGTGAAGTAGAAGCGCATGCATTTAAATCTCACAATCCGCAGGCAATTTGTGCGTGTTTAGGGAATAAATATACGGCGGAGGGCAACAGAACTCAGATTGGGTCGGTCTGCATCGGTAAGCACCTATGTATTATAATAAATAATACACCTATTTCAAAACTATAATATCAACCATTTACATATTGAAACTATTACTAAGTATAATAAATAATATGCGTATTCATAAGAATTTGATTTCCCAGTGGCAATGAGGGATAAATTAAGACAACCGTATATTAAGGTTACATAATAAGAGTACATAGCGAAGATTTCTTTTCGTCAGTATAATGCAGTTGTATGGTTATTTTTATTTTTTGTTAAACAAGTGACCGATTAAAGCGAAGATGGTTTCACTAAATAATTTGGTTTATTTTCTTTTATGTAAATTGGACTCAAATTTGGATTTCAAAATAACACGGTGCTACATTCCTTGCATGTACTCAATACTCAGCACTATTATGCACAGAGATTTTTATTAAGCTAAGCCCAAAAATTTGCAAAATAAATATTTCACAAACTCTGGATGTATCAAGTGATGAAAGCGATATCGTACCAATTGGGTGTAAAAGTACTTATAGTGTTGTTGAATAATCTGTGATGATTTTTTTTAAATTAAGATACAAGAAACAATGATTAATATATTTTTTAATATACTGAATTGATTTTTATACAAGGAAACCTATCTACCATTATTTTTTTTATTTAATAATAATTCTTTCACACGCTTTTTACACAATATCGCGTGGAACGTATCCACAGTGTAAAAGGCAGTCCAGTGTGTTGAAATATATTTTCAAATAATAGTATTTCAAACATGCACAATGTTACATTTTTATTATCTATTAGTTGATAATTCTCGCGATGAGCTTAGCCCGGTCTAAATCTAAAAAAAATATATGGATATTTTTTTTATCTTAGACATATATGTTTTTAGCTTCATGTCAAAAACTGTATGGAAAAATCAACATAAAACATCCTTGTTCGGTCACGTATGCCCGCAACCGTATAAACATCGAAAAGCGTTCGTTGACCAGCTTAAAAAATACTAATAAAATGAAAACTCGTGATAATAAATCTGAGAAAGTTGATAAAATTTATTAATATGAGTCAAAATATTTGTTAAGTATCTAACGTGGTGATTTAAAGATAGATTTAATCTTAAAAAATCATCAGTCGTGTTCGTAGACGACTTTTTAATAGTAACATTAACCGCTATGCTTCGATACGAAACAAATGATAACTGCAGCAGGAATACATATGGATTGGCCGCATTTAAATAGTGTATTGGCGCATATAAATTCCGAACAGGAATGTTTATTCCGGGCACAGTAATTGCGACCCAATACATCTTGTCAATCGTTACTGCTGTACAAATGTTTAACCAGCCGGAGTCCATAAAGCTCAGCGGCGGGCGCATTCAAACTTTCAAGTGCTCGAGTAAACTCGATGTGTTACCAGTTTACCCGAATATTGGCATAACAATGTGTTCCTGGAATACACTTTACAGCATGTCGTTAACAATATCGGCAATAATATGGAAACCGAATTAGCATACAAAATTAGTATTACATTACGAATGTAAACATCGTCGTAATATGACAATCGATATTTGCATTTAAATATGTGTTTATTTGTTTATTGTTTTGCAAATTTAAAGGGCAGTCCACGGAATTACAGTTTACGCCAATGCGCCATGCACTTAACAAATGTATCAACAAGATTTTTTTTGTTTAAATAAAATTGCGAATTTTCATGTGGGTTCCAAATGATGAATCCATTCTAGCGTACTTAAGATCAGAGAAACATAAAGAATGCGAAACACAGAAGATATAATCAAAATGAAATTATGAAAACGTTCCATCGTGTTTTGGTGGAATTAAACAAGAATCTAGTTGTCTATATGAAATAAGTAAAAATATATTCATCATACTCGCTCCAACCTTACATTAGTAAAAGTAAAATATATTTTTTATACAAACAAATCCTTCCGTAAGTTGGCGGTCCTGAAATATCTTAATAAACATTCCTCATGATATAATGAAATATTAAACTTTCTCGCGGTTAATTTCACAGAGAAAAATAAATTTAACTCGGGCACTCCGACTACTTTCCCCAAAATCTTACAGAAATTACTCACATTTAGGTTTTGTATAATTTATCCATTACAAAAAGAAGAGGCGTAAAGAAGAAAAAGATTTAAGGTCGTAAAATAGGTACAGAATCACAAATGTATCATAGGCTTTTTATTTTACATATTAATTTTGATATAAACTTTCTATTTTTAACCATAAATTCTTGAACGAATCATGATTGCAAGATATAACACAGCACGAATGTGAACACGCGTCAAAATTGCTCGGGACGAAAAAATGCATTGCTTAGCAATTGTAACGCAAATAAAATATAAATAAATACTTTTTAATTATATCCGCCTCGCGCATCAATATAAAATTGAATTCAATATTTTTTTTATTCCACTAGTAATACAAAATGTGTCACGTGTTAAGTTATAAATTACATGGAGGTTTGTAGCAGCACAAGTGAAATAACAAAAATATAAAATTTAATTTTATATCAAAAAATTAACTTACACAAAGTTACCGCCGAATCCATCGAAAATATAAGGCATTAAGTATGTATCAGTTTGGCACTAATAGGTTTGATAAAGACCATTTTCAGTGTTTTACTAGCCTCGTTTTTACGGCATATAGGCCTAATACTATATTAAAAAGAGTAAAATAAAAAAATACGAAAAATAAATATGATTAATTAGATATAAGCGTTGTATTTTTTTTCAATGAAAAATAAACCAAAAACAGTACCGGATATAAGTATGGGATATCAATACGGTCTAGAATTTAACTAGACCACAGTTTCAAGTGCGTGTAAGCCAACGAACTATGCATGACCATACTAAGCACGCATACACTTCTGGAGCTTAGATAAGCAAAAACTGACCACACCATAAACTTTGTTAACCTTCGAGGATAAACTTATAAATAAATGATGTAGGGTCAAGGAGATTGATTGATCAAGTTCGGCTGAGTGAAACCCAAGTTTTTTGCACATGCCAATATTCTGAGCACCAACCTATTGATAAATTCAACTATTTTACACTTTCATATAATGAAGAACTAAAGCAGAACCTGCAGAAGTCTCAACAATGTCTAGGAAAATCGTCGGTGTTAAATACGAAGTTAAATCTGTAAAAATAAAAAATATGAATAATATAATTTATATGTTATCATACACAATATGTAAAAAATGTCTTATAAAAAAATATATTTAATAGTTTACACACACCAAAACAACCACAATGATGAATATATTAAAAATTTCCAAAACATATTACTTAGCATATTTGGTCGTTTTATCAGGACTTTGGAGTCAAAATAAAGCGACTCCGGCTCTGAATTGATTTTTCAATAATTTCCATTAAACTATCATTTATATTATTATTATTATATGTAAACCGATAGATTATCTTAAGTCAGCTAAGCATGCAGTGGCAACCTTATGGACTCTTGTGGTTTGAATACACTTTAAATCATTAAATATATTTCTTAAAATGGGTCAGAGTCGAAAGATTTTTCTGACTCTGAAAACACCAGACTCTTCGACTCCTGACATGGAATCCAACTCCACAGCACTATTTTTTAAGACGAACGATCTCACAAATCTTCTTTTACAGTTTTTTTTCGTAAAGTATGTTGTATCACATATATTTTATTTAATTTGCATACATGGCCATCAACTGCAAAATATCTAATATTTATAGTAGAACTGAATGCTTTCTTTGACTTGTTATAATAATTTTAGAGCTTATAAACAGACAGTTACCGAAATTAAATATCAATAAAGCAATTATAGAAAATAAAGTGCGTTTCGAATATTTGGTATTTAGTAAATAGTGACATTTTCAACCATATACAACGGCTTTTCTTTATTTTTTTATTTCAGAGTACAATTTGTGATATTGTATTTTACACAAGGCATTGATTGCTACGTTGCTTGAGAGCGTATGCTGTTTCAAAATCGGTTGGAAATAGTACCGCCCGGTTGAAATGAAAACTTCTTAAAATGTATGCCAATCAATACCGTAACGTTAAAATAAATAAAACACTGTTTTTTACTGATTTCACATTTATTTCATACTATGATTAGGACCAGTTTTGTCCACCAAAAGCATTTTCAACTGATCAGTTGAAAATGCACGCAATGAGCGAACCTAGTCCCGATCATATTGAATAAACGTAGAATAAGTAAAACAGATTGTTATATCTTTTGAATGTAACGCCTTTCCACCAAGCATTTACAGTGAACACCTTAAAAGTGATAAACGAATGGTTATTTAAATTTATTTGAAAATAGACCACAATAGAAACAATACTGTTTACGAAAGTGAATTTTGCAGTGCGAATAGTTTGAATACGTCACAGACTAAATTAGAGACGAGGTGTTCATAGTGAGAGACTGCATGGCATAATCAGTAGGGAAGTAAGTAGTGGCATACAAAACGTCAGATTATTCTAAAGGCCTCTCACAAAGAAGCCATTAATCTGACGTTTACACACTGATGCTCGAAGCAGTGTTCACCGTTTATATATCCCTTTTTAATTTATATCGGTATCGATGAATGAAAAACAATGGATTCACAAAGAAAAGCTAACGGCCAGTAATGGCAGAGTGACTTAAACAAACCTGTCATTTTCATCATCACTTTACAACTGCATTTTTTTGGATATCGACTGGTCGATGGTGGAGCTTTAAGTCGATATACAAAAAGTTTTTCGAATGTTCTTCATTGCTGATGCTATAGCATATTTTCCATCGTTGCTGACAGAAGCTTGTGATCGCTGCAGAGGTTTCAAGTCATGTGGGAATCATAATATGCAATTGTATGGATATTATATTTGTACATACGTCTTTATATACTAGTAGTCGCCAAAGTGAGAAATCTGACACTATTTTACGAGTTTGGTACATTTTTAAACGCATTTGATCACTTTTATTTCAATATGTAATATTTAACACAAAAGTCAAGTTAGTGGTCCGCTGGATTAAAATTGTGAATTTAATGGTCCGTGAGCTCGAAAAGTTTGCCGACCGCTGTTATATACTATAATACGTAAATACAACAAACAACGACGTAAACCGAAAAGTCGTGTTTTCCGTTAAATAAATACCATCAAAACCACGTTTAACAACAACAACAAAAACATTGCATGTCATTCTTACTGGCCGTTATTATCTCATTATTGCATTATCTTGCAAGAAGTTGGTATACTTTAATTCATAAAGCGAACAGTTTTACTACTTTGTATTGAATTAAATATAAGGAAAAACAAAAAGGGTATTGTATTGATTTTCAAATCACTTAAACTGATACATTTAAATCGTGTGCTGAAAGGGTAAGCGCACCGCTAAAATACACATACATCCAAACGAAACTCGTGAGAATTAAATTCGTCTGGTTTGTGAAGATTTACACCGCGTGCGTTGAACACTCCCCTCGTGACTTGTGAACGGTGCAACGTATGCCTCTCGTCTACGCCACCGCCGGGTCGGTCTACGCCGGGAAAACCGTACATGCATTATAAATACATTATTTAACACGTGTCTGTGTGAGATATTTCAAAAAACATTCCATGTTTTTATGAGCTACTTGTAGATTCCTTTATACTTAAAAGGTATTCTAGAAATTTAAATAATTCAGCGAGCTAGAAGGCTTGCACAATGAGAAGCAACGTGGAACAGTACGGAATAACGAAAAGATGTGGATTTTACAACGAAAATGTGCACATGAAGCATGTAGCTTTGTCATAAATAAACCATTGAAATCACAACTCGTGTATGCACATACATAGATATGATTGGTGATGGTGTAACACAAAAACATTTTTGATGTTAAATAAAATATTCAAAGAATTCCCACAATTTAAGAAGCCATTATATTAAGTACGGTTATATTACCTCGATTGATTAACGTGTGTGGTAGTGCCCCTATAGCGGTTATTGGGTATTTTTTTACAAAACGCAAATTTTTTAAAGTCAAATAAGAATTGTCATATAATATACTGTAAAAATGTTCCTCAGTAGTTATTTGTTCCTTGTCAACAAACTAAATACAACGTCATTTAATATATAAAAATAGGAAAAAAAAAGATCATTAATTGTGTTCAATTCACAAAGTACAATTGAATGAACCTAACCTCAAAGTTTGTATATGCTACTAGTCCGTATAACTTATAACGTAGTATTCATATAGCGTAGTCCTAATCTCTACGCTATGGGGGCGTCGACTGTACATGATATTTATAAACATTTAAAAAAAAAATGCTAAATTTATTTTCCAATTAATATTTCATTATTTCACCAAGATGACATAAAAAAGCGTTGAATTACATGACTTGATTTATTTTCATTATTTTAACGTACAATTTTAATAAATGTTTTTTTATGACTTTCGTTACGCTAATAATGTGATAGATAATATGCTAAATTTCAATTCGTTAGCATGGTTACATATTTGTATTGATCTATGAAATTTGGTAACAGAGGATAAAAAGAAACTTGTAAGTATTTACTAATACATATATTTTAAGATGTTTATGAAATATTATTGTGATGGAAACATTGTAAATTGTATTGCATTTTCATTATCAAGATTTTTTTCTATAGGTTTTTGTTTTAACCAAGAAAACTGAAATAAAACAATTTTAAAAAACTTAATATAGTAGAATGTTGTAAACAACTATGTTTTTTTAAATCAAGGGGTCAAATCAAATTAATATCAACTTTATAAGCAAAACACCTTTTTTGTACTATTTCCACATTTCTTTTTTTTGAAGATCATCACGAGTATCATCAACTGATATCTAAATGCCATTTATACAAGCTTTTCAAGTCATTCACACTACAAAATAAAATAACTTAGATTATTCCACATATTGTGTTACAAAATGTGACACGTGTTTCGCCTCTTTCAGAGGCGTCCTCAGACAATTACTTTCGCAAATGCTTGCTTAAATTCGTACTTAAGCAAGCATTTGCGAAAGTAGCTATCTAAGGATGCCTCTGAAAGAGGCGAAACACGTGTCACATTTCGTAACACAATACGTTAAATAATCTAAGTTATTTTATTTTTACATTAAAATGAACTTCCACAAAGTTACCGCCGAATCCATCGAAAGCATTCACACTACGTTTACGTTTGCATGTTATATTTAATCAATTACCAATGTATCATCTTTTTCTGGACAAATACTAAGTTTTGTTTTATTTAAATAGGTTTTTGGATGCCGTCGGTAGTTTGTAAAGCAAAACCCATGCCTTTCCTGCAGGGTGTGCACAATCGCAAGGACGGATGTAAGCATAACAGCATCTCGCGCTTGTAAATGCTCCCAAGAAAAGCTCGAAAATAGAAATACGATCCCGAACAGCAAAACAAAAAACTTGCAACGAGCTTCCTTATAAACAGGTGCGACGCCGACGCCGCCGACGTGCAGTTAAAACAACACTGAAAATTTACGACGCCGCCTCTCACAATACCACGAGATGTGGCAATTTCTCGCTGGCAAAGTAGCCAAGAAAAACGAACTTGAGAATCAATTTACAAGGATGCCTTATAAAATAACTAACGGTGCAGCTGGCGTATAACATAGAATAATGTGCCTTATTGATCAATGACTAACGTTAATTACACATAAGAAATACTACTTAGGCATGCGTAACCTTGAAACTGGTCGGCCACATTAAAAATAGTACAAAACAAACACTGACCTATCTTTAAGCAACAATAAATTTATAATATTTTTTGGGATAATTGCCAAATGAGCAGAGCTGTTTGATGCGGTCCACCCTCATACGGACCCAATAGGCCACGCTGGCCTGATCTCAACCAAGGCCAACTTAAAGGCACTCGATAAATTCATACAATAAAGATGCAACATCATATGGGGAACGGAATATTCTTAATTCCTATTTACATTAAATTTTAAGTAAATTTAATTCTACCGCCACGAGGGGTTCTCAGTATACAGATACACAGGATACTTAATATCAGGGCTGTGAAGTCGGAGTAGTGGAAATGGACTGTTTTAACTTAAATCGTGCTCGAAAAAAACTGATAACTTTAAATAAAAAATGTTTGTCAAATTGCTATGGTCAAAAATAGCGCCAAAGCATGCTACTGAGCCTAAAGAAATAATTTAAGTCGTGTTTTGGTCGGAGTCGGAGTCATCATATGTTTTAACGACTTCACACCCCTGCATAATATCACTGAAACTAAATTGCTGAGCAAGTTAAATTCTCCCTTTTTTTCTCTCTATCTTTACGTATATATCAATTCAAATCTTAATGGTGGTAAATATACATTCTTATTGAATAACGAAAAGTGCCCCCCCCCTTTAAAACTAATAGCGGCTGAGGTTTCTCCTTTCTGACCTTCACTTTCCTTATTTACAAAGTGCATAGATAAATTATTCTTATCTAGAATATTTTTTACTAAACATATATTGTTTACGATGCATTGAGTCTAAGGATCATTTTAAATGATAAAGTTGACAAGAAAAATGCGCAAATATTTTTTATCGAACAAAAATTGTTTTAAAAATTAATTATATCAAGTTTGGTTAACGGTGTTTTCGACTGTTGGCAACAAATTGCGTGCCAAATGTCCACAATTTATAAACAGTTATTATTCATAACATAATCCTGATATCTACCGGCGTTAGTTTTAGTAATAACGATACGACTAAAATATGTATGAAATATTATAAAAAATGTCTCTTTAATTAAAAAAATACATAACTTGCGCGTTATTATTAATGCGGTAATTATGAAGACGTGTTCGTTTATTTATTCGAACGAAACTTTGCTTTAAAATATACCTATATATTATATGAGTATATGAATAAAAAAACATAAATACCAGATTAACACTTTATTTAGAAAGGGTAGGGTTAGGACAGTACTAGTGGTAAGTTAATCGCTCTCGCTACGTCGTGTTATTTTAGGACTGTAAGAGTGGGAGGTTATTTTTAGACAACACAAACATCGATACTTTATATGTATTGTTTTGGCATTTACTTGGTAGAACTCCATTATGATAGGGTAAAAATATCAACGTATTTTAGTTCTACAGTTTTAACTGTAGAACTGGAATACGTTGATATTTTTACCCTATTATCGATACTTTCCAACATCGATTCGATTGAAAAAGAATGCTGTTCGTACTGGGATTTGAACCCGTGAAGTCCGGCAAGGAGGCCAACGACGTTAACCACTGTGACATGGACCCAACATAGAACTAAAATACTTTCATATTTTTTCACCTTATTACAATGGAGCTCTACCAAGTAAATGCCAATTCAATCAATTAAACGTCAGCATATATGAATATGTGAATGGAAAGTACTAACATTTGATAGCTAGTCGCTGTCTGTATATCACAGAACCATGAATTCCAGGATCGGTTTTAATAGGAAGAAAAAGATGAAAAGATTATAGACATTCATGTATTTGGTTACAATGGAATAAATCTACTTCAAATATCAATACATGGAAAGTATGCATTGTATGTTTATTTAAAATATGTAGCACTTAATTGAGATTTTTTGCGGCAGATTTGAGATATTACGTTAACATACATTCGCGATAAAATACGTAAAACGAAAATACAATAGGGGATTCAAAAATGGTTAGTAATTGTTTTGCGATTATAAGTTGAAAGCAATTTACGTTTATTTATTTTTTCAGTGGCGGAAAGCAAAATAAATAGTCAGCGAGTTTAATAAAAAATGTAACATTGGCAAAGTTTTATCCAGTGGATTTGTAGCTCCACCGACGGGATAAGGTTAAAGCACAATGAATAAGATTTATCGTGACCCGAGACGTACCTAAATGACAGCCGATTCGTTTCCGCAGCGGTCAACTCAATATACCAAATCCTTCCTGTTGGTATTTTTCTCTACCTCATTTAAAATACACCCACTGAGAAAAAAAAAATGCCTTCGTTTTAAATAATAGCCGTGCGTACACGCGAGAAAAGAAACGAACATTTTTCGTTAATTTCCTCACGTTTCGTACAAGATTAATAAACACGTAATATTATTTTATCTTGAATGCATCAAAATTAATTTCATTTGATTACAATATATCCGTCAGCATTAAAAACTCAATGAGCATATTCTGAGAAAGGAAACTGACCGTGATGTACCTATTTTTCATAGTCAGTCATGTATTTCGTCACTAGGTATATTTTTACAATATTATCCAAATTATTTATGACTGCAAAAACCCCCTTTTAAGCAGAGTTTTATGTTAAAGTACAAGATGTGTGTTTACATAATACACAAATAAAAAAATACTTTCACATGAATTGTGAAGTCGATGGTTATTTGGGCATCACGCCATCATCATAATTATAAGTCTGATTGATACTCAATAATTGTATGTGTATGTTTTACAATTAAACTAGCACGCCTTAGTTTTTACTCCATCCATAAATATAAAATTAAATTTGATAAATTCGTTGTTCCACTTGTGTTACAAAATGTGTCGCGTGTTTCGTTTATATGAGAAGCATCATCATACTTAACATCGCAAGGTTTACAAATAATTTATAATCGTTTATAACAATTGTAATTTGTGACTTAAGAATTAAAGTCAATTTTTATGTTAAAAATGAATTTCCATGAGCCGCTGAATCCATCGAAAATGTGTAATATATTCAAACAATCGTTTAAATATATTGCAACTTCTTAATAGACATTTGTTAACCCCCTCCCTATAATTCTGTGTTCACTTTCTTTCGTATTGTTATTAATTATATGCTACCTTTCTTATATCACTCTTAATTTAATCGGTTGTTTCATAAAATATGAATAGTTTTTATTTGTTATTAATGTTTTCATTTTTAAATTTTAATTATATAATACTTAAATAAGTACATATGTTGTATTTTTACCGCCACATAAAATTGAATTGGCCATTTTGTTTGTTTATTAAAACTTGCTTGTGCTGTCTATGAATAAATAACAATGCTGGATTATATCAATAACTTAAATCATACAAATTCAATCTAACAATTTAAATATATGTATGAAAGAGGTAATATTTATTTGTGTATCTTTTATTGCAGATAAATCCACATATAATGAGTTGAAATAATATGCTAGTGAGATATGTAGGTCTCTTAAAATATCAATGTTCGGGGTAAATGGAAGGTTTACTCACAGTAGCTTAAAAAAACAAAGATACTGAAATATAAACATTGTTCAGGCAGTCTGTTTGCAAGCAAGCGCACAATAACGAAATAACAAAGAATAATAAATGATATTAAATAAACAAAGTTGTGGTCTGAGACGTTTGGTTTATATATTCTTAGGGAAAATATTATTTTAGTGGTAGATCTCACGTTCAATATGTACAAGAGAGATCGGTGTAAAGAACAAAAAATAAACAGTATTTGACAGAGATTATAACACGACTTACAACATCACATTACTATCAATAACGATTTGATACTCGATAAACTTATTCGGTAGTCGATGCTGACATTTGTACCTAAGTGAAATTGGAATAACTTTTTAATTTCACTTTTATTTGAAATATAATATATATTTTTGCGAAAAAAAAAACTAAAACCTTTTTTCCCCCATCCTACAAATATTTAAAAAAAATAATCTGTGATTATTTTAATAAAACATTCATGTACATTTCTTTAGGCATTTAATTATTTAGGCATTAATAAAGACTAAATTAAATACGAATTTAAAATACATTTCAATATAACATTATAACACATTCACCAATTTTTTTATTGTTAAGAATTTGTTTATAATTTACGCATTTAATTATAAAAACATCCATTAACGAGTTCGAGAATAACATCCAAAATACATTTCAATATGATTCACACAACACAACACAAATTCATCACTCTTTATTGCTAAGAAAAAGATACAAAAAAAGTAGCCAACATTTTTTTCCATATTTATTTTTAAACGTTTTTGACAGAAAAGCTTGCTTGCAAAGCGACGCTTGTTACAATATGTAACACGTGTTTCGCCTCTTTGAGAAGCATCTTAAGACTAAAATTCCCATAAAATATTTTGGTGTATCGCCAATCAAACTATCGGAAAAATAAAAGTGTTTTTAAACAAGCAGATCCGAAGATAATGAAGTTTATAATTCTAAAACATTGCATACTCATAAATGTCATAAAAACAATTTTATACCACAAAAAAATAATCACATTTTAAATTAATTAATTCGCAGTATGAATGGGGAGATGAATATTGAATGCTTTGACATTTTAAAATGAAATTATTTTTGTATAATTTTACAAATTGATATAAGCCCTGGAAAGAATAAATTTTAGAATTCCTAGAATGATCTTCATGATCTACTCATTAAAATGAGTAGATCATGAAAACAAATATGGCAAAGATTAAATAATGTGGACATTGCTTAGAACGTTGTGACTTAATAAGCCACTACAGTACTCTCCCAAACAAAATATGGCATTAGCATAACTTTTTAAAACAATTAACAATTTTTTATTTGTTTACTTTTTCTTGGTGAAATGGAGCCCATACTACCTACATTACGTTGCATGAGAGTTTTATAATACCAATTTCAAAAAATTCTTGCATACTGTATACAGAGATAATTCAAAATGAAACTATATTAGTCAGTGTAGATGAAATTACATACAATTCAATTTAAAAGTGTATCTAATACAAATAGACACTAATAAACGTATAGTTAAATTACTATTTGCGTTCGGGCCATCCACGTTCGACGCAAATAAATACAATCGGAATAATAAATAAATCAACGATTTCGGTGGAAATTAAATCTGTGGGAAGCAATTAAAATGGCATATTTCTATTGATACCAATTGAGCGAAAGGCAGCATTGTTTACGAGGAATTAAAATTGTGCATTGTTAATCCATTATTTTAATATAAAAAAAGACAACATATTGATTTATCTATTTGTTGGTGCGATGCCAAAATAGCTTTCATAATAAGTAATGTGGAAATATTTTATACAGTTTACTTGAAAATAAGTGAAGCTTAGAATGTCCTCACTAAAAATAAACATGAAGCCAATTCGACAATGATCCAACATTTTGTTTAAAATACCGAAAGGACACTATGTTTAGACATCGCGGCCAACTATTCGCTCAGTTTGTAAATTATTCCATGTATTTTAGACAAATATTTAAGCGATCAAAAAGCACAAAAACTTTTAAATCACTAACGAAGCGACTAACGACTCTTAAAAATGGTGTTTACACATTTTCAATGATATCGTTCATTAACCATTTTTTTTTGTTTATTTGGATGTAGCAAGATTTTATCACAGATGAAATATAAAAAAAAACAAAATGAATTAATTGAATATTATTATTGTGTATGGCAGTGAAAACTTATATGATATAATTGATTATTATTATGCGTTAATCTTTAGTGAGAAGATATTACATGATACACTTATTGTTAAGATGTCAACTGTCAAGTATTGGTGAAAGAAAATTAAATTAAAAAATAAAATACTTTTTGTGATAATTTTACATAATTGTCTTCGGTCCTATAATAAATAATGTAGAATTATTACAAAAGGTGATATTTAACTTTAAATACAACAATATATATTCAAAAACTATGTAGGTACACATGAGCCAAATTTTAATATATTTATGACCAGTACACAGACATTAGTACCAGTTTTGCTAAGCTAGTGAGAATGAGCAGTGGCAAAGCCCCCTATAGTGAAAGCCATGCTATTGAGTTGAAAACAGGTACTTTTTTCAGATGAGCGGGCCGGCGTCATAATTTGGCATGGCTATGGCGGTGGACAATAAAATACCCCTATCAGGGCTGTGAAGTCGGTGTCGGTGTCGGAGACGTGGAGTCGCAGTATTTTGGCCGGAGTCGGAGTCGTGAAAAATGAGCGGTTCAAAACATTTAAAAAATATATATTTAATGATGCGTATTCAAACAAAATAGTCCATATTGTTGACATTGCATGCTTGGCTGACTAAAAATGATCATATGGAATACATATATATATAAAAGTTCAAAAGAAATTATTTAAAAGAAAATCTCGGAGTCGTCTTTTTTTACACGACTCCACAGCCCTGGCCCCTACGATTTAATAAACTGCACTATACCCATTGTTCCAATACAATCAATGCTCATGGTCAATTCAAAAATTATATTGGATAAAAATAATATATTTTAATTGTAAAAAATCATTTTTTATTCCATTTTATAATGAATACGTCAAGGCTTGTTCAGGTTAAAAAAAATATATTTGAAAATATTGTTACTCATAATAAGTTACTTTTATTCGTATGCAACATATATTTTTTATTCAATATGTTTAAATTCATATTTGTTAAAGATTACCACTACACATACAATTTTTTTAAAAATGAATGCATTTTCTTCACTCAAATAGATATTTAAAAAATGCTGTAAGATTATTTGTTGCAAATTGAATACTGTTTCATTTATTCGAGAACCTCAAAATCGTTACGCGCGTAACGGATCTGTCATCACTACACTGGTCAGTTAAAATAACGACTTGTTTATTGTTATAGCTCACACTCATGGTCCAATGGAACAGTTACGCATGGATACACAGCTATCCTCGACCATAATATTATGAGACAAATTTCGGGCACAGGCAAGGCACTTTATCCATAGAAGACGTGGTATGCTGTTCAAGTGAATAATTTAACATTTCAGGGTACATGTTTGCAATGAATATGGGCTGTTAGCTGAACAACAATAATTTGTGCATTCATTAAGATTCCTCTCCAAAATAATTATACATGCCGCTCCTCGCTTGTCCGAATGCAGCAATGGCTTCATAGCACACTTCTCTCGTGCAAACAATTCGCAGGATAAACCAGGCATGTATAGTAATTACGAAGGTACGTGCGCATTTTCGCAAATGTATGAATGTTTACACAACTCAATTAAGCTCAAGTTGGAGCTTTTGTGCGAGTAATTCTTCCATTACATTATTTTAACGCCAGCAAAGAAAAATACATGATACCGATGTTATGAACAGGATAAACAAATAAATAGAATTTCTAAAAAAATGTTTTCATATTGAAAACAAAACATATCGACTGTAGAAGAGCAAAATAATGTATCCCACACAGAACAAAGTTTAAGTGGGGCACAAAAATACGTGTTTTATTGACTCATTCTAATATTATTTTTTAAAACCTTTTTGTCTTTGCGAACAGTAAAAGTATTTTTTACTGGCCGCAATTTATACCTTTTTTTTCAAACTTAAAAGATAAATTTAGATACTAATTCGGCATTTTCAGCTTACGTTATTTTGAAACATAGTTGTATACTTACATCGTGATTATCGAGAAAAGCTGTTTTACTGTGGGTTACGTTATTTTGCCTTCTTACAGTCGATATGTAGACATATTGGAATATATTGAGATCTTACCAATATTTTCGTAATCCTAACAATAAGACAGTCTTCGTTTGCAAAACGATCGGCGTGATATGTTATTATGTAATTATACTATATGTATATCGTTTCTGAATTCTGTGTAGGCTTACATAGCACAGACAACAGTTTACTCAACTCATTTGTTTTACCTGTTTATTTGATTTTTATCTAAATTAGTTAAATCTCATCACACTCTCGACTTCTGAGGTTGAACATCTATACATACGACACAATTTAATTAAGATGTATTTAAGAGCTTCACTCAGTTATTTGATATTTAAGCGGTCCATATTAACTGTTTCTAATGCGTTTAAAGATATAAAACACATATGGGCTACCACCGGCCCGCCGAGCTATTTTGTCCGGCCCTGATTGATCTCGGTGAAGTATTAGAAAAAGAAATTGATAGTTTTAGGGAGGGATTAAATAATGGCGATGACACGGGAGCTTGCAGTGGATCCACTCTACTAGTACATGATCACCACCATTTAAGAAATAGCAACGTGTTTTATTTAATTTAATATTACTTTATTATGATTAATAATTTGGTACGGCCCTTGACTCGGAGACAGTATGATAATTTGGCCCCAGACCTAGGAAAGGTTGCCAATGCCTGATATAAAACATAACACGACTTGAGCTTTCATTTAAGTTGTGGTTTTACTAACGGATAGTAACATTGTTAACAGATATAAAAGACACGATTTTGACATGCCTTCACATATTTTACTAATTGGGAGGGCAAAAAAAAAGATTCAGATTCAAAACATATATTAAAATTTGTCAGATACCATAACTGTGTTATGCGCGGCATACTATGTGTGTAATTTAAGACAAGCCAATGATGCAATCCACTTTCTCCAGAGACTTACATTCCTTTTGCTTCATCCATTCTCTATATATTTAATAAATATCTCTATAATATCTATGAACTAGGGCTTCCAAACCGGTTTAAACCGAAACCGGTTAACAGGTTTATCGCCTGTTTTGAAAAAACCCGAAAACCGGTTTATTTTCTTCGGTTAACCGCGTTTTATCAAAAATACTCTTTTCTTGTTTTTCATTGTTTTTTACAAAAGAAAAATGTTTTACAATGAATTTATTGCGTAATATAGTAAACAATTCACATAACAGAACAAACATGCATATGAATTTTATAAAATAATCTACTTATGTCTCAAAGTTGTCCGTGTTGTGAACAGAAATGACATTTTCAAAGAATTTAATATTTTTTCGTAATTATTGACAATTATTTATCAAAAGACGGAATGATTCTTACATGCACGTCACTCAATAACCTTTATTGTAAATTTGACAAATCATCCGTATAAATCTTGAAAAAACTATTGATAAGGTTACCATATAACTATCAAGTACCATTTTAAAACGTATACAATTTAATTAGTGAGTAATAATCTACATCTCCTTACCCATTATTATTTTTTTATGTGCTTGTTAGTAGATATATTCTTCCTTTGGATGATTATTGGATTATAATTATTCTAAGTATACTTGATTTTGTCTTTAAATCAACAATGTAAAAATCGCTGCTTTAAATATGATATTTTTAATTATTGTATCAACCTTTTATTCTCCATCATAATGCAATATGTGAAAACTAATACCCAAGAGTTAATTGTAATGTCTTACCTAACGGGGGGTCAAAATTATTCCAAGAACTTTGTCCCGTGTCACTTTTACTGTATTGTTTCAATTATATGGTTGCTTTTTTTTACCTAAGTGCTCGTCCTTTTCTCAGTTGTAAAATTAGACGTTGCGTATTGTAAAGTGTCATTAAATTAATACCAGATGTGGCTAAAATGTTACCCACAAGGTCGACATAGTTAGGTAAAATAATCAACAATAGGGTTTGTCCGTAGTTCACTACGGACAAACCTAGTCGGAATGTGTGATCTTTGTTGTGTTAGTTTAATGCTAATACATTTACTTATTTTTTTTTCAATGCGGAAAAAATGTTTCTTTTTAATAAAAAAATATGAGATTATTGATAGTTTTCTAAGTATTATAATATACAAATTGCTTATACGCACTGATTATGAGGTTATAGGAAATTAAGAAGTCATTGATATTTTTCAGGTAAATAGTACAATATCTATCTTAACTAGAACAATATAAAAAATATATTCAAATACAGCTTTGCTTGGTGCCTATTTTTTATTGATCCAATTTTTGAATTCAAATTTCTAGTTTCGTGTAATATAACATTTTAGATGCATTCTTTTTTTTCGAATTATTTTCTTTAGCAATAGATAAACAAACACACTGTGAACTATGATTTTTTAATATAATATTATGTAAGTAATTTTGTACGTAATACGCAAATGAAAATTGAAGTATCGTTTAATACCTATATGTATAAATAAATAATTGTTCATAAAATAACATATACCCAATAAATAATTGATGTTATCATGAAATATAATTATTATTGTGCTTGTTAATCTTAATTATAATTTAAGTATTATGGTCTGCACATGATGAACATGATAACGCCGAGTCCATGGGCGAGTGGTCAACGTCATTTCTTTGGGTTGCGGACCAAACGAGCTTGAATCCCAGTACGGACGGATTTTTCCAATAGTTCATAGATTTCTTTTCTATGACATGGATGTCTGTGATGCCTAATATTTTATTCCACTATCCCTTAAATTACTATGACGTAGTGAGAGTGATCAGCCACCCACTAGTCGTGTGCTAGCCATAACTTTTAATCTCTTCTATCTTCGAAAAAAGAGGGGGTTGATCAACTGAGTAAAAAGCAGTTCTCGTTAAAAAATAATTGTTTGAGTCTATATGCTTCAAAGTGGGAGTGGAGACATAATATAAGTTAATATTTTTGTATTCTACTATATTTTTGTCTAAGCATTGGATGTCCTGTCTAGTCGATATGCTTAAAAAATAAAAGCATTTATTTAAAGATCTTTCTTTTGATGAGTTTTATTATCAAGCTCTATTTTTTTATTTGACATATTTTATCATAACATATTTTTCCACATTTAATTGACATTGTTGTATATATATATATAAATATATAAAATGCCTTTTGTGTTCTATCTATAAGATAAACATCGATTTTTCATTAACATTGGAACATTTATGACAAATATTTAAAAAATTCTACAAAATTATTTTTTTTTGCATACCTACCTAATCAAAATACGTTATATTTCGGTTTAAACCGGTTAACCGGTTTTATTTCCAGAAAAAAACCGAAAACAGGTTAGTTGGAAAGTCCGGTTAATTGGAAGCCCTAATATGAACTGTGCGTGGGTTTGTTTTATCACATCCCACCCCATCAGAGAGACAATAATTGCACGATCGTATCTTTCCATGTGCGAGGTGAATGAGAAAAATCGAAAAATTAACAAATAATATATTCTGATTTACTAATTTCATATAATCACTTTTTGAAAAATGTTGATTCAAATACCGTTTTAAATAAATATTTACATGCTGATTCTAATATATAATTGTATAATAATATATGTATATTTACAGTTGGTTCCTTATACAAACTAATGCTTTGACACACAACCCCGATTTCCAGGTGCGGAACCAAATATTGTTAGCATTTCGCAATAGCACATAGAGGCTGTATCATAGGGTTGGACTGCATCATCAAGCACGTACCGGCATGTTTGTTTGCAATGGCACTAAGTCAAACACGCAGTGTACGCAAACTGGAGCGACCCGACACGGATCTCGACGGGTCGTTGACAACACGAACCGCCCTGTTTAAATAACGCACGGTTACTTACTTAGTACCGACATAATTTATCTCGCAATGTTTTTAAGCGTAAAGTCACCAACCGGGGATCGATGCGTTTAACTGTGTTTGTTTATTTGTTTTAAACTACACGACAAGTAACTATGATATTTATAGAAGGGGTTGTATATGAAATGTTTACTTGAAACATACAATCATTGTGTATCATTCGATAATGATATTTAAAGCAACATCTCATGGTAGTCAAAATAGTCAAACACATATTTTTTTGAAACATCATGACAAAATCATAGTCGTGAATATCTACGGTAAGGATAATTATTTTACCAATAAACTATAATTATTAGGTTAGCCATATTTTATAAGCGCGTTGTTACAATCCATGTGGAATCCGATGGTCCGATAAAATTGTGATTAAAAATACTAATCGACAAAAAAATGAAAACATTTAACGAAACAGCGAATATGCAATGCACCTTAGAATGATGTTGAAATAAAAATGGCTAACTCAACGAAAATTCAAGGAAAACAGTGTTGAGATCAACTCAATGAAAAATACATTAAAGGTATCCTGCCCTAAATTTGGAATTTTAATTTATTAATGAACCGCACATATTGCATAATCATGAGAAACAATAATGAGAAGATAAGAGAGAATTAAGGAATACTTACATGATATATAAAATAAAGTGTATGGTACGGTCCTCATATCCAAGTCCAACGTATCACATATTCTTAAGCTATTTTTTATTTATCGGTTAATTTTCACGTAATTCTGATAACTGTGATGACGTACAAAACTATTTTCCCTCTTAAGATATAACTAAGTGAGAATAATGATTTTCAGTTCCTTATTCGTCTTTTTTTTTATCTTCTGACACCAGCTAACGGTTGCTTTCCAGAAACATTTTGATAAAAGATGACTTGAAGAGTAACTGAACCGTTGTACAAAATATGTAAACGAAATACTTTCGTGAGTGGCTTGCAAATAAGTAATCAATCTTATAATACGCAGTAAGAATGCACGATAATTAAATTGTATCATTCTGAAAATCATTGCATTTTAATAAAACTTATGAACCGATCAATGAAAAAAGGAATATCTTTTGAAATAGAGGAAGTATTTACACCGTATACAAGATCCACTTTTGTTTTTTAAGAAGCATTTTCAAAGAGAACATAAATAACGTGGCGAATTGAAGATCTTAAATGCAGGCAGTGATTCCATTCCCTATTGCGGTTCACTTTTGAGCATCGTGGAAAAAACAGGGATGAACGGTAGGTAGGTGCAGGTTTTTACTTAAATAATTATGTGGGTGGAGGTATACGGTGTGTCCATATGTAAAATATTGAAAATTTAAAAAACGACTGATGAATATTAATCAAGCTTTCGTTCGATATTAATTATTATTTTCAATGTTTATCACGCAACAGAAGCAAATAAACGCTATGGAAAGAAGCTACAAAACTAGTCCGTCAAAATACTTTTACGTACAAATATTTGATTTATTCCACGAAAACTACATGCAAAAGCAAAACAGCACGACACCGGCGAAAATTTGCAATTACAAACATGCAAAACAATAAACTTTGCTGCATTCGATGTTCAAAAAGCGAGGGAAATCGTTCTAGTGAAACAGAAAAATTAATTCAAACTAAAAATAAAAACTGCAAGAATGCCAATTAGGTATGTACATTTTACCGTGAGTGCTTCATCTGTCCTGCAGTGGAAGCTGCTATTTGTTTTGGATTTCCGCTTCAAAACACATACATATATATCAAAATTTAAATAAAAAAAATATTGTCAACTGGGAACTTTTCAGTCGCATATTTATACCGTATCAATCACAGAGTTCATTTAAACACAGGAAATTTTCCAGCACAATCAATCACAAAGCTTTCGTTGATAAACAGAATAGCAATAAAGGCATCACGTAACATACAGTGATGGATGAAAATCTCAGAAAGAAAATTCTACCACGTTAGATTAAAAGAAAAATTGATACAAACGTAAACGTTATGTATATAACGTGTACCATCCTATTTGTGAGATTTAGTGACACTATTATGCATACATTCTACTCTTGATGCCGTCTTCTATTCTTGTTTGACGACTAGATTTCAATACTTCTCTCCAGCACAGTTCACCGGAGCTAGCTGGGCCTTAGATGTATAGACATTTCAAGAGATTGCGCAGCCAAGAGATTATATTCTACCTACAAACAATGTTCCCTCTTAGATGAGAGAATAGAGAGAGAGAGTTACGATTTTTGATATGATTACGTTTCCTCGGACTAGCGCGATGGATACGAAAATCAGTAATGAATATGAAGTATTTTCGTGCTAGATACTTTAAGACGTCACCCGAACAACGCTGTACCGTACATTTTGGGCTGTATCGAGTTAAGTATACAACATTGCTGTACGCCTCATTGTGCACATTTTGGCAAAGGCAGCAGCAGGGTTGTGGAGCCGGACTGTTTTAACTGGAGTCGTGATCGAAAAAAACTTCGAATCTTTCTAAAGAGAATTATGTGTTCAAATTGCTAGGGTCAAAGTCGGCGCCACTGTATGCTACTAAGCCTAAAAAAAATTAAAGACGTATTTATTCACGATTCCACAGTCTTGGTCAGAAGTCCGAAATTCCATCCCCTGTCGGAGTTACGGCATTTTAAAATACGCCCTGTCGTAGAACAAAACACAAGACTTTCTAAGCTCCTGTTAAATCCCCAAAACGTTCCGTACAGCGTTGTTCGGATGACGTCTTCAATTCGTATATTGATTTGTTACGAATTCATTGGCGTTTCGCAAGAAATGCATAATCCATATAAGCTTCGTGTTCGACTAAATCTTAAAGGCATCTTCATGTTTGTAAAATTTATTTTATATAACCCCCAAGTGACGCATTCTCATACCTACATAAACAAAAACTATTCAGGAATAAACCTATACCTATATATATAATAAATGGCATACCATTCATAAAATTAAATTGAAATAAAAGTTGTAAGCAACAATTAACAATGAAAAGAATTTACAAATTACATTATAAGTGACTCTACAATTACACAAAATTAAAATGCTTAACACCTATATATAACATCATTCTCATGAAAATGTCAGTCAATCGATGGATTCTCCGTAAGCTAAACCGGCTCTGACCATTCCATGAAATTGTAGATTTTTTTTTTTTTTTAAAAGCAATTCAAATTGTCATATCTTTGTTAAACGAAGATAAACACGTGAAATTGTATTCAACGGCACGGACATTCATCCCAATTTGTGAATTTCCTTGGAAATGAAACAGTTTTAGATTATTAAAATGAATGGCAGTTCATGCAGTGCTTTAATAAAGCGATCAAGGCGAACAATAACAATACGAGGGCCGGCCAATTTTAATCCTCTTTCGTTGATCGAAAACGCACAACTGCGATATTATTCAAATAAGTTAAGCGACAAAACGTGCGGAAAAATAAAAAAGGCGGTAAAATGAAAAGCCAAAGCTCAAATCATAATAAATTGGCCATTTTATTTCGAATATTATTTCGAACACGTACTTTCCATAAATATTTTTTGGTCGATTAACTGCCACCGAAGTAATCTAGTTTTTTAGCCAAGCCTCTGTGTCTCTGTCAGAAATATTTATCTTGTATTAATGGTATTTTAACGAGTGGATAAACAACTGAAATGTACGTTGATTTGGGTGTTTGACATCTAAGCCAATCATTATATATTTGAATAAAAAAACACACTAAAAATATGATCAGCTTATAAAGGTGTTCACTTTTGATCAGTTTATCAGTCTAAGTGGATATAAAGATTCGTATAGTAAAAGGATGAAAACATGTTCATGTAAAACAGTCTCTTTGGTTTCATTATGTTTACGTTAATGTTGATAAAATGAGGATGTGATAAAATATCCCGGGCCTGTAACCGAGTGGTCAACTTCGCTTTATCTTTGGTTGCAGTCTTCGCGGGGTCAAGTTCTAGACAATTCTATAAATTGACTTTTTAAACAATTTATGGATTAGTGTTCGACGGTAACTATGACTGTAGCGCTTTAATTCGTTCCCGATAAAAAAAAACTAGCATAGAGTGGTTAGCTAACCACTAATCCTCCTCAAGCCTCACTTTTCCGTCAATTCTTTATTCTAAAGGTTGAGTGACTGTGTAACATACAGTTTCCGTATCACGAATGTTATCGAGATAATCGTAAGAAGAATTCCATATCGTCGACAAACTGATTATCTACGTTTGTCCAAAATCTTTAAGAGAGCATAAAAACTTAATAGATTCATCTAAGATTTCGACTGAAGGTGCTTTTTGGAATTTCAATATCAAATTTGAATCATTCAAATTATGTACATTCACACAAGTTCCGTCAGTTCAAGTTCATCCGTGCACTTGAACGCATGAAGATGTCAAAAGGCGAAACCCGGGTCGACAAACGTGTGTGAATGTACATAATTCGAACGATTCAAAATTAATAGATTCAGTTTTAACCAATAGAATTCTTCGAATTTTATATACCTATGTATAATAATTTGTACTGACGTATAATTTAAAAAATATTCGTGGTTTGCTATTCTATTTGATGACGTACAAAATTCATACAACTTTTTTTGACCAAATGCGTCCCGGTTGGCTAGTTAAGCCGATGATATGCTCCACATTGGGATAGGAAAAGTTAAAAAAAACTGTGTTTTATAAGATAATACAAAAGTTTTTGATATTTATCAAAAAACCAATTTCACTTTGTCGCAGACGAGTTCAAGTAGTTAACTAACAATAAATACGGTTAATCAGAACTTGTATTTATATCCATACATATATGGACTTAGTGTACTAAAAATGATCGGTTTTAATATATTGCTTAACCTGCATAGTTTTCAGTTGATTGAATAAGTGGAGAGAGTTTAAAAATATATTATAATGTAATAAAAAGTAGTTGTAGTAAATCGACGTATTTATTATCTATCCAGTTGTTGAAATGAGGAGTCACCGTTTGGTAAGTAAATTTATGTGACATTGTGGATGTATCGTAATGTCACTGCTTCAATGAATGCAGAAAATATTTATGTATTAGGGTGAATTTATTTGACTTTCAATCAATTTAAATGCGATGCAAAACCATTGACATCCGGCAACCGTACTTGAAAATTTCAAACATAAAGCAAATAAATAGCACAAATCAACCAACACTCATAACTACGTGGCATTCATTCAAATAAGTAAACCCCGTGAGCGTCATGCGACAACAAAGCAATCGAATAAAAGGCTCCGAAAGACAAATGGCGGATCGCAGATGACGGTCGCGCGCCGGACGCTGGACACGAAAATGATAAACAAAAGGGTATTGCAATAAAAAAGACAAATTACACGCGCAAGCCTCAGGAGCAATTAATCACGACAACTCGTGACAAATCGTCGGCTTTGTTCGGAAAGGCGGGCAAGGCAAAATTTTAGAAATGCTTGAAGCCGGAATGAAAGGAGTCAGACAGACGTACATGAATCAAAACGAGCCTTAAGACTGTCAGTTACCGAAACAACTTTAAATTCGTACAGATACACTGGGTTTAGTTATATAAGAACTTGTCAGGCACAATTAATATCAGTGCGTAGATTGCAGGAATTGCAAATACAAATATAACAGGAATGTTTAACCAGTATACGTACGTGTAAGGCCGAAATGCGAGGACTAAAATTCAGATTAGATTTAGGGATAAATAAAGATAATTGCCGTTTTTTTAAATATATCGAAAAAATCTGTGATTATATCTAAAAACAATAAAAGAATGTTTGATTCTATACTTTTTTTAATACCATTAGACTGTAAATGTTTAGAACATATTAATAACTTAAAATTCGTTGATTCACAAAAATTATCACTTTTAAGAAGTCCACTGTCAACTCTTGGTGAAAAGGTATTACATATATTAAAAAAATATCAAGTGATAATTTTTGCAACGAGAAACCGTTCCTGGTCTAAAATATAAAATTATTTTAACAAACACAAAAAATTGTACACACCTTTCGTAAATTGATCTTTTTTGACTCTTAAGAGAAGTGTAAGCATAATAATAACAAACTATTGGGGTAAAAATATCATATATTTGGTTAAATAAAAAAAATAACACAAAGACTATCGTAAAACGGACTTGAATGCATTTAATATGACGATATAAAAAATACTAAATAGACTAATTAAAGATATTTTATAGTCAAAAAGATATTTTTTTAAATTAGTTATCCTCTTAATTAGATGCGTCATAACTAGACAAAAAAACAAAAAACTAAATTTATAATAATAAAAAAATAGCCTCAATAAAAATTTGCGCCCAAACCCTACTCAATTTTTTTTTTAAATTGATGCCGTAAAAAAACACTTCTGTCTAATGTTGACTTTTTCATAACAAACAATGTTTCGCGTAGATGCGTAGAATAGCAATTGCACCGTCTTTATTGAGGTAACCTTTAAATTATTAAACAAATACAATGGATACAACTTTATGACCATTGGGTGATAGGTCGACAAGCAAACGAGAGATGGTATGTGCAAGCAATGGTGTGCCTCGTGTTGCTTTAATGATATAACAAATTAAAATGCATTATTCAACGTATAATCAGCGCACATAATATGATGCAACAAAAGAAGATTCTATCTGGATTCCATCAAGATAATAATACAATTGTAGCTAAGTCTCACCGCCCTTAGAAGACCGATGAAATGAATCGGGGCGAGAGGAAAGTCATGAAGTTATAAGAATATAATAGTAAGAATATAATAAGACGTTTACAGTTAATATTTCGTTTTTTTATATTCTATACTATATTTTATAGTCTCATCAGATCGCGGTTGGGCAGTCAGCAAGCAAATCGAACATTTCTTAAATGTATTCTAGAAAAAAAAAAATCCCAGCACCTTTTTAAAAATTTAAAATCAGTTTGTTTCGTATGGCATAAAATTTTATTAAGTATTTATATAGGGTCTTACTGGGAAATCAATTGGTTTGTTATTGCTAAAATTGTACACTTGTACAAACAAGCAGTAGGTCGTACTATTACATACTCTATAATAATCATATATAAGAAATCGCTTTATAAAGAGGCTTATGGAGCATGTTTAGTATGAGACTTGCGGATAAGAAGCTTGCCCCAACTAAACACGATTGTAACAGTGCAAAAAATATGTAAAAACATATTTTCAATTATTTAATCCATTGTAATTTATAAATCAGGCTGACATACCAACTACGTGTCTATTAACAGGTATAAAAGTTATATTGTTAGCGATTTTACCAATTCATTTATTTAATTATATTTTATTATTAATAAAGTGATATTTAATATATTGATTGAATTGACATTTACATTGTACTCACCACCAACCACCACCGTAACAATGTTCTAGTTAGTTGCTAGCTGTTGTAGCTATCAACTATATAAATATATTATATATATATATATATATATTTGTAGAACTAAAATACTCCTATCGGACATCTAGATTTAGTTTCGTCTCCAGAAAACTTCTTTTGGAGAATTTTTTTATCTTCCCTACTCCTCACCATTTAATGCCTAATCAAATATTTTATCAAAAGTTGTTTTATTACTGCCATTAATAATTTGCTTATTATTATCTAATTACTTTGTTAATTATAGTTAGTCCAATTTTATTTAATATACCTGTGCTATTATTTTTTTATTATTCATTGTCCTTAATCCAATGTGCCACAAAAATATAACTCAAGAGTATCATTGAGAAAGATTTTATCTCCAGTGTGATAAAAAAAAAAAAAGTTTATCGAAGAAAAACAAATAACTAATATACTTCGTTATTTTTTCGCCATATTATGATATTAAATACATCACACCTCTTCTGCACTGTCTTAGTCTATTTTCGGATGCAATCAGCCTGACACGGTTACTTTCTGATAAATAAAAGAATCATTTTTCTAATACAAATGTACTGGAACCTATCTTATATTTATCTATATCAACACCGTCTTTCCTCGTTTTTCTTTTCGCGCGCCTGTTTTACATGGAACATATCCCCCGTTTAAAAAAGAATTAGGTTTATAGGAAACAACGACACAGCCATTAGCAAAGTACAGTAAGATTAAAGATTATATATTTTAAATATTTCTTAACATTTGGCGCATTGAAAACTATAATTTGTTATGCTAAATATTTTTATTATTATTATTACTTTTTAAATTAAATTTTTATATCTTTGATACATGTTAGTCTTTATTTGACAAATTCATGAATCACAGTGCACAACTACGTAATTGAAATCCTACCCAAATCGAAGCTAGTGCTCCCGGATTGTTGTTTGTATCTATCAGTTAGGCACGCCACTGACAGTGAGATTAATAAATTAAGAACACCTTCATCAATCTCAATTAACCCGCCGAAACCTGATGATAACAGACGAAAATGTCTGACTTGGGGATGCGCTCACAGCGGAAATTGCGATAACGCTTGCTCATTGCTCATCATGTAGGGCGTTCATGAATTCCCTTCTACAAATATTAGATAGCGTAAAATGTTCTCAATACATATACTTCAGTCATTAAGTATCAATGACTTCGATTCCCTAATCAAATAACTCGTACTTTAGTATTTGCTGTACATCAAACACGATAGTGCAGAATTATATGAATCCGCAGTGTACTGGTTATAAATTCAATATAAATATTGAGCTTATTATCTATATGATACTACAAAAATAAATTTGATAACACAGTTATCAGTTCGTCAGTTATTTGTGACACGTATTTCACCTCTTTGATATGCATCTTTGGACAAATTATCGTAATTTTTACGAATAAAATAAAAACGATTCTAATTGTTGACCTATAAACTGCAAATTGAATGTTGGGTTTTTTTTCCTTTATACTGAGCACGGATAAGGTAAGGCGTAAGAAACACACACCAATACTACTAATTACTAATTGAATTTCAGTTCTCAAACTCAACACTGCAACTAAGAATCTCTGATTTAATCATTGTTGAAAATGAAATTCAAACTTTACTTGATTGACATACATCTAAGCTTTTTATTCATTTATTCAGAATAAAAATGAAATATGAATAGAAAAGTGGAATTTTATGTAATTGTGCAGATAGAAAAAAAATCATTGAAAATCTAGTTACCTAGTTGTAAGTTTAAGGTGGTTGATGAAAACTGTACAATTTTTACTGTTTAAATTATTTCAAAAAACTAGTGATGCAGCCATAAAGCTTGATCGCGGCCACGAAATAATAAATATAATTCAATATATTAAGCGCAAACTATTGAAACATCAATTCAATAAAGTGACAAGAGCAAAAGATTTTTCAGCAATCGATTGAAGTAGTAATGAACAGGTAGTACAGAGAGCCAAAGTTTTGTAATGTGTACATGTCAGTTAAATAGACAATGCAAAACAAAACAAAAATTATCTACAGAAACCGTCACGAATCACACATGTGATTTTTGTTTTTTTTTGTAAAATTTGGAACTGTTACTTATTCACCAAAAGAATAAAAAAGAAAAAGTAAGTATGCAAATTATCGTTGCGCTTTCAAAATCCGCTGTGCATATTTTCACGAAATCGGATTATTGAATAAAAACATTTATAATAATTCACCGCACCCGAATTCCAGATTTGCTTTACTTATGTATGTCGATTTTGCCGAGGACAGAATATTGTAATTCGTACTGTATTTTAACATGTTTGGAGACTACAGCAGCGTTTTGAAAAAAATACATAACGGATTTTTAAAGCCCAACGATCACATAAATGTATCAGAATCAACCGTTGTTATGGTGATTAAATTGGAATTTACTTGGTAGAATTCTCACCACAATAAATAGAGTAAAAAAAAATGGAAACGTTCTAAGAAGACTGGCAATATATAATTCCCGTAAAATATGTATTGATTTTTTTTCTTTACCTCCTCTAGAACTACAATAAGGCTTTGATAATGTATACACCGAGCGTATACGCCAACATTCTCACACTTAATAAATTATAATTAATTAATTGATACTTTCAGCTTATTCGCTGACTGGCATTATCAAAGTAATTGGACAAAAGATACTTATTAATGATTTACAGACAGAATGTTCATTTGCTTTAACGTGCACCCAACGAAATGGTTTTATCGTGTTCTTTTATTTTAATTAATTAGAGGCAGCAAAGCAAGTCTCGACCTGATTTATTCCTCTACCGTTCAAAATAGTGGAAAAATAATCACATAAGTAGTTTAAATAGTAGAGTTTATACTGTGCAATTAACAAATTCCCTTAATTTTAGTTAGGCGTGTAAAAATAAAAATCATATATATTTTACAAAAGACTTCTAGAGATTAGAGGAAAGTAATTAACATTCATTTGACTTCGTTCAGTAAATATAATATATATGCATCGTTATATCTCAACAAAATATGACATTTATTATCACCTTAAATTTGTTAATTAAATTCTCAGCGTCAAATCAGTGTATGCACATTGTATTTTATAATCTTTAGCATTGTAATCTTTTATTAAACACGGTTCAAATGCTATTAACATCATTTGTTGCATAAAAAATCAATTAACAGCGTAAAATTATTGTAATTATCTCATTTAATATTAAATATTATATCTTTTTAAATTTTAATATCGTAAAAATTGTCGGTCAACGAACAGCTAAATGCATTTGTTGACCAATGAAATGTGATTTCAACCTGTTTACAAACATTACATTATAATTTATTTTGTAAAAAAATCCCAGATTATAATTACATTCGAATACAACGTTAGTCACCACTTTCAATTCATTACACTCTGATGCGTTTTAAAATTATATTTAAGAGGTAATAATTTTTTTAATTATTTATAGTCAATTTAATGCCACTCGTTCATATTTTGAATCTGTATCTGTAAAATCCTTTCGTTACTAATTGTTTGTTACACCGTAATAGTTTTATTTTTTTATTTTGTATAAATAGAACTGTAATATTAGATCAGTTGATAATGCTCGCCATGAGCGAAACCGGTCCCGATCATATTAAATATATATAAGTGGAATTAGTACAAATGAGTATTTTTTTAAAAATATAATGCCTTTCCATCAACGATTACGACAGTGAACACGTTAAAATTTGTATTTTGATTATTAATAATTGCCGGTAGGTAATAAAAACATTAAAAAAATTGAAATTTACTATTTTTTTTCAATAAAATATGATCTTAAAACACTAATTCATATATTCTAAAAAGGTTTATTTTATCAAATTTATGGAGATCTTCTCTCAAATATGTCCAGCTAAAAATAAGCCCTCTCAAATTCAACGCAGGTTTGGCAACAGTTATTCAATAATTATTGTAAGCCAATTCCAAAATTTTGTTTTCATTTTCAAAATATATTATTCAATGTTAATAAGCCAAATTTTCAATGCCGTAATACCTTTATTTGTATTTTTAAATCCGGTATTTAGTTGTTGAAAAAACAGTCAAAATACAAGGATACCAGTTTCGGTAACACTATTATGTATTGGATGGCATATCTCCAAACAAAGGGCATACGATAGATTATTTTTCTCTTATAAGTTTGTGCATTCGTATGCAATTTTTTACAAGTCATACTCAAAGATATAATATGTTATATGACAACACATCATTCATAAGTTTGATACATAATTTAATTTTCAGCAAAACACGGTGGATAATAATTATTATTTACAGTAAAGATTAAATGGACATGAAGTGACGGAAACCAATATTTCAATTAAAAACATTTCAAAAATGTAACATTATTTATTTTCACACTATCTATTATCACAGAATTAAACAGTAAAAACTAATTATAATTGCCAATATTCACTGATTATTGCCATAATAAATTGCGGTCGCAGAAAAAAATAATCCAATACATAAAAATACAATTAATATATTTCACTAAAAAAAAAATTTTTGGCGCCGTCCATCAAGTCTGATAAGAATTCAGTATTATAAAAAATACAATTCCATGACAGTCTGCTCCAATTATTATATCATATACAGATAAAATAACCTTCTGCTGTTTCAAATAAAAAAATATTATTGTAACAAGTATTTTATTAAAAAATGAAATCTTTAACCAAAAAAGCAACCACAAAAACTTCGGATATGATTAAACTAAATTGTTAGTCGTCGATGGATTCGGTGGTAACTTTGTGGAAATTCATTTTAAATATAAAACCGAACTCATAGCAGCACACCACTACACCGGTACTCGGTGTTACGAAAATTTTAAAAGGGGTACCTTTTGAGTCACATATTTTTACGTGGCCTCCATACTTACAAATAAGTTTTTTTAGGCTCGGAGATTGAAAGATTACAAAATTATTTAAAATTATTTGAACATTTTGCTGGCAGATTTTACCCAGGAATTTACGGAATTCCCAAAAATGAAAACATACGTGACCTTTTTTTAGATCTTCCTGGATTTGCCCGTGGCCACCCAAAACTGTATTGCTCTTATGTGGCCCCCAGGGGAGCGATTTGGTCCCCGGTTTAGTAACCGTGGTCTAGAAGCAAAATATTGGTAACGTCACATGTACCATGTTAAAAAGCAGTTTAAAAAAGTATGAAAGGAAAATAGACTAATTTTAGTAATTTTGACTTATTATTTTTATTACTTTAGTTTCGTCCTCAATATGTAGCTGATAATAATAGCCAGTTCTCCCAAAACATGCTTAGCCGAGTGTAATAGAGCGTACCGGCAAAAATTAAATTAGATAATAAAATAATAGTTAATACCAATTGTTTACTGATTATACGAATGTCAAAAACTCATTCAATCGTTACACAACAAAACTTTTTTTATTTCGGTCATATATACAAGTTCGCATGACCTAACAATTTCTTTAGTGGGCTCAATGTCCGAGATAACCTATTCAACTTTTGAAAAATTCAGACCATTCGCGGTCGTGTCATATGTGACAAGTGATATTGAAACGTCGTCATTATAATTATACGCGTTATCATAAAACGAAAGAAATCGTGTACAAATCGCAAGTTGACACTTTGTAACCTAATCGGAAAAAAATAAAATTTCAATTCAGCTATTTATTTACTCATACCGTAGTCCATGACTAAAGTGACCTAATGTAAAATAGTTACTGTTGACTCGACAAACCAGTTTTCTGTTTGTCAAATCAATCAAAAAATCTCTCATATTACTTTAACGTTTCGGGTTTAATTTTTTCACAACTATGGGTGTAGTTTATGATGAACATTTTTACAGACTGATATAATTTGTGTGGGTCGTCAAATACGTATTACGTATATGTATGACAACGATATTTATGGAAAAGAGATCAATGCTGGCGCCGTAAAAAATCCTCATGAAATTGTGCACTTTAAATATTTGTAACTTATATTTTACTTTAACGCATAAGGGAAACATTGTACACAACTGCACTAAAACTAATTAAGATTTTGAAGTGCTCGAGTGTTTCAAATCAGGGTTCATAAGAGCGAAAATATAAAAACAAGTACAAAATTGTCTGTATAAAAAATATTTTCGTCTTTTGATGAATATAGATGGATTGGAGTAAATTAAATAACTGTATATAATCGTTGACAAAGCTATATTGTTAAAAAAAAATGTTTTTTCTAACATTTTGAAAAGCTTTGAATGGAGGCAGAACCTTCTAACCTAAAGCACGAGTAGTTCATGCGCTATAAATAATTATTGTTGATATTGCTATCAACAACCAAATGCTATTTATATTTTATATAGCATTTACTTAAGCATTTGTACAAAAGCTTGTTAACGTAAGAAAAAAGATCCGCTTCAATAAAAGTGATATTTCTAAATGAATTATTTGTGTAGCATTTTCATC
Organism: Himalopsyche anomala; assembly: GCA_031772345.1. NCBI lineage: Eukaryota > Metazoa > Arthropoda > Insecta > Trichoptera > Rhyacophilidae > Himalopsyche > Himalopsyche anomala. Next base: position 25,690,108 of record CM062821.1, read on the forward strand.
AATTAGTGGGGGAGAAACGCTGTGAAAAATCACCGGTCAACCGAGTTTGCAAAAGGTGAACGGTCGGACATGCACAATCTGCCTGTGGGGTGAGAATCTACCCCCAATTAGTGGCGTAACAGCTTCCAAACACGAGAATAATTTAACCATGAACCTATCTGAATCACATAGGGAAAACACGTGATAATTGTGACGAGTAAGGGTTTATTGAGTGCGTGTTCACTCAATCTGAAATAAATATCGATGAAACTTTTAAAAGTAATAATTTAGATATGGTAAAATGTAATTTTGATCGTGATTTCTTTGCAGTAATTCATTTTCAATTTGAAAGAAAAAAATAATGATTTTTTTAAGCCACTTTTCGTATTATTGATTAAACTACAACCTTTCAAAGAGACGGAAATCTCGGATGGCTTTTTGGTTACATTAAGGTACTGCATATTAAATGTTGCTGGATAAAGTAGTTAGTAACTTAAGATCGTATCAAAACACACTCGGCTATTTTCAACAACGAAAAAATACTGTGTGATGGATTTGACGCTGCTTTTATTCAATGTTCCAAAAAATAAAAATAAATTAGTGTCCGAACCGGCGACACGCATCAAATTGTTGTCTTAACCAGAAAATAAACTACACATACAATATATTTGTATTTGATTCGTAACCCATCTGTGAACAAAACGAAGGAGTAATTTCTAGAATTAATAGATTTCAAGATACAGGAAGACGAGAGAGAGAGAGCATCGTAATAGTATTTGTTAACCATGTCCGCTCGCAATGTGGAGCATATGGATTCATAGTGACGTTTATCTCAACATAAGAGTTTCTACGAGAACTGTTTGTTACTCAGTTGCTCAGCCTGTTATTTGTTATCAAAAAGAGAAGTGATAAAAGCATAGGCCTTCAGCTAGGACAAGACTAGTGGTAAGCTAATTTTTCTCGTTTATTTAGGGATAAAATAGGTGGGAGGGAGGAATTCAAGATATCACATACACCATGACTTTTAACAAAAATCCGTAAATCGATTGAAAAATCAATTTACTAAAACTGGCCGTACTGAGATTCGAATCCGTGACCTCCGTCTTCTAAACCAACAACGTTGATCTGTCGACCACGCAGCCGGTATACACATTTATTTTATTTATAACATGATGAATTGCTTTTTATCTAAATTTATGTGCATATTTAATAAAGAGATTTCTATCATGGTCTGCCTAAATTGGGACTTCAAACCTTATTCATTTCGTTTTCGAGCCATCAGTGGAAATAGCTGAAGACAGCGATTAATGAAGGATTTGATTTCAATTGGCGAGGTTCGATTGATTGAAACGTCAATTATTCCGGGGTTATATTTATATAGATTTCGTTCAAGCGAGATTACCAATCAGATAGACAATTAGATATATTCTGAGAACTAACACACGGTATAATCAATAGTTATTTATAGATTGCAAATAAATCTAAATAAACCTTATTAACCGTAACGTGACGCAGTGTTTTTTTTTATTTGAAATATTTATCATTATATTAATAACTGATAATGTTGGCAACGCTGATTATCATAGTTCGACACTGGCAATGCGACTAGTTCAAATCCCGGTCGCAGTGATTATTTTTTGAAAACTTATTAAAAAAGGTATTATTAATAATTTACATTATCGACTTCTTTTCATTAAGATTTTCCAATATTAAATACTCGCAAATTCGTAGTTTAGTGATCGCAAGACAAATTTGGAGCATTTTTTGATTATAGCAAAATCTATGTCGTGTATAATAAAAAAATGTTGAACACGTGAAAAAGAACCAATCAAATTAATTATTCGAAAAATAATACCATATAAACTTATTTTTTCTTTTAATCCTGCTACCAAGACCCAATAGACAGGTCGCGTTATATTCGAGTTGATTAATATGTTTTAAAAAATCTAGAATCTTAATTGCTGGTATGCATACCATTAACAGTTTGTTTTATTTATTTTTTAATAAATTTTCGATCTCAATGTGGAGCATATTTCCTCCTGATGGTGGCATCTCAACAGAAGTTTTTTTGTTCTACGAGAACTATTTGTTACTCAGTTGCGAGTAGTTGTGGTAAAGGAATGGGCTACGGCACTGTTAGTAGTTAACTAGTCGCTCTCGTTAGATCCGGTTCTTTTTAGGATTGGAAAACGAAAGGGAATTTTTAGATGCAAACACCCATTCTTGAAAAATGCAGTTCGTATCGGGAATCGAACCCGTGAGTTCCGTCACGGATGTTCCAACGACGTTGAACACAGCGCCACGGACCCGGCAGTTTATTGGGTCTCTTTAAACGACATTTGAGTAGTAAAATTGATAAAACCACATAAAGTTTTCCAATTTATAACACAATTAAAGTTTCATTAAATATTCACATTACCGCACCTTTAATTAGTCGAAGTAGACGCGGCAAGCGAACTTATATGGGGATGACATATCCGGAACCAAACTTTGACGAAACTTTCCACCAATTGTAAAGCACATCCGAGAGCTTTTGAGACTTCTTTCAACTGAAATATCTAACTATTAATTGAAAGTTTCTCACATTCACTTGTGTTAATTAGAGTCTCTAGTAGCATCCAAGTATAGAAACTTTCAACAAATGCACAGGGTGAATATTAAATAATATTGAAAAATAATACCGTAGCGATGAGACCATCGACAATATCAAACCGACCAAAATCTAGTTACGATCTCTAAATTAGATAGAAGGTATTACAAATCATATGAAAGCTTTAAATCGACGATGTTTTTATTTTAGTAAAAATCGATACTATCGAATAAGGCGTTATTAATAAGTGCTATTGTATTCCATTTCTTTGATCGATTTGGCGACTTTTTGTAGAAATTCATTTTTAATGTGTAATAAACATTAAAATTTTTGGATGATATTTTTTTTTTCAATTTATACCTACATACGTTTGTTGTTGTAAAATTGCTTTATATATGCGTCAGTAATTAATCAGTACGTCAGTAGGTAATCTTGTAACACAAAAAAAATCATCAAGCGATACGTAAAATAAATGATAGATCTCATTACTGATAAGAATAAATTACTAATATTCGATTTTTAGCAGTAAAGTGTACAAAATAACATTTAAAATAGTCTTTTTACACACTCTTTTAAATCAATACTAAATTAATTAATTAATTTAATTTTAAGTTTCACAAAACGTTTATTTCTCATTCCGTTGTAAGCGTCAGATAATATAATACACCTTTTATTCCAGGACTTAGAACTCTCTCATAAAGTTACCTCTGAGAAAACATTCGACTTTGAATAAAGTATTGTTTAAGTTTGCCGATTATACCTTGCGTGAACGAAAATTTCTATTAACTTATTGTGATAAGAAACTCCTAGAATTAGGCATACAAAAGTTTCAATAAAAGACCAGTTGACAAAACACCCAAAGTATAATAAAACAGTGCTGTTCAAAGGGTCGATCGCATGTCAATTGTGAAAGATTATTTTTTTATATCTAAAATTTATTATGCAGCCATTTAAACAAGTAAATAACTTTTTTAATCTTTCACTGTGTAAAAATTAAGCTCGATCGTATCAAAATCGTGAAATCTGATATAACTTCAAGAAAAAAAAACTGTTACAACAATTATTGTTACCAGTAAGATTGCTATATTTCGTTTGCATTTATTACTAAATTTAAACTATTTATATTCGATATGTAGGCGTTAATGTTTTTAGCTGCGGACAGTGTAAAAGGACTACATAAAAAAGTCGAAAATGTTATTCATTTTAAATATACATGTATAGTCTATGGAAAGAACTATGTGCATATTCACAGAAGAAAAAAGATAATAATAGTACCCTAGTTTCAAGTAAATCAAAAAAATACCTTGGCTAACTTTAAAGTAACTGTAAAATGATAACAGGTAAATCAAAATAAAATAATCTTACTTAAATCTAAAATCAGTAAGCCTTAGTTTTAAAGAACGTCTCACAAGACAAAAGCAGATGAATTTGATTTTAAATATTATTAAAATAAACATCAAAAGACTTGTCGCTATTAATTGACAAGTTAATTGGTAGCGCCGTCCTGGGGGATATGAATTAATTAAAATAGTTTCAATGGCTTTTTTATTTAGTGACGTAAAGCGAGGGTAAAACCGAGTGATTTTAAAATCAACTGACAGCTGAGCGAATTAAAAAAAATAATTCATCACTCTGCAGGCATTGCAAAATTTATTTGCAATCAAATTATTTTGTTTCACTGTGTGGAGGAATGCAATTAAATATTTTGATTTAGTCTAGTTTAATGTTGAAATAAATACTAGATTTTCTCTAGGGATATTAAATTAACCAGACTGACACGAAAGGTAAAACCATAAGCTACAAAGCTCCAGTGACTAAATTCAATGTCTACGGTAATGTGTTACTAATTTGAATAATTAAATTTAAGAAAGCTATTTCTATTGTCATTCTTTCTATATTATGTAATGATATAATTTTGTTTTCGCAAGTATATCGGTAATTACTGAATAACTGAAAAAAATATCATCTTGTTAAAGAATAATAGTGGTCGTTTCAACATTTGAAAAATCACGGGGGGTAAATTTTTATTTTTGCATTTTAAGAGCGCTGCTTACATTCCAATGTAGGATTGCACAGTGCGAGCTGCTACGTTCAGTCATCGGTATGTTTTTGTTATTGCATGAGCGAATTCCCTTCTTACTTAAATCATTCATAATATTATATAATACAAACCTTTCAATGATACAATATTATTTATAAATCATTGAAGTATAAAGTGACCTACATATTTTATTCATTTGACCGGAATTTAACACTGAAAAAAAAACACAGTATTTTTTATAGTTATATGTGCAATTTTATTATACCTAATACGTAAAAACGTTTGTTTGAAATATTCTCGAACAATTTTCAGAGAATATTTGTTTTAAAAATATAATAAATTGTCTAATTAGGCAAAAGCGATAAGTGGTATTACTATGAATACTATTAATACGAATAAATCTTTAATTGGATGACACGTTTTCAAATTTTAATGTCACTACTACAGAATAAATATAATTAATTATTTATTTTTCAAATGAAGTAATTCAAATAAATGAATTATATAAAATAGATTTTTTCAATATTTCATACACGTGCATTAGCATAATTACAAATTTGGGAAAAATCCTCTACAGGGTCGCCTAATAAATTTCTTTAACGACTGCGAGAGTAAAAGAAAAGGAGTTTTCCCGGACGAATTTTTCTACCAGCTGCTTAATAGAGTTTATGACTCACTTGACATTACGATCAAAGACCTAAAATAGTACAATAAATAAATACTGAACGCGGATAAGAAACTTCATTTCGAAGCAGTTATAAGAATAATAAAATGAGTTTATGTTTATTTTTCATTTTAATAAAATTTGATAGAGATTTCTTTCATTAAGCAACGAAAATTATTTTAGAATTATGTATTAATTAAAACTATTAGCATACAAAAAATAAATAATTGGGAAGATCGGAACATAACATCCGGCAATAACCAAATTTCCTCGCATCCAATATTTCATTTTTCTGAAGCTTTCATATTAGTGAGGCAATATTTTTTTCAACGCAGCTCTAAACTACAGTTGGAAAATTTGCCGCCCTTGTCATGAGCAATATAACTTGTGCTCCCCGAAGAGATTGTTTCATAATAATTGTGCTGTAACCCATAAATCTTGCATAAAAGTTGGACAGAGATATATTTGTCTGTGTGTATTGTAGGGGTTAGAGTTTTTTTTTATTTTCACACGAAAGAATGGCGAATATTACATGAAATCAAATGAAATCTGTCTTCAATCAGCCATTTTTAATAATAAGTAATATTTATTGCACTAGATTTTTTGGTAAACGAATTTGCTTTAGCAATTCAAATTTTAAATCGATAACACATGTGTCGAACTTTTCACACAATGAAGCAATGATATATACCAAAACAATATTACTTTCCGTGATTAAACGTTAAAAACATTACTTTACTTGACCGAGCTTTTACCGTTTTACGGAACCCTTATTTACCTTCATTGGAGTATTATACAAAAAAAATAAAAAATGACTGTCACTTAATCAATTGTTTGGGAGAAAAATAGGAGAAGTAATTATTCTTTCAAGTAAACATGGATTTAGCATAAAATAATAACATGAGCTCTAAACAGTGACTGACCTCTGCATCGGGTTGAGGTTTCTTTAAAAGAATTAAATTAGTTGTAAGCATCCATGTTAATTTTACTTCCGATTCATTTAAATGCAATCATATCCAAAACAGATATCTCACTGGGTGAGTAAATGTTATAAATTATTGTAAAACTCTTATACAAAACACGAAGCATGGTGTACCAAAGTGATAAAGCAGTCTGCACAAGTTCAATAAAATAAGCATTTTAATTCCATACACGGCTTTATTTATTCAAGGTTGCAAGAGTTCGTTTATACACGGAAGTCACATATGAAATCAATTAAAACCAATGAACATAGACTACGAGAGAGTTCATATAAATTATTTAATGTTTTAACAAAAAAAAATATTATACTTCGAAGAATAAAAATGTAACGGCACGTAAAGGAGTCGAGGAGACTTGTCGTACTAAAATTGAGCAAAACTTTGGAATTTACTGAGATTGTTTACCTATTTTTATTATTTTAAGAACTGATGCATATTTTTTTAAAATAAAAAAAATGTTGAGTTTAAGAACCTGTTTTCTTACAAAAAAAAATAGTGCAAATACAAATAGTTAATCGATTACCTTTTTGAAAACATCCATCTTTCATATTTTTCTTACATATATTTCAATGTTCCAATTTATATCATACCTGAAAACAAAAGAAAAACAATGCATTAGTTTTTGTTATTATCTAAACCACTCGCGATGGACGAGTGATATATATACTTTCTGTTCCTAGATTCGTGGATCGGGTCATTACATTAAAAAAAAAATGATTTTTGATTTATTACAACTTGATTCAAAAGAATAAATCACAGTTGGTTAACACAGCTAAAGATAATTATATAACATTTTCGAGACAACTAGGGATTCTGTGTCGAGACGTCCCGAGACTTGTCAGGTTTTTTGCTGTCTTAAGTCTCTGGACTTTTTTGGAAAATGTCCCGGGACTTTGGTATTTATTCTCGGGATCAGTTTTGAAAAAAATGCATTATATTCAGGCTAAAGGATTATACCCCGGGGTTTTAAACAAAATTTATTATGGATATATAAAAGGGGTCTGTAAAAAAACAGATTGTTGGGATTTATAATTTCGTAGAAGTTTCAAAAAACATGTGTTTATATATTATCATATAACTGTAGCAAAAGCAAATTACAAAATATTAAAATTAAATGTTCATACCTTATGTTGTTTTGTGTAAAAATGTTTTTTCGCTATTATACAAAAGTACCAATGTCTCAATCGGACAAAAAATGTCTAAATGCTGTATTGTGAAGTGACGGTCGTAAATTTACTCCTGACGCCGGCCGAATTCTTTGATATTTGTTCATTACATTAACCGTTATCATTCCTTCTTAGTAAAAAAATAACCGTAAGCATTGCACATATCTATTACATAAGAAAAATAATAATTATTAAACATTGTATTAAAAAACGCGATTTTTACTAGTGCGTTCTTCCAAAAGGCGTATAAGGCATGTATGTATGTATGCAATACATAAATATATGCAAATATTTAATTTGAATAAAATTATAATTTTATTTAAGAGGAAATAAAAGTCTCGAGTCAAAGTTCGAAAACTCCGAGACTTCAGAAACCCTAGAGACAACTGAAGATCAAATGAGAAATTATTATTATAAGTTTTTATCATGTATATTACAATCAAATTTAATTTAATCGTAAATTGCTATTTGTCGTCTATGCTTAATAAGTTATAATTTGCCACGTTTCAGAAATCAATTTAAAAGAAAAACATTTTCGGGTTTGGTGCGGAATAGGGTAGTTTGTTATTTATGTGTTATCTCGCGTGGCTTAGATCAACCTTGATATCCGTATGTAAGGGAATCATAAATAACCGTACTACGAGACAAGCGTCCCAGCATATCTATCGCCTGCGACGCGATGCAAGATGCAATCAACTATCATGACTGTATCCAAAGAGATCACACTCGCGATCGCTCTCGCCGGCGGCTTTCTTATTGTTGAGCGTTCTCAGTCTCTCTCACGAGAAGTGGGTTACTTTATTTTTTTATCATACCTTGCACGAAAGGCATAACAAAAAAATAGAATAAGCATAGAGGCAAGTAGCGAGCTGAGTACTACAAGGTTCTAAGTGTCGACTTTTGGCCAAACTAAAGTAATAATGAGGCAGTCTTAAGTGTAGCATTATCTTTATGCTGTATTAATAATATGAAGTCGAAATTTTGCTTAAATTTCCAATAAGCCGTGGTTTTATGTGCGCGTCGCAAGATATCTGTGGTTTCAACTTGAACTCCTGAAGATGTCGAAGGCCGGAACCGGGGTCGTTAGTGACAAAACTTGTGTGAATGTACATAGTTTGAATAATATCTTTTATATTTTGATAATTTTATTCCTGTATTTTTTTTCAATTATCTGATTTTGATCAATTATTTTTATTCTTCAACACAATGGTGATATTTTTTACCATTATGATGTTTTGTATTCTTGTAGTGTGGTATTATTACATTTTACAATATTAATTTATTACAATAATGATATCAAACACAAATTACGAAAAAAAATTCAAAAAACTCCTTTTCCTATTTATCCTCCATTTTTTTTAATATGTTCCCCAATAATAATAATCACATTAGATATCTTCCATAGAATTATTTTTATTTTAATATAAAAAGAGTAAAACTGTTTAGAATAACCTGTACTTTCATACAATTTTCAGTTAGAACCTTGTAGCACTGGCGGTTTGTTTGAATTTCAGATGGACAAGGTTTTAATTGAAGTTTAGGTATTTCTAATTAACTATGAAGAACTATTTTCAACAATATTTTATCAACAGTTATATCATGCCAGTGCTATGATTAATATATACAATCAAAACGAAACTTGGAAACATTTACAATTTTCAAAATACAAGCATTCAAAATTTCAAATGCCCATATCTTTTTTTGGTGCAGCTGTCCACATAGAACTTGTAGTACTCGGCTCGCAAAGTGTACTCACTATTTGATAATATTAGAAGAGTGTCTACATATTTTTAATATAAGAACTGTGTTGAAAATGGCTATAGAAAATATTTAACAAATTCCTAACACTTTTCTCTCGCATTTATTATTCGTATACCTACATTATATGTTTTATAATTAAAAACGAAATGGTGTGCTACTAGATTTTTAGGTTTGCAAATAAAAAATCCCTTGTCTGGTACCATAAAGATTGTATTTGGATATCAACTCGAAGGATTTTTTTAAATAACTAAAATAGTCACTTGCAGGGTGTTTACTGTCAATACTTGGTGGAAAGGCATTATATTAATAAAAACACAATATTCCTTTGTACATTATTCCACTTTATTTAATAGGTCAGGATCGGTTTCGCTCATTGCGAGCATTGTCAACGGATTCAGTTGACAATGCTCGCAATGAGCGAAACCGGTCCTGACCTATTAAATAAAGTGCAATAAATTACAAAGGAATATTGTGTTTTTATTAACTAAAATAGTCATTTAAACATAATATTTGTGTCTTATGCATACCCAAAAAAATTGTTTTTTATAAATTTTAAAACAAAAGGGGATATCCAAATTAAGCATTCAAATCAATGCACACGGATTTATAAAATATTATTTTAAGCTGATTATAAATAATTGTATTTCATATTTCCAGCATGATATTGATTAATGAAAACTATGCGATTCATATCTTATCGATTGATCAAATGAGTCCCCACAACCTCAAAAACATCGCAGACTAGCATAATTATTATATTAGACGTTAATAAGAAATTAGATATGACAAACGGTTGTAAAATTTGCAATAAGCATTTTCGGTAATTAGAGAATTGATTTTCAATATGCAGTGTGTGATATTAAGATATACAAGACGCCTAGTATCAAAATATTATCTAGGTAGACTATACTGTAGGTGAACCATGCTTTATATTTCCGCTTTAAGTAAGTCACCTTTCATACAGAAAGACTGCTTTGAACAAAAGCTAGATGCGCGTGATGTTGGAACAAGAAATTGGTATTCAGGATAATCCTGTGAACGGGATACACGACGTGATATAATTCTAATACTCAGATTTATGTCAACAACGCACGGTTCAAAAGAATTCTATCAAATTGGTGAACAAAAAGGTGTGCCAAATGCACATAACGAAAATATATATTATTATCAAGTGAGAGACACTATCTAAGACAGGGGTCACCAAACTACGGCCCTCCAAAGATTTCAACCCGGCCCTCGATTTTTAATACATAAATATTTTCCATATACGAAATATTATTTTTTTTTAAATTCTGATAGGATTATATTTTCGTCCGGCCCCCCAACGTTTTTAGAAAAACAATCCGGCACGTTTCACGAAAAGTTTGGTGACCTCTGATCTAAGCAAAAATAGTTATGAACTATTATTTCATTTTTTAACAATCTGTAATGCAAACATGAAATATATTTTATTATTAAATATATCAATTTAGTAATTGAATTCATGATATTTACAACTACCTATATATTTACATTTTTTTTAAAATATTTTAAATTACAGCTAATACCAGTGAGCTTAAAATTTCGAAATTGAAAGCTCAAGCGATATAAACTTAATAAGAATTGAAATCACAAACACCCAAGCCTTGAAATTGAAAAATTCCAAATATATTTTTTAAAAACATATTTTTCACTTGGTTTCTAAAGGGCCAGCGGAAGTATTTTTTAGTACCCAAGGGAAAGTGTTAAAAAGACCAAGATCCGGGGTTCTTTTTAAACGTATAACGTCCTCATTGATACAATTTTTCACGAAAAATAAACAAAAATATAATTCAGACAGAATACTGGACATCTTCAGGTTCAAACGATGATGTTATCAATCATTTATTCGTACTAAGATCGAAAGCATTTTAATACTCTCCCTCGCTATCAATTACCTCCGCATTATTAATAAACGGAGGACTTCATATCAAAATATTTACCGACGGAATCTTTGATTATAATATAGTTTTCATCGATCGAAGTGTGATTTTTAGATCAAGCGTAGAAATCAATTAACGACAATTTAGCGACAGTGAGAAGTACTTGCAATAGAAGTACCGGCAAGACTTGGCGAAGTTGTGGAACAAACAACAAACGCTAATATGAGAACCGCCGGCTATCTTGTCCAGTCCAGCTTTTATTTAAACTTTCACATCGGAAGCCTGAAGAGCCTCGACGTCTGCCGGCACCGAGACGCCTCGGAACTTTTAAGTAGCCGAGGCAATTAGATACGTTCCCATAGCCGTACCGTCTGTTTAATTGCAGCTCACCTACTACTAACCCGAAGCGTGTGTTTTATTGCTGCGGGAACAACTTGCAAAGTGATCTCCAATTTAAATAAGATCCTTTTTGCTCATTAGCAGAGGAGTTCGAGCGGACTAAATAAAATCGTGAGCTAAAAATAACTACAAGTTTAATGAAATATAATATACTCTCAGAACCACATGGAATAATTATAAATTTTAATGATAAATTCTTAATATGAATAATCCTCCCGGCACATTATTTTAAGCGATACGACGGTTAATGTTCCAAAATAAGGCTTAGCGTATCCTGAGACGCCGGCGACGCAGCGTACGTTAGGTATGGCTAGGCGAAGCAGACATATGCGATCAGCGTATTCTGTGACTGCTGCGGCAAGCAAGCGTCATAATGTGAGAATGTATATTTCTTTACAAAATGACATTTAAGGTTCATTTTTAACGATTAATGCAAATAAAACTTCTACAATACAAAGTTTCACACCGCACAAAAACACAATATTTGAAGTCTGTAAAACAATGGTCACGCAAGTGACATATCGCGAGCCGAGTACTAAAAGGTTCTATGTGGACAGCTGTACCAAAAAAGATATTTTCGAAGATTAAGCATCTGAGTAACAATCAGTTCTCGTAGAAACACTCATGTTGAGATAAACATCATTATAAGCCCATATGCGCCACATTGGGAACTGAAATGGTTCCCAGTAGATTTTTGTCATTCTGCAATGTATCAATCACTACATCTTTATGATAAATAACATTCGCAATTCGAAGTATACTACGTATGTAATATATCATATAAGCCTCACGCGACTGAAAAAACATCTAACCTTCACAGTATTCACCTTTGCACTTATCAATTTTATTTATTTTTCATACGTAACAAAGTTATACAAAGAACATGGCGAAAACACATAGGTACATGTTAAACAGGCAGTGAAATTACTTTTCATTTCTCACTAAGTATACCCACCCGTCTACAAACATAATAACACCGGTGCCGGCTGAAATGATCACACCTAATGAAACAAACTGACAAAGTTAAGTTATAATGCCTTTGCAAGTACAAAGTAAAATAGCAGACATTTAAAACAAAAATTAAAATGAGAATTCCTAAAAAATACGTAAATATAACCAATATTTTTGGATTTCTAAGTTATACAAAGATATACAAATAACATAACGAGACGTGTGTTAACGGTTGAAATAGGCCTGTTTGATGTAAAATTGATAAAATTTTATATGTATATGCTAAAATAAAATGTGCCAAATATAACACCGCAATATATTCGAGTGGTCGAATTTTAATACGATTTCAGTAACATCAGTTGAGTATTTCAAACGATTCAAAATAAGTGTATGCACGCGGGATACGAAATCCATCGAACTTGAATATTTTCTCTGGATCATTCATGATGTCGGTTACGAAATAAAATCACTAATAAAAGCTAATCAGAAGAAATAAATGGGAAAGAAATCAACTTGCTCATTGATTAATGATCACCTTTAGCGTAATTTCTGGGCAATGAAAAACAAATTTCCAGAGTTCCGAGTAATGAATGATACTCAGTCGAAATAATTCAACGTCTGACATAGCATAGACAGGTGAAAAAGCCCCGTTTCGTGAAAAGTAAACCCGTATATACAATTCACGGGCCTCGCCTTGACAATAACATAACTCATCCAGAGCTTTCAAGAATGACATGCCCGCAGGCCGTGGATTAATACGCGTCCGCCGTCCGCTGGCACAATGGCCCCCGGCGGTCTCGTATTTTCACGCTCGCCAAACGATCTTTTTTTAGACCTGTATGAACATTAATTGCACGAAAATGGCCACGCGGGACGAGGACTGGAAAAAATTCGAATAAAATATTCGAATCATTGTTACCGAGCGTAAGTGTTCGCGGCGTTACCCTTACGGGCGGTAAAAGAAGGTTCAACACGATGTGGGGTGTTCGATCAAACAATACAATTCTCATACGGGAAGTTACAACTATAAATTCACATTGTGTTTACAAATGTAGTTAATTCGAGCAACCCACTTGAGAACACTGTATTGTAGTAATATTGCGACATTAGTATTTGTGGAATTGCGCACATTTTCGTTTGTAACATACTTAATTAAATAAAAGTATTTAATACAGGAATATCTAAGAAGAATATTTTAAGTTACAGTTCGTAAAAGCTAGGATACAGATTTTTTAAATTACATACGCTATAGGTTTTTTTCAATGTCAGGACATAGAGAGGGCATCGCGAGCACTCATACCCAAGATCTCAAATGTTAAATTGACAACACTTGGACTTGTTCCTCATCCGATTGCTTAATTAAGGCTCGTACCAGTAGACCATCGAGGCCGTTTAGTTACACCACTTGCATGGTTCTTATAATGGCCAATTAATCGCAGTAATTACACAGAACCCACTTTTAGTGTGCTCACTATCAATACTTAGTGGAAAGGCATATATTTAAAAAAATACTCATTAGTAATAATTACAAAATTTATTTAGAATAACTGGTTTAGTTCACCATGAGAGTTAATAACTAATGAGCGAAACCGGTCCTGATTAAATAAATGTGGAATTAGTAGAAACGTTTTTTGTTTTAAATAAATGATTCAATTAACTAAAGTCGTGATGGATAAAGTTACATGTTTAAAAAATGGTATTATTTTATTGGTAGTCATTGTAGCTCAATATGTTAAATTGAGTATAACAGAAAATTTAAAGTCCATTTAACATTTACTTATTATGCAAGGCTGTTAAGAGGTAAAAAAACCGCGACTCCGACTGTGGAATTAACAAGTGGTCCGAAACTGATTTCGGTTGAAAAAAAGGAAAATGTAACATTAAAAAAACGAGTTTATGCATATTTATTAACATCTTTCTAAATTAACTAATAATATCCAAATTGATGTCTTTTTTATGACTCCATACACTTATTATTTGTAAATGTAAAGTAGCAAGCGAGACTTCAAATTCGTTGGAATGAAAAAAATCTTTTTAACACTCCAATCTTGTCAATCATAAATTTAAGAATTTAATTTTTATTTCAAAAGTAAATAATCAAACAAAATGAATGTTATCATTAATATATTTTATAGATATATTTATGGATCATATTTTGATTTACCAGTCTGCCACTGTTAAAAAATATATAAAAGGCACATACTGCACTGCTAAGTAAAAACATGTTATGTACAGAAAATGTCGAAATTAAGTATAGGGTATGATAAAGTGTAGAATATGGAATATTTTTACGTCAGAAAAACACAAAAAATAAGCTTATGTTTTGTATTTAAGAAAGGTCAAAATGTTTTTGTACTATATTATTATGTTTGTACGTAAATGTGACTTGGTAAATAATGTTGTATTCGGTTATCCCTTTTAATAGAAGACATAGCACCTAAGTAAATTTTCCAAAGAAATCATTAAATATAAAAAAATAATAAACAAAAAAGTAAATGAATGTTTGATGGTTGATTCTGACAAACTATTGAACGAATAATGACTATGTTTTTACTTAGCAGGGCAGCAGAGGTATTAGAGTTGGTACTAGAGTACATTAAAAGGAAGTATTAGAGTACATTAAAACTATCTGTATTTCAATGCACAGTTCCAGCGTAATAAAATAATAACCAAAAACTGACATTCCATATCTTCGTTGGGTTCGGCGGTAACTTTGTTGAAGTTCATTTCTAATGTAAAATTAAAATTGATTACTTTGTTATTAGGGATGTTGGGTTACGAAATGTGGCACGTGTCCCGTTTCTTTGAAAATCATCATCATGTTATGTTTGATAATGCTTCTCAAAGAGGCGAAGCACGTGTCACATTTTGTAGCACTACAAGTGGAAAAACAAAGTTCCCAAATTTAATTGTATATTATCAACAATCCATATTGTATTGTCAAAAATCAAATAAATACATAAACTATAATGACTTTTTATTTAAACATATTGTTCATCCTTGCTAACTGATAAATCAATATTTCAGCTGATAACAACAATGTACTTATGGTGACGTGATAAAAAAAAGATTTTTTTTTGTTGAAAAATATTGTCCAAATATAACCCTATCATCAAATAAAAGATTAACGTTACCACAATGTCACAGCCATCATCTATCACACATCTGGTGACATATTTGTATACAAACATCAAAAAAAGTATTATTAAACTAATTATTTATAACGATGTTACTTTATAAAAATAAATCAAAAATATGTGAAATAAACCAGGCCAGTAAACAAGCCAGGCAAGAGTTCAAAACGTACTTTCTAAAATTAATACAAAAATGCAATAAATATACGACAATAACTAGCACACACAAATAATTCTGTACTTTCGAATAGTTTCCCAAATGCTTCATTAATACCATTATGCATTTGTAATGGAAAATTCAAATTTTAGCATCACGAATTTTCATAAAATTCACATTATTTCCATAGCGAAATGAAATATTATTTATTACCCGTCAACTGCAACCAAAATACTTAAGTATTCGCTGTATAAGAGCGTTTCTGTTTGCTATTCAAGTATCAATTATAAATCGTGGTGAAAGTAAGGGTAAAATAAAAAACAAAATAGAAATAAACATGGTTACTTTCAAACAATACCAATTTAGATAGATACAATAAACGAATATTTAAATCAAAAAGTCATTCCTCTGAATGGAAATTGTATTATATTTTAAGGACAGATAAAAAATCGCAAATATTCAAACGACTTCTGTGGTTAAGTGATAATAGATTTACCTTTTAGATAATATTTTAATTTTAATTAGATCCCGGGATCAATTCCCAGCGTGTTTAATGATAACTTTAGATATTTCCAATTTAAATTTGAGATCTCGGAAATGGATAATTTATAACGTAAATTTGTATCCACTATTGAATGGTATACTATTATCAAGTTTAAAATATTAAAGCTACGCGGTTTAATGATTCAAAGGGTACAGTTTTAAAATTATTAATTTAAGTGGGAGACTAGTAATCGAATTAAATATTGACTATGAGCAGCTACCCTGTAAACGTCTATATGACCCCGATTAAACTCTCTATGGTAGAAAGACCGGCAGAATAATTCACAATCGATTTTCTGATAACAAAAGATGGAATACATTTTGTGATGGGTTTATTGAATAGACATTGGTGTTCGGTAAAGAAAGAATAGTTTTTTTGAATAGAACGACTATTCAGCGCGCTGTTACGCTCCACAATGTATTTCTTTGATGGAAAAACTTACAGGCGATTGGGACAAAATGAAACGAAAAACTGTAAACTATTAAAAGCGGACGAGGAAATTGTATCGATAATTGAGACGTGGCAAAAGCTATTAGCACTCTAGGTAAAATTTGATATTCGTTAAATGATTGACGTTAAAATATTCTTTGAGAAATATTATCTCGATAATCATCCAAAGATTTTTTTTTTTGAATTAGTATTTTTGTTCATTTACAAATTACATTATTGATTTAATTTGCATTTATTTGGTAGAATTCCATTATAATTAGGTAAAAAAATAACAATGTATTTTATTTATTATGATGCTATACATTATAGTTGATAGTTATTTCGGTTTACATCATCTTCAGAACAATATTTAAACTTACATAAAGTTATACATACCGGCTTATATTGAAAAATACAGAATTAAATGTAACAAATTGACTGTATGTGTTTCCCGGAACGATATCGAATACGGGACCATTAAGTAGTCTTCCAAGCAAATCAGTTTAAATTTAAATGAGTATGCTTAAAGACATAAGCTTCTTGGAACGGTGTGAGTAACGAAAATTGATTAATATTTGTTTGGTCATTAACAATATCATTGGTTTGATTATTTGTGTAGTTTTATATGGAATGCTGTATTGTCTATGCAAATTATATTGTTCTATTTTTAGTTTTTTTGTGTGCCATTATAGAAAAAAATCATCATAAATTTGGATTAGTTTGTAAAAAAGACATATGTCAAATCCAAGGAATTTAATCGAAAATGCCATGGTGTGTGTGCGGTCTCATATTGAAGTGCTGAACTTATGGTTTAAAATGATTTACCACCAAATGTGTATGTGCAGTCGGAGATTTAATTCTGTTTTCTACAACGCTATCTAAAGATTTTTCATAACACGATATATACAGAAAAGAGTTTAGTTTTAGACCGGGGGTCCTCAGCCGGTGTCAACAACATGTTGCAAGAGGGCCACAGAGAAAATATTATTTTATGGGAGTCACAGCACAGTTGTGGGCACCTCTACGGGCACCCTAGGTAAATGAGCTAAAAATTACTTTGGAATCTATTTAAATTTCTCATTTTTTCCCCAGTCAACAATTCCAAGATCCCGAAATAATTGTGTCCCGAGTCTCGAAAAACTAATAACTACGGGTATGGGGGGCACATAAACATATGAGACTCAAAAGGGGCCACGGGCTCAAACAGGTTGAGAAACTATGTTACAAGCGATTTGCACGTTTATTAAAATCCATCTACGTTTGTATAGAAAAATGAATCAAAATTTGTCTTAAAAGGAATTTTATTATTACCTATAATATCAAATACAAATTGTACAAATTTTGAGTATCAACAAATTTCTTGTGTTCAAATCATTAAAACAGAAATATATATCTTCTAATGTGATTAGGATTTAAATAAATCATTTACGAAAGATGAAAAGAGATCATCGCTGCTGGCTTCGTAGAATAATAAATGCGATCTAAGTATTTTTACGAAAGACTCATGAGGGTTTTCTAAATGTCAGTCAAATTGACAGATGTACGTGCAATATCACTATTAAATTTACTAGAGAATAACATGCTTGCTTTTAAATACCTATATAGGATAATACTGAAATACTTCGAAAGTAGTTTTTAATAATTTCATAAATAAACAATATTTTAATATTCAAAAATCCATATCAGATTAAAGATTTTAAAACGAAGTGGTCAATTTCATATTTGTAATTAATTATTGACTTACATATACATATAAAAAGAGCATTCCTGAAGGAAGATTAGAAGACCACGACATTGTTGGATGTGTGCTGAAGGACAGTTATTAAGTTCGGAAGGCGAGAAGTGACGGAGATTAGAACGGTTAAGATTAATCCCGAATTGTATCGTTAGAGAAGAAGAATAATTAATTCTCTAAATACTGATATACGAAAAATTCGAGATGTCTTTAATGTCTCTCTATTGATATGAAATAATTCATTTCGTATATTCAGACAAAAGACTTCTCGCGACAAATGTATGTATGCATACACTAGTTACGGTAGTGGTATAGAATAAAATTTCAATATTCCATTATTTTTTTTAGCAGTGACCAGGTGAATGTAATGCGATATTTCCGCTGCGCCGACCAAAATATAAATAATATAAAATACGCTTCCTATCTGTGCTCCACACTCAATACAATTGAAACGATACAATAGAATATTCCGGGCATAATGGCGCAGTCCTGCAAGTAGATACTTACCCATGTATCTATCTACCCAGCCTGTTTGACCTCTATAAATATGGTATGAGAAGCGCTGGGGGCTTTTCTTGGCGCGAGACGAAATATTGCCCCGATGTCAAGATTCAATAGACTTACCGTAGAGCCGGACTGGTTGCAAGAGAAGGCACATCCAACTCCAAGGGACTTTACCTATAGCTAAAAACGAAATATTCATTTCAAGATTGTAAGCGATTTCATATAAGCTTTGTGAAATCTACCGAATTTTAATGAAAAGTATTCTGCGAGGGATAATTGATAACCATTTACGATATAACTACCAACAATATCAAACCAAAAAAGTAAAATAACGAACATCAAGCACGGTTTTAAAATGTTTTAAATACATACTCTGCATTGGATTTGTTCATCACTATGTCCACTCAGTAAACGAATTATTTACAACATACTTAATAAATTTCGTACGTAAATGGCAAGGAATTAAAGTTTTCAGTTCATTCGTGATCTTGGCAGTCCGAAAGTGTCGAAGGACGAAGACCGTGCCGTTGGAGACAAAACATAATGAAAGCGTGCAACATTAAAGCGATTTAAATGATTTACTGAAACTGTATCAATCATCATCAATCAAAAGTAGATATTGCATATAATATGTACATCGAATGTTGAAATTCGATGACACGTTATTGAATGACATGAAAACAACTGCTGTATATAAGTGAAAAACCGCATTGAAGTAGTTTGTTAAAAAAATCGTCTGAAAAAGATCGGTTTTATATGTATCGATTTATATTTTAAAAGTATCGATGCATAAAATGACATTTAAATGAGCGGTCAAAGATCTTTTTACATGAAGATTTTATTAAATATACACATATATATATGTATATACAAAAGATTATTAGTATTATTGTTTGGATCAATCGTTCGGATTTTTTTATTAACGGCAGTTTTTACGGCATCACTGTGTTGTACTAATGTATATATTTACTTTGAAAGCATTCTAGAAATATACGAACGGAGGGTTTCTCAGGTGGCGTTTCACAAAACGTTTAATATAACTTAAAGGCGGTTTAATAAAGGAATCCGTTAACAATTCAAGGGGTACAAGTTACACAAATAAGAATTTAGTTTCACTGTGAACATTATACGTTAACAAATTTACTTGACACCGGATACTCTTCGCTGTGCTGTACAAAAGCGTAGAGCCTATTTCGGTTGGCGTAGACATCAAGAGCAGATTGAATATAATATACCGATAACACAAAGTAATACTAGATATTTTCGGGAGATACGATATAGAATTATTTTGATACAGCTTTATTTAGCAATAAATACTTTCAACGTAAGGTACATATTTTCACGTTCTACAATACAATAACGTTGTAAACTTTTAGTAAAAAAAGCTGAATAAAGTAAAAAAATATATTTCAAATATTTTAGATGATTCAGTATCAGTTGAAAAGACATCAAGATACTATATCTTGGCTATTGAACGAAAATCTTTGTCTAATATTGAAATTCTGCACATAAAAATATAATTTTCAATATCAATTTAAATAGAAAAATAAAATTAATAACAACATTTAGCAGCTCTAAATATCTTTAAACATTTTTAAAAAATACAACTTTACAACGTAAAAATATGATATGTTTGTATATTGAAATATTGCCAGTGCCTACCTAATTTTAATGAAAACGACAAGCATTATCAACTGATACAAAATCAAAATGAAATTGATAATCGAGCGAAACCGGTCCTGATTTATTAAATAAAAGTGGAAATTAATTTAAATGTATATTTTATTTTTTTAATATAATGCCTTTCCATCAAGTATTGAAATTGAACACCCTAAAAGGGATTTATGATAAATATTAACAATAGTCGATTAAATTTAATATTATATATATTACAGTTCCTAGATAGGAGAGTAGTATTTCGATGATAAAATCGAACGAAAACCCCCTGTGGAAATAATTGAATATTCAAATTGTAAATACAATATGATTATTACCTGGGCATGGAAGCCATTCTGGCAACCCAGAAGAATGCTTTTAGTGCGAGTGGAAATTTTAAAATAATTCTCAGTGGACTTGACTTATTTTATTTTCAAATTTCGGCACATTTTTTAATGAGAGTCGCCGAACAGCCTGCGGTAGATTTTTTTTTTTGAATAATTCTCTTGTGGAAAATAAATGCGTTTAAGCAAATTCGAATAAAAAAAATATATCGCTACCTAATGAACCTTTACAATTTGTATGATTGATTACTTCAATAAATAACGCAGGAAGCGGTTCCGATATTTAAAATTGACATATATGTATAGCCGGCCTTATAAACAGCCGTTAATCCTGTTAAGTTTTAACACACTAGATATTTGTTTTGGATTTTTTTTTTTGAAATAAATACCTTTAATTATTTTGAACTATCTCAAATTGACCACTGAATAGAAATTATAATTAACTGTAATCCTGAAAATCAAATGTCAATAAAGCAACATGTTCCACATTGGGAGCGGACCCCAATATGGAGCATATAGATTTATCATAGAGTTTATTTCAACAAAAGATTTTCCACGAGAACTGCTTGTTAGGACAGTAGGGATAGAAGGATAAGGTTAGAACAGGACAAATGATTAACTAATCGCTCTCACTACGCCCCGTGTTTTATAATATGAAGGGTGGTAGAGAGGAATTCAAAACACCACACATATCCATGCATTTAAACAGGAATCCATAAATCGATTAAAAAATAAATTTATAAAGACTGCCCGTACTGGGATTCGAATCTGCAACTGTCCGTGTTCTAAGCCAACGACATTGACCGCTCTATTACAAAGTATCTATAGGCCAACATACGTCACAGTGGCACTAGGCATGGTCAACGTTCCCTCTAAGCCAGCGATTTCCAAACTTTGTGGCATGCGCCTCCCTTGGAAGGAAAAAATATCTTCGCGCCTCCCATACTTATTTCATATAGTATAAAGACACGTTTTAAAGGGTAAATAAATATGTTGGACTGTTCGCGCTTCCCTTTGCAATAGTCCATGCTCCCAGGGAGGCGCGCCTCCAGTTTGAATCGCTGCTCTAAGCGAAGGGTAGCTGCGCGGAAACTGCGCGGACCGATCAAATAATAATTGCACAACTGTCTTGTAGTGCGCGCCAACCCGGAATGAGTGCGCGGGGGCATCTCCTAGACGACCGGGTCGACCCGTTGGATGATATGAAGTCGTTCAGTAAGCCGACAGTATTAATAAAAACTATACCTTCGAGGTTTAACTACTGCTTGCAATGAAAAAAACAACCATCAAAAAAAATGTTATTTAGAATTCACTAAAGGCCTATCCAGCGAGAGCGATAGGCTAACCACTAGTCCTGACCAAACCTTATCCTTGTATCCCTACTACTATATATGGAAATAGATAGGTTGAGCGACTGAGTAACAAACAGTTCTAGTAGAAAAATTCTGTTGAGATACCTCCATTAGGAGGTCACATGCTCTACATTTGGGAGCGGACATGGATAAAAAAAATGGTTACTATTTTATAATATGAAAAAAATATTTGAAAAAGTATGGAAAATAAATGGGTGTTAAAATAATTTATCATAAACGAATGGTAGCGTAAAGCTTTGTGAGATATAAAAACCTCTCGTACTGTTTATGACTAAATTATAAAGCATATGGGCATAGCACACCTTTATAACACGGTAAATAAAATAGAGCGTTCGCTGTTATCACACACACATTACTCGTGCGTTTTGCCCGCACCCCGCCCACGCATCGGAAAGGTTCACAGTGTCGCTCATTTCTGAAAAGCTTCCCGCGCGAGATAAACCGGTTTCGCGAGGCTTTTCCAGCGACATTAGCTTATCGCGCCCCTCTCGTTTAGGCGAAGCGGGGTTTTAACGAATCGTAAAGCATTAATAACGGACCAGTGCGGCGTGGCGTGCGCGAGACGACGCGACGCCGGATCCGACGCCAGGCCTAACCCGAATCCGAACCGGGATTTATGACCGCCGACGCCGAAAATGAATGACAGACGCTGCGGCAGACGACAGCGACGAAAAGATCGGATAAAGGAAAGCGTTTTACAATCGAACAGGCCGTGAATAGTCGACTCGTCAATTCTTTTGACATCCGAGAAAGGGATAAATTGAGTATAGATAATTTAAGACTGGAGTTATAAAGAAAAAAATGACACAAATAGAGCACAGTTTCAATTTAACGGTTCATTGAGCATAATACAGTCTAGATGTCAGTATTGCCAGCAATATCAAACTTTTTCACCAGCGACTAGAAAATATGTAAAGAATAATGAAAATTGGGCAGCACGAATAAAAGAAAATGTAAAGTAGTTAAAGTATGATACAATTACTACTTAATATTAAATTTGAATCGTTCAAATTATGTACACTCCCACAGATTTTGTCACTAACGACCCGGGTTTCGCCTTTCGGCATCTCCAGGCGTTCAAGTGCACGGATGAACTTGAACTGACGCTTAGTAAACGAATGTTTCGTGTTTATATTATAAATAAATGTATCACTTATCCTTTTCGCCAGCATTGGCTTTAGACTCAGTGATACATTTATTTATTATATAAACACGAAATATTCGTTTACTAAGCGTCAGTTCAAGTTCATCGTTAGTGACAAAATCTGTAGGAGTGTACATAATTTGAACGATTCAAATTTAATATTGAAATTCCACCAAGCACCTTCAGTCTAAATCTTAAATTATACTACTTAATATATTTTTTTGCAATTCGATATTTCACATATTTGTACATATATAAAAAAATATATATCAAATAATACGTATAGTTTTTAAGATGTGGATTAAATAACATAAATCGAATCAATATTGTTTTCAATATAAAGTAGACAGATTTGTTATGAATACAATTGGATACTCCATGCAAATTAGAAGCAATTTTTAAAAATTTGCTTTATTCCATATGTATATCACAAGTATATGTTTACAGCTCAATACTATCCAATAAAAATCCGATAAAAAAATATATGAAACGTTAAGTAAAATACATTTTTTTTTATCACCAATGAAAGAAATAATGATATCTTAATATGGTATTAATTTCGATTTAATACACAAAAGCCGCATTCAGCAATGATATTACAGTATGTAAATATAAAGTAGCTGTGAAAACTTTCCGCTCAATACTGACACACACACCCGAATGCAATCTGCAGGGAAAGCTCGTCACACGGCGCATAACAAATCCACGTCCCGAGGCACAAAGGTAACTCGCTCTCTAATTCAATCTCCAATCTACGACACCATTGCCTGGCGGAATGAAGACGGATGACGATACTTAGAAAGGCAGTGTTCAATATGCCATCGGCACAAATATTGTATTTTAATAATATAAAAAGAAAAATGTTACAGCCAGGACACTAACGACAACGTCGAATTTCATAGTTTAGTACTGGATAAAACGACGAATAAGTGTTATATTAGTAAATGATCGTTTCTGTTAATTTTTCAAAAGATTGAAATTAAGCGCAGTTTCATTTTTGTCGAGAAATAAACTGGTTTTAGCAGCTTTTCTTTTCTACTTTAAAAGAAAATAAGAAATGCATCTACAGTGTACGTAATTTTTCATATAAAATGAAAATGTATAACTTTGGAATCCCACTAGTCGCCTAGTGGTAACACGTGTTTTTTTTTACGAGAAGTATTTCATAGTGGCGACACAATGTTATAACTTGTAATACAATTAGTGGAAGAACAAAATTATCAATTTTATATATCTAAATCTCTTTGAACCAATCGAAAATATTAAGTATTTTTTTTTTAAGTATTATGTTTTTCCACTTTTGGACAAGTCGATATACAAAATCACTACCTTTTCAATACAAGAAAAACGAATTGTAGCAAAATCTAAAAATGTTATTCTGTAAAAAATAAACTACTTTTGTTTAATGTTATCCAAGAAAGCGAATATCATCACATATTATTAAAAAAAAATATTCGAGTCCATAAAAGTCGCCAACTGAGCGGATGGATCATATTAAATGAAATTGAATTCTTAACACTTAACATTTTGCTTAGTCACTTGAAATGCGAGAATATTTGCAAATAAAACCCATATATCCATGACGTTCAAATGAAAATTCTGAGAATGCTGCAATAAATTCAGCATTTCGATAACACGATAGATTTCTTGTTAACCAAACTAAAAAAAATCCATTTCCGTAAAATATGCTTAAAAAACGAAAACAGATCGGAAACTCGTTGCATCTTAATTGTCTTCGTAAAAAAATAATGAAAACTTCGGCATTATTTACAGAATCTTAATACGACAAGAACCAAGGTACTAGTAAAGTTCCCTCTAAACAAGAATTAATAAACTAATTCAAAAATAAAATGAATGAAAAAATTGCCCTTTATATTTATCATCTTCGTTCTTGGTACAAAGCTTAAGTGCGACAGCCAGACACAATGGTCCATCAACGTAATTTGTTATACGAACGCGTTATAAATCTCCCCGTAAAGAAATTGCTAGAGATTACATCATTTATATCACATTGCATGCAAGGCACTAAATTTTGCTATGAAAGAGAAGAAACTTCATATGTGCTCGAAACTACATTCGAGCTGTTCAACACAGGTAAATTTTATCTGTTCCATAAAGTGCCGTTTGCTATAATTGATTAACGGAAAAATACTATCGAAATTGGGTTATTTTCGTTCACTTTTTAATATAATCTTAAGATATATGAATTATATGTAAATAAATTATATACATATGTATCAGGGCTTCGAACCGGAACTGAACCGAAAACCATTAAAACCGTTATTTTTGCCGGAACGAAAACCGAAACCGAACCGAAGAAAAATATCTGTTTTTTTCGGTTCAGCCCGCGTTTCTGGTATTTTGGGCAAATAGGTAAATTCCTGGGTAACGCTGGACAATTCGGTATTAAAATCGGTTAAATCAGTAAAATTCCTGGGTTTTTGGATTCGAGCTGAACCGAAAACCGGAAAAAACGTTATTTTTGTCGAAACGAAAACCGGAACCGAACCGATAAGGTAAGAGCACCCATCGCCGCCACTACACCAACTACCGCCACCGTAAGAATGTTCTCGAAATAACAAGAAAACCGTTAACATTTTCTCAACAAAATATATTGAACGGTAAATACGAATGCATAGTGATCACGTGTCATTCGTTGTTTTGTAGCTAACTGTATGTATTCTATCGGAAATCTCAGTCTTCTGCAAGAGCTCGGCGGTACAGTTGTGATTTGGCTTTTCGTTAAGCACTTTGTTAAGAAATGGTTAAATTTTATTTTTCGATTTAAAACAAAATTAATTGAATATGTATGAAAGTTACGTTTAGTTTGTAATAAATAACATATTCGGAACACTCTAAAGTAAGTTTAAATCCTTAATTAATATTTTTTAAGTGATAAAAATAGAAAATATTGCGTGGCGGTGATTGGACCCATTAATTATTATATGGGAACCAAATACCGCCACCCCTGGCGGTAATAGAGTTTAAAAACATTGAATTTTTGAATGTAAATTATAAGTATTTAATACATTTTTCAAATATTAAAGTGAACCACACAAGTTATATTTGTGTTGGTCCAATCACCGTCACTTCTACTGTACATTGCTCATCCCGTAAAAGCATCAGCAAAAATGTAGTGGCGGTAATAGGGCATTGGCCATGGCGGTGATAGGCTCCACGTAAACATATACAAAAATGCAAATTTAAGCTAGATAAACTTAAATATTGCAATATTTTTCATATAATTTATAAAAAAAATGATTAAATAAGCATAATTTGTTTCAAAAATACCAATTCCGTAATAATGTAATTGATAAAATACAGCTTTAATTTAATTGGCGGTAAAAGGAACCATAATCGGTGATTGGGTCATTATTTTACCTTAATTTTCAGATATTAAAAATTTATGAAATATGGTTGGCACAAAAAAATGTTTATACTCCGTGGGAGTTCCGTACTGGCAATAAGTAAAAAATATAGTATACGACGTACCACATTGCGTGATAAGATTAGTGGTAAGTATAGGGAATGAGCTAAGCCAGGATTTCCAATAATGAAGCCTCAGTTACAGGACTCTGTCGCAGAACTCACCAAAACTCTAAGCAGAGAAAATCCATTTACTGGTGGAAGACCTGGAAAGAAATGGTTTAGCTGTTTTTTAAAAAGACACCCGGAATTGGTGCAAAAAGTTTCACAGAACCTTACTTCGGCCCGATCAAAATTAACAGAGAGCAACATCAATAATTGGTTTAAAAAAATTAGGACCTACTGCCGGTATATAAGCACCCACGACTTACATTAAGTAGTTTGATATTTGATTACTTAAAATAAATACTTAAATATTTAATTTTTATTTTAGACGAGACATTCTTCGATATTTTGGAAAGCAAAATAGCGCCTTCCTTATTAACAGAATTTCAAAGTTCTTCTTCGGATTGGGACGGTGATCTTCAGCACAAAAGTTTATTTGAATTGTGGCACAAAATAAGCATCAATAAGGATCCGCTTTCTCGTATGACCAACGATGTAACCAATCTGGACGAAAGTTTTCGGTTCAAAGAAGGTGACGTTATTGACCTGAACGTTTTAAATGATGGTACAGTCTTAATAGCTGATGACAAAATCATGAAAAAACTGGCAACCCCACAGAAGCAGCTTACACCTAATCCAGTACCTCACCAGGAAAATTCAAATGATACAATGTACCCACCCAACGCCGTTTAAGAATGCACTGTATTGGCCAGAAGCTGCGCCACAGTCTAAAAAATTAATAAATTTGCAGAAGGTCACTCCTGTTGTAGCAACTTCAAAAGAATTCCTTGCACATCTTCGAAATCAAAAATTGGACAAAGACATGAAATAAAAGGATATAGCTGAGAGACGGCTGAAAAGAAAATTAAGATTCGATGAAAAGGCAGCAAAACAACAGAATTCTGCAAAAGTGGCTAAAGTACACAAAGAAATTATGGCATCATTTGATACTGGTGATTACGTTGTTGTGACCTATGAAGGCGAATTGTTTCCTGGTCTTGTTCTAGGTAGCAATACAACCGATAATGAAGTGCAAGTTAAGACCATGACAATGGCAGGGTCAAACTGAAAGTGGCCTGCGATCGACGATATTTTAAATTACCCTGTTGCAGATATTGTAAAAATTTCTACGCTAACGTTGACTAATACTAGGGGGTTTTATTCCGTCCCAGAAGTGGTATCTTTAAAAAAGAAGTAATACTTAACCTACTTGCCTAATTTCATCATAGTATGTACTTATAAAAGTAAGTACCTATTATTTATGTGAATGCCAATGAAGGTACAATTTTTTATTTACAAGAATGTGATTTTGATTTTTTTTTTGTATTAGGAATGTGTTTTTTTTTATATAAATAATTTAAGTACATACCTAGGTATAATAAGAAACATTTAAACATAGGTACATAAATACAATGAATTTAATTCGAACAAACATTATCTTTAAATGTGTTTAAAATGGCTTTAAATTCATATGGCGGTAGTTGGTTCCTGCATTGGCGGTAAATGGATAAAAAAAATAATTGGGTGGCGGTAATAGGGAACAATTCTTCAATGAAAAAACTTTAGTTAATTAATTAAATATAAAGCTCATCCTCACTATTGCTTTATACTTAAATAGGCGATATATAACAGTATAGAATTAAACAAGAAGTTTATGTTTTCGTTAAGAAATATAAGAAATACACACAAATTTCTTAAATCAAGCTACTAATGTGGCGGTAGATGGTGCCCTTACCTTATATATTTTTTTACTTGAACCGGAACGAAAATCGAAACGAAAAAAATAACGGTTCGAAGCCCTGATATGTATATTCCCACATTAGTGCTACAAGAAAGTAAATTGATTTTCAATATGATTTAGATAGTTATTGAATATGATCTCACATTTATTTCTACATAATTCAATTGAACATTATTAACTTGGTCCCAATGATACAAAACACCATTGTTAATGAAATATACATACGTTAATTTTAAAAAGTTGAGCTGCTAAGATGTAATATTGAGGTGATAAAATATATGAACATATTTAATAGAGAAAGATATAATTTGTATCACATATTTTGAAGATAAAAACATTTTGATTTGTGTGTTATGTTGAAATTTGTAACTGAGTTAATATTAAAAATTACAAATATATTTAAAATTGTGCACTATTCAAAGATCCATACAAACATTACCACGATAATACCTACTAACTATGTATATCTTTACAAACGTTATCAAGCTAACATGAGACGTAACACAAATAAAACACCAAGCGTGAACAGAAATTGTCAACCTCGCGATGCACATAAATTGTGAAAGCTTCACAGAACAATAATTATGACGAAAAGACTACAAAATTTAATTTCTGTTTGGTACTACTTTTACCCAGAGGAATACCACAATTACAATCTACAAACTCACGAAATGTTTTTTATTGAAAGATTTTATTTCTCACGAGGTATGGAATTTCAGTGTACCATTGTTATAAATATAATTAAAACTAATATTCTTAACTTTTTACCTATTGAATCATGCTACTATTGTTTTGACCCGATAACTAATCAACACATCGCCATAGAAATTATTTGCAGGATATTGATAAGTAATTTTATTTTTCCTCTTATTGTCAGGTCTGTACAGACGTGATTTTAAATAAGAGTCTGAGTCATAAAAATATGGAATTCTTTGATAACTTTTAATTTTTAATCTGTGCACAAATAAACATATCATTATTTTAAAACACCTTTTCAATCATTCTCATACGAAAATATTCAATTATGGTGACTATGATGATTCAAAAAATTCAGCTTATAATACCATAGCGTTTGTAAAAAACGACAAAATGACATTAAGGAAAGTAAATACCCATAAACGCAAAATTTCCAATAACTAGATTTTAAGCGACACCCTGTTTATAAGGGTAATTTCGCCATTGTAATTCCACTTCAATCAATATTCATTACTATTAAATATAACTTACATACTCTAAAACGTATAGACATTTCATATATGTATAAACTAATTCTACATATTTTTTTTATAACATGGCGATGTCGATCAGTAAACCTCAAAGTCACGCGATATTACAATTCGGCGTCTTAGTAATGTGGTGGACATCCGGTTACGGTTAACAAATACCAATACGGAGATGAATTGTTATATTTTCATTAAAATGCGTTGGATTGTATAAATGGAGGGTCCAGTCAAAACGCTATATATAAATTCCTCAAATTGCATTACGTTCACTTAAAAAATCGTAACAATACACCGACCGCTTCATTCATAAAATCTAGAACATCTTTCCGTGAAAGTTGTTACTTTTATTCCAAAACGTTAGTTTCTTTCAGAGTAGAGTGATTGCAGAGCGGGTGCACGGGTAATCGAAAATACATGTTAAACAACTATGAAATAATATGACTTTGTAGATCGAATTTTATAATGTCCTTTACTCTAGTTTTTCAAATAAAAATTAAAAACACCTAAAATAATATTTAGATTATGTATAGTACGTACTCTTTGTGTTACAACTGGAACATGTACAACTGGATCCAAACGACAATGAAAATTTAAGGAAAATTAACAAACTACTGAATATATTTACGTCAGCAGTATAGAACTTTGTCATCTTGGAAGGCCGCATTCAAGAAACTTAATTCTAATATACTTATGTGTACTTATATACATTGCAGTTTTGTATGAAATTGAATGTGTTTTTAAATATACAAATATAATGTGAATTTTTGAATGACATCTTTTTCGCTACATTTTTGATGAATTCGGCGACTACTTTGTGTTAACTTATTTTTAATTTAAAATTTCAATTAAATAAATTCTTACTTGACAATGGATGTATGTGATGTTTAAATTTCCTTTCCCATCCTTATATCCTTCGATATTTTCTCTCATCGAAAAGGTGAGGATGAGAACAACCATTTAACAAGTTGATATCTTCATTATAACCGTATATTATCCACAATGGAAACAAACATGTTGACAAAAAATAGTTTGTATAATTCATATATTGTTCGTATGTAATCAAATAATTTAATATCGTGGAATACAAAGGCGTTGGAAAGCTTTACGAGTAATAAACAAGTCGAAAACGTTTCACCAGTTGCCCGTTTCCTTATTGCCACTACAGGGTAGTAAAACAACTCGCATTATACATGCAAGTAACAAGTAACTGCATGATACAAATTCGCACAGCGACACTGCCGACTGGAGTTTGAGGGTTGTGCAAGATGAGTTTGCACAAGCGACGTCGTCGCCAAGACCGTATCTAAGCATTTCCGTGGCCAACATCAACAACACTACCTGTGCCGTAATTGTTTCCGAAAGCTGCGTTCAAAGCTTCCGTACAACGCGGCTCAGAAAATCCATCACCAAATCACTGTCAAAGTATAAAATTAAATTATATAACTTTATTATTCCATTTGTTGTGTTAACAAAATGTGAAGTGTTTTCCCTCATTGGACAAAATTATCAAATCTAATTGTGTACAAAAAAATGAACACCCACAAAGTTACCGCAGAACCCATCGAAAAAATTACATTTTTAAAGTGTTCAATGTTATTATTCTAATTCTTGATGGAAAGCTATTTATTGTTTTGAAAAATACCCTTTTTTTAAGAATTACTTTTTAACTAAATATATTTTTCTTACCAAACTCATTTATGATTTGGTTGATTGTTTGTTACAAATCAGTCATTTGTATTTGCAAGTGTTCATAAACCTTTAAATTATTGATGACTTATAATTTGTATGATATTTAAAAAAAATGATAATAATTCTTTTACCAATCTTTTGTTACGCCTCATCATTTGATCTTGTATTGAATATAAAATTAAAATTAATAATTATGTTATTCTACAGACTGTGTAACGAATTGTGATACGTGTTCCTTATCATTATGGAACATTACCGCCTAACCTATCGAAAATATTGTATCTTGTATTGATTTAAATAAATATTAGTTGATAATGCTAGTGATGAGCAAAATCAGTAACGACCTTCATTAAAAATGTGGAATTAATACGAAAATAACTATTTTTTTTTTATTGAATTTTTATCTTCTAGAGATAGACTGACATTGTATTAAAAGTACTCTCGATTTTCATACAAATAAAGAAAGGTAAGCAATGAAATATCGATAAGAGTAGGAAGTCGAATAAGATTACAAACTTCAACATTCGTTCGAATTGATAATAAATGCTTACGGATAGAATCTTTAATAAGAATTCAACGATTGAATTCTACCCTAAATACATTAAACTAAACTGCTAAATAACATATTTTTCACTAAACTTCTTAGATCCCTAGCATTCTATATCACATTTGAAATGGTTAATTTTTGTCAATTTCGAGTATCGTGCAACACAGATGAAATATAAATGTTAGCCAGTAAGAAGTTTAAAACGCTTATACGTACATTAAAGAGTTAGGTGTAAGCAATATGTTGATATAAATATGTATATTTATTTAATAAGCCATGAAAAAAATATGTTCACAAGTCTTAAATAAATGACCGGTAGGTCTAAGTTTGAAAGTAGTTCGTTAACATAGGTGATTAGTATGTATATAAAAAAACAGACAAAAAGTATAATTTTTCAATGCTACGATGCATGCATGGTTAAAAATTACTAATTGGCAAGACGTTTACCGAGTATAAGCATAAGGAGTCAGAGTCGGAACAACAGGAGAAATTTAATTAAAAAATATTGAAAAAATATTAGTCTATTCATCATATTAATCGGTGAAATCTACTAGAAATAATCTAGTAACTAAAATGATCTGATGATTTACTGATATGTTAGTTAAACGCAAATATTTGGAAAAAAAAACAATTCCGAGTCGGGGTTGTATTTTTTTCCCGGCTCCACGGCTCTGGTGTAAACAAACACATTCGCGTAAAAATTGAATATGTTAACATCGAAATTGATGAAACTAAAAATAATTATCTGAATATAACATCAATTGTAGAATTTTGGATAAAATTATCATCATATTATGTGATGCCTGTTTTTAGCAACTGATCTCTCGAATCGGATATGAAAACGGTGATTTAGGCAAATTCAATTGTTTATATAAATTCTTTAATTGAGTACTATTGTAAGATATTACCTATAACAAAAGCTATATAGTGGTATATTTTTTAATGTAGCTATGAAGAGCATCACGCTTTGATTCATTAATAATGTGTCAATTGATGTGAATAAATCTAAATTAAATAATACGCCACATATTCGGCACGTAGGTGACACAACGTTTCCAAACATCCCTATATGCTTTCGGTGCTGTCAGTTCGCTCTACCGCCCTTCTGAACCAAGACAATGAAACACACAACAATTTAATTGACAGATGCGAATTAATCAGGCGACAACTGCCAAAGTACATTCGGTTCACTATGTATGCGGGTGGTTGTCAAACTAACAGTTTGCTTACACACACCTTGTGCGAATGAATGAATTTATCTGATAAACGTTTTCGTTTCATAGACTGATATTATTTAAAGGCTTTGTATCCCACATAACACATTATATTATCTATTCAAGATAATGTTAATACCCCAATTGCGTTTCGTTCCCCTGTGACGTGTTTTAAGATTTGGTACTCATATATTGAGTTAAACAAATTTACAGATGCACCTGCTTCGTTATTGCAACAATGTTGTTAATAAATTTCATATGTTATTCAATTTAGAAAACATTGTAAAAGACTAAACAAATATTTATTGATAGCTTCATACAAAATCAGCAATAAATGTTAAGTTCCGTGGGGTCAATCTGGAAAAAGTCACATAAACACATGTCTAATATCACTTTTAGGGTGTTCACTGTCAATACTTGGTGGAAAGGCATTATATTAATAAAAAGACAATAATCCTTTGTACTTCATTCCACTTTATTTAATATGTCAGGACCGGTTTCGCTCATTACGAGCATCGTCAACTGATGACGATGCTCGTAATGAGCGAAACCGGTCCTGACATATTAAATAAAGTGGAATGAAGTACAAAGGATTATTGTGTTTTTATTAACATGTCTAATATAATGTAAGTAGACAAATAGTAAAAGGCTTACGATTTTGATACATTTGTTTACGATTGATAATCAACGGTTGATTAGACCCACTTATGGAAGCATGATATTAACCATTAGCATCTACTGGCTGGAATCTATTACGAGATTGACAAGTTAAATTTCTAAAAATTGCTCTTCGTTTGCAGTTCTTTATTACTGTTCACAATTGCTTCATCAATTAAAACATTAACAAACGTAAGATCGGAGTCGGAGACTGATTTATATTTATTTGCACAGAGTCGAATTCATTAGCCGACTCCGACATTTTTCATAAATCATTTTCGGTTGTGTAGGAATGTAAATATTTTTTAGTTCACACATACATATCACATCATCATTATGATCCATCGAAAAAATATTTGAATGATGACAAATATTTTCTAATTATGACTGATGTACCTGATAAAGTGATACAATTACACATACAAATAATAATACATACCAGGCGTTTTTTTGTTTATCTTACACACCGTTAAAAGTTGTTAAGCGACTCAACATACCGACTATATGTAAATTGACATGTCACAGCTAAAGTGTGAAATCTCGTAAATGCATTGATTACCCAGCTGTTTGAGTTGAAACTTACATCATTGCATTCACATCCACGCTGACTAGTCAATGTGTAAATTGACTAGTAGTAGGTGTTTAAACTCACTATAGAGCGCTTGACTGAAATGACAATACGGTTTAGGTAATGTTAGTGTACTGACAAGCGCTAGTCAAAGTAGAAATGATATTTCGTTTTAGGTTCGGTTTCACGATGTGAAATGTCAGAAGACGGTAAAACACAATTGGGTGGTGATTCCACGCGCACAGCAGTGGAAAGTGGCTGGCAACACTGAATGAATACATGATTTTTTTAAAGTTTGTGAACGTTTTAAATACGTGTGTGTAGTGTAGTGTATGTACACATTGACAAGTAAAAGGGTTTTTTTATTCTCTCGTTATTACCGCAACTGTCTAAAATAGACTATGTATACGTTGCAATGGGCAGCGAGCAATGTAAAATTGCTAAGGCCGTTACATGTCGATAATTATAAATAATCACTTCAATTTAAAACTATCGTCAATACATTAAAGTTATTACTGTATTTTTCAATATACGGTCGTATAGTAATAGATGATAAGATGTAATGTGTACCTCCTATAAACAAGTATATATAGTTAAGTTTAAACATAAGTTCTGATGAGGGCGTAAGCTGAAACAGCCGTATATAAAATAATATTTGGAAAACTAAAATACTTTGATGTATTTACACCTTATTCCAATGGAGTTCTACCAAGAAAATGCCAAACTCAATCAATATAATTTAAGATTTCGACTGAAAGTGCTTGCGGGAATTTCAATATTAAATTTAAATCGATTCAAATTCAATCAATATAATCTATAAATTGACTAGTCAATTTATACTCTGCATATTTTTATTTAAGTATACTTATAGCTACGTTCACTATAGTTAAAAATAGTTTACACCTCTCACCAAATACAATACAGCACTCAATTATTGCATTAGCAAAACGGACTGAATGTACCGAAAATACAAACTTAGTTTGGGTACAAGATAAATGAAGTAACGTGCCATTCGAGTCCATAACAATATGTCTGAACGAGACCACACATTGAGAGCGACCTGAACGGCGGCCATTTTAAATTTTAATTTGAAAAGTTCACACGGCGTGGAAAAGCTTCGAAAGGGTGTGCGGCGGTAATGAGGGGGCGCCGCTGAAGCTCTGTGAAGCACATTCATTGTAATTAGTCTAATTATTCAGAATTATTCGTAATTGCCGATGCGGGAGAGCCACCTTAACTTTAATGCTATTATAAGGGGCACCGAAAGTCACGCGAACGTCATAAATTGCATTTTTAATAAGGAAACGCTCTACGGAAAATGTTTTTTTTTCATAGTCCCTCAAAAAAGTAAAATTTTACGATTTTACCCCCCACAAATCTACCTTATATCTACCGAGGTAAAAGTTTCTTTTTATCTACCGGAGTTTAGATTTACATAAATTCAAAATTTAATAATTTAACTGGTAGGTATATTATGTTTTATGTATTCGTAATATACATCACGTCGGGAACTGTACTCGAGCTTTAAAATTCAAAAGCATATTATTTAAACCTATGTTCAATTTTAGGTGACATGAATATTTTTTGTTTTTTCTCCTCGTGTTGATTACAAATGATATTAAAGAAAATTAAATGCAATAAACGAATTTATCACAAGTAATGCAAGAGGTGGATTGGCAATTAGCGCTTAGGTCATTTTTGGTGTTGTTAAAAATATCACTAACCATAAAGCATCGCAATTCATTAAATTGAAATGTAGATTTTTTTAAATTTTGTCGCCAATAAAATGTACAAAAAATTATATCACAAAAATAAAATACTTTTTTAAAGATCGGAACCGGTTTCACCCGGTTGAATACAGTAAAAGTGGTCATAAATTATAATAAAAAAAAACTGAAACTGACTTTCGCATTTTTGACTTAAGGCACTTGCATCAAATTTTAAAAAGTTATTAAAAGTGAACAGCTTTATATTGTAAGTGGTAATTTTGGTGCGGTTTAGACGATTTTAGGCCATACAAATATAAAGAGGTCGAATAGGTCCAGCTGCCAATGTGCTTAGCACGAAAACAGAACGTGCATACCGATAATCTCCAATCATATTGACATTGCATTGGCGTAGAAATAGTGGTTCGCAAGTCGACATTACTGTGACATATTCAAAATGTTATCACTTCAGTTATCCCAATACGAAATGACGTGTCTCTTTTTTTAAATAATGTTTTGTATACAATATAAATTTAAGTTACAGTTAGGAAAAGGATACTGCAAGTAGAGCTGCTGTATTTGATTAGTAAAACATACCAGGAGGTTTATTTGTGCGATATAGTACAGTGGAACCCCAATCTACCGTTCTCACATTGTTCATTTTCCCGCATGAATCGTTTATTTTTCATAATCCTGGCCAAACACCCATAAGAACAATGTGAAAAAAGCCCGCATTAATCGTTCCCCGATTTACCGTTTTGCTCGATCTATCGTTTAAATATGTTGGTCCCGTCACAAACATTATCCTCATTGTCCGTTTTCTTCCGAATCCCAGTACGGATAGTTTTTATAAATTATTTTTTCAGTCGATTTATGGATTTCTGTTAAAATGCATGGATGTATGTGATGTCTTGAATTCCCCTCTTCCACTCATCTTATCCTTAAAACGCTCTCGTAGCGAGAGCGATTCGCTGACCAATAGTCCTGTCTTAGCCCTATTTTTCCATCCTTACTCTCTTTGGAAAAGAGATGTTGAGCAACTGTGTAATAATCAGTTATCGTTGAAACACTTTTAGTGAGTCTGTTAGGAATCCATATGCTCCACATTGGGAGCGTACGTGGTAAAAAGAAAAAATAGATACCTCATTTTAAGTAATGCATTTGTAGGTAAACGCTTATTTTCAATTAATTCAAATTTACAGGCACTTTAAACTACATATCTTCAATTGATCAATGTAACAACATTGATTTTATTTGTGGTCGCATTTTTTTTTGTTTTTAATGACAATGGTATTTTATCTTTTTATTATGAATAATAAAAAAAGTGTTAATTTAGAGTTTGGTCACTTTATTATCAATATGTTCCGAGTAGCGAGCAGATACATTAAAAAAAGTATATTAACTAATAAATACACCATATTTAAATAATGACACTTGAATGTTGGCTTCTTACAAAGGTACCTAGAAATTTAACGGGATATAAAACATTTTATTTAAAGCATTTTTTTGAGTTAGCCAGAACGTATACATTTTTTTTCTACCAATTGAAGAAAGAGTATGCGGCGTATACTCCTGAATGCACTCTCCACAACGGCACTGGATGCAAGGCGATATCCACGACAACCTGCTGTGATCTAACACGTCACACCTAGCGTAACCGAAGTCTCCAAACAATTTATACACGCCACAATCATTTGTTATTCCGAATAACAAATACATATAAACATAAACAGCCCCAGTGTAATTACCGGTCTCGCTGTTCTCTGCGTGTTAGTATAACAAACTTAAACAAAGGAGACGTTTATTTATGGGTAGATGATAATAAGTACGCAGGAAAAATTAAAACAAAGCAGTAGCATGTAATGATTCATTAGGGGTAGCACCTACGCGTAATGGTTCAACATACATCAAGGGTTAATTACGTCTCGGCATAAATATTATTTTACATAGGTTTGCTTATTTATGATAAAACGTTAATTAAAATGATGTTTAAACAAGTATCATGCGCCATAGTTTAAATCAGTGATTCTGAAACTTATTATGCTCATGGACCCTTTTTAAAGCAAAAACCTGACCGTCGACCCCCAAGTGAAACAATAAAGTCTATGCCTTGAATGGTATTTTTTTTATCCATGTCTGCTTCCAATGTGGAGCATATAGCCTTCTAATGGAGGTATATTAACAGATCTTTTTCTGCGAGAACTGTTTGTTAGTCAGTCGCTCAAACTCTCTTTTCTAAAAATATGTATTCTTCCGCGGACCCCCTGACGTTGTCCACGCACCCCCAAATGATTTTTAATGAACGTCCCCCTCGGCGATCTTACGGACCCACAGGAACCACAGGAACTGGGGGTCCACAGGAACCACTTTGGGAACCACTGGTTTAAATGATCCCGCACGTGTTACGTGACTTTACAGTAATTGCACGTTAACTTTTGCAAAGAAATAATATTTTTCTTTTAACTGAATGGCTGCCACAGACGAGATACCTAGTCAAATTTTTCGTGCTCAACACGCCAGATTCGAGTGACCTCGTCAATTACTAATTAAATTAATAATTGCAAATTATAGCCGGCATGCTAGCTACAAACTTGCTTTTTTCTAAGGCAGCCAAAAGGTTAAAATGTGACGTTATTTGAAGAATTAATTACACTTGTATTACAAAATGTGAAACGTGTTTCGCCTCTTTGAGAAGCATCATCAAAGCATTAACGCCGAATCCATCGATAAAAATATATTTCATATTTATATCTCTTGATACTGTACACCAGCGATTTCCAAACTGGGGGGCGTGGACTATTACAAAAGGAGGAGCGAACAGTTTCAATTATTTATTTACCCTTTAAAAGTGTCTTTATTATTATATGAAATAAAGGATTGGGGAGGCGCGAAGATTTTTTTTCAAAGGGAGGCGTAGTAACATAAAGATTGGAAACCACTGCTGTACAAATAAGATTGGTGCTGTTAAAATTTTAAATTAAAATCGAAAAATGATCGATAATTAAACATAACGAAATAAAGAAATTTTATATCAAAAACTTAAAACTGATTAGTGTGTAAAAATAATAAAAATAGAAAATTTGCTATGGGGGCTTAATCGAAACTGATAAAACAAACTTTTTAACTTTATAATATTAACGAGTAACTTTTGAAAGATATTTTGGATATAAAATTGAAATTTTAATAGTAATTATTGAAATATTCAATATAAATTGGCTATTGTGAAGTAAGGCTGCAGAGGATAAAACCTTGCCTAATTCTCAATTGAAAAGTATAATAAATAAAATTGGCAAATCCCTTAAAATATATTTACATTATGTACGATGTATGTTATCATACGTCGTAGATATTGAGTATCAAATTAATTACATACATGCTTCCTCAAGTTATGAAACTAGGGGTAGCTGCAAGCATTGGTCATTCACTGTACATGTTGCAATGTGGAATATTGACATATGGATGTATACATATTCCATATTATATATTACGTAAGCTTAATTGAATCGAGGACTCCTTTTAAAATTTAAATAAACAATTCATTAATTTAGAATTATTTTCATTATGTACACTTCCACAAAAATCTTGGTCGAACACGACCCGGGTTTCACCTCTCGGCATATTCTGGTACTACTCAGTGCGCGAATGCACTCGAACTGACAATTCATTTTCAGCTCCATAATTTGCAAGGGTGATTTATTTATTGAGCGATTTATTGAAAATATAACATGAATATGAAAGAAAGTGAAAATTTTTACTTCAAGGTACAGTAAAAACCATATGAATAAATAAATACTAATGCACCCTTGGTCTGAATCCGCGATCGGCTTCATAATTCAGAGTTTTATAGCACCCTGTGATCAAATTGGTAAGAGCTTGATTGGGTTCGATTCCCTGTAGGATCAATTTCAAATGTATTTATTTTTTATTTAGATTTGAGATCTAATACATGGGTGTTTGTGATGTCAATTCTCCTCGAGTTAATCTCGTATGATATTTATTTTGAGCTGCAAAATATTTGCTGTAGTACCAAAAATTATTAGAATCTAAATAAATGTATATCTTATAAATCTCAGTGGATAGTTTTCTTCTCTCGTGGGTATCGGCTTCCTCGGGGATATATCTCCATCTGAAATATCTAAAGCAGATTTTCGCCAGCTCTGGAACATTATTTGTATTTTATAGTGATACTGGAGCTACCGGTAAAAATACCTATACACCGGGACAAAGAGAGTGGAAAGGGTTGGAATCCTGGACTGTTAATGAATTATTTTCATGAGTGTAAATGAAACACAAGATGATGACAAAATTTCTCAAATCAAAGGAAAGGTAATTCAATAACCTTCGTCAGAAAAATGTGACAAAGCATTCTGGTTACGCTTTCGCGTATCATCATTTGAAGTGAAAATCTGATAATATTATCGTAATCTTAGATTGTCTGTTACTTAAACAATAGCACAATTAACCGCTTAATTCTCGTCACATTTTGGATGTTGAATTTGTCCGTCAGAACAGCTTCTCTAAGCCCAGACTGCGTTCACGAGCGGTATCAGACGCGGCAAATCCTCTCGAAAGGTTCGCAGACCGCCGTCGCGCAGTGTGGATTAATTAACCTTAGCGGTTACCTGACAGGGCCCGGCCGACGGCAATATCTACCCGTCAATCTGGAGTGCCCGCCCCGCATTCGGCCGTCACTCGGCTGCCTCATATTGTGACGGTAAACATTTCAATCATGCTTTGTTACACGCGGCGCCACCGAGATACGCTCACTTTACTTAAATCCGGTATACTTTATTCGGCTCCGCATAAAACCTCTACGCACTACAATAAAGATATCTCCGGTTTACCTATAATGCCAAATTATATATATTTCAAGAAACGATAGAAATCTCAAGCAGGGATTGGCGTAATAGGCTGAGTTCAGTTTTTTTCCAATTCTGATAGTAAAATGCAGTGTTTTCTCATATTTATTCTTTAAACTCGACCACGAATATGATTATCTCTCGGAAAGATATTTGATTACGTTCTCGAGGACAATATAAAATAAAATTATGTATCACAACATCCGATCTGTAAATACGGAGGAAAATATTAGAGCACTACATTTGCCGGTTCCAATATTCGATAAGTTGACTTGTCGTTTACAATACTTTAATACTGCAACTAGATACTTGTATATTTTTAATACGGATAAAAAAAAAACAAGAACACAGTAAGATATATAAACATTTTATTTGTTTGGTGTTCATCCTCAAAAAAAAATAGTTCTAAGATTAAATCAAAAAAATTCGTCAGATGAATATTATACTAGCTTAGCTTCTGAAAATATTTGCGTTTTATTTATTTAAACATAAGTATAATGTCCTCCACCACGATTTAACAGTTTACAACATAAAAATTAACATTTATTAAAACTACAATATGATATTAAATTAGTTTAAATACCAGGTGTTTACGCGTGTGTTGCTTCTTTAAAAAGTATCCTGAGACCCGTTAGATTTTTAATTATAGCGTAGAACTTGACTCTTATTCTTTACTTATATTATAAATGATAAATTAAGAGTAATATTTTAATAATAAATCCACAAACATTTATTAGCAACATTAAATTATTATATGCAATGCTAAATACTTCATAAAATTTCCGACGAACCTATCAAAAATATTAAGTATTTGCAGTATTCATAATAAGCAATTAATTTAATAAAATGTTGAAATATCAAAAGGAAAACCACTGTGTTAGCATTTTCAATGAAATAATTAATTTGAAGATGCTATTATAAATTCCATACTTATTTCCCTCGAGATTTTGTTCATTGCTTGCCAATACTTCATCTGGTTTGAGGTTTCTTTACGCAGCCAATCCATTGAGCGAAGTTAAATCGAATCTGCATGATACTTTTTTCAATATTTAATAACATATTTTATGTGCGGTTGTACGAATTCTCAGCGGATTCAATTAAACAGAATGGAATTGCTTCAACCATTGAGGTAAAATAATTAATTTCTTATACAAACATTACAGCATTACATTTGAAATTATAATTTCAATGAATATCATTAAATATATAAATGCAGACAGTACTTAATAATTGTATATCTTTTATTTAAGACGATCTTTTTTAAACACATTAAAAAATGTGCGTTCCTGTTTTGTAAATGAT
This sequence comes from Himalopsyche anomala, assembly GCA_031772345.1. Classification (NCBI taxonomy): domain Eukaryota; kingdom Metazoa; phylum Arthropoda; class Insecta; order Trichoptera; family Rhyacophilidae; genus Himalopsyche; species Himalopsyche anomala. The sequence continues at coordinate 25,732,597 of CM062821.1, forward strand.
TTATAACAATAAATACATCACTTTCTTCACCGGATATATTCCATCTTCTAAACCTTCCACCTGTCGATGAAAATTCGTAAGTTATAAGTTGTCAAGAAATAGGAAGTAGCAAAGAGAATTGTTTGGTGTACATATAACAGGGTACGGGCCAAGTACGAAGTATGCATAATATGAAAACTGTATTCACTTCAAATAATTTATTTGTCAATATGAATATTTTTTTTTACGTATTCTTCTTCTTCTTGGTGCTAAGTCCGAGGTGAACCATGGTTGCCTCAATCAATCTCCTCCACTCCACTCGATCCTCCGCCAGTCGCTGACCTCCATCAGTCGCAGGTCCTGTGTCACCCCAAGTCCATTTAACGAAGTTGCAGTCTTCCAACGCTTCGTCTTCCCTCAGGGGTATCAAACGAGAGGCTGGCAATTATTAGTGAGTTTAGACGTTTTAATGATAAGACAATATTTAGGTGCCATTAAGAAAAAATATACAGTTACATCAATTTTAATAGCGGTCCCATTTATGACTTAAAATATCTGTAGCGACGGATGGTACGTTCGTGTATCCGATTCAACGGCAATACATTATATTAATAGCCATTACTTATTTTTAATTGGTTGGATAAAACAAGTTGTAATCTTAAACGCTAGACTTAAATATAATCATAAACGAGGCATTACAATATCACCATTAAACAAATGGATTATATAAAAAGAAGGAAAATGTTTAGGTTAAAAGCTTCCGTAACGATGATGATGCTTCTTGAATGCTTTTATAACGATGGATATCATTTTCACAATGTATTCCGTAAGTGAACAATATAAAATATTACAAAATAAATTTCGCCCTCTTGATAGCATGCGGAGCGTGATCAGGGATGCCTATTACAGACATTTGCTGCTATTTTCGTGTTTCGTAATAAAAAATGTTTACATATTATAATATAATGTAGAAAATATTATAAAACGAAGAAATATATGTTATTATCAAATCACCACACAATTTTTATTTTTTACAGGAAGTATTTATTATGTGAAAAAAGATGTTTTAAATGATAAAGGAAAATGATAAAAGAAAATGTTAAAATCACGTAATATATTATTCATTTCGAAGAAAAAACCTACTGACTAACGCAATGAAAAATATTGTAGAGCAGAAAAAAATACCCATTGAATAAAATTTAACTATCCGGTTATGCAAGTTTTTACATGAATTTAAATTTATCTGTTTCGTGTTATAAATTATACCTCTGAAAGTTTAAAATATTCTTTATAAATTATATACACTTTCTAGAAAAACAAAAATGTTAGTATACTATATAATATTGTAAATAATAAAACCGCGGCAAAAAAATGTATTTGAATAGTTTATTTATATTTTTTTGAATATAAAAAATCATTGAAAATTTTATTAGAAGGTTTTCATTTGCAGTGGTATATTTGTGATAAAAACAAAAGTGTAAAATTATTTAGTAATATAACAACTGATTTTTCTTGTGCAAAACGCGTTTTGATATAATTTAGAATTGCTTGATGAAATTTATCTTATTTTTTTTATTATCATGGCACTATCTTCTATCGAAAGTTATCGGCCAAATATCATTACATTACAGGCAAATAGTATGAGATCGCCAAGGTCTTCGGAGGTTTCGTAGCAAAGACAACAATGTAAACGTAATTACGGCTGTCCTTTATTTGACTTTCGTAGTCTATCTCTTCCCCTATTGTATGTATCAAATATCATTTCGTGTCAATAATATGAATATTGCATGTACGATTGTTTGGTGTAATCGTATCACTGAGTCGGTAACAAAATATTGATTTTTACGGCAGTTTTAAAACCAGCAATCATTGAAAAAATACTCAGGAAAAGCCTTTAAATATTTATGGCATTGATGACTTTTATTAGTTTTTTTTAAACATTACTTAGAGCGTTTGACTTCTCGCTGGTTGACTATCAAGGCTTGAGAGGAGAATGAGGATGGATAGTAAATTGGGTAACGGAACCAACCTTCATGTCGCGTGCAAATACCCAATAACAACAAGTCCGCCATTGCAGTGTACCGTCAGTCGGATAAGGCTCTTTAATTTTATGAAAAACTTCCGCCTGGAAACATAAACAAGTTCATCGCGGCAAATGGGCGCTTCTGCAGCCTGGCTAATGTGTGTAATTTTAAAATGCATCACATTTGTGCGATTTTTTCGTTTAGATAAAAATACAAAAATCACAATTTGAATTGTCATAATAGCGCAAAGCAGAATCATGTCAAAATATTTTTTGTGAATATAACAGGTAAAGGAATTAAAATACTATGAAACGTTTTTTAAACTACTTACACAATGTTCGGTATTCATCAAGATCGATTTCACTCATCGCAAGCATTTCGAGTGTAAGTTTTAAATGATAGTCATTAAACAATGTGACTTTTCACCAATAATTTACACTTTACAACTCAATTTTACAATGAATTTATGTTATTGCCATAAAATATTTCATTGAGCTATAATGTATTATAAAGTATAAATATTCAATAGTACCAGCAAGAAGTGTAGTGTGGCACTTTCGCTTAATTACATTTCAAATTTCACGAATAATAAATAACACAATTTTAACACTTCCAAATTCGAAGAAAAATCTGAATATGCGATCAAATATAGTACATATTTCTCTCATAGTAATTGAAAAAAAAGTTCATTAAAGCAGTAATGGTAATTTTTTTTGATCATTGGAGTAGTTCAAGTTTAAAAAAAACTCTTTTTTTAAGAAGCCCAGATTACTCGATTCCTGGATAACGATTGAAACAGATAAATAAATAAAATAAATTAGGTAAGTGCAAACATAGCTACAACGAATTTTACATCGACTTTCATTTTAGTAAGCAATGAACTCAAAGCTCATAAAAGGACTATCTCTTGGGTAAGCTTCGGGCGACCTTTCCTTAAATGGGAGGTAACATTAGTACTAAAATAAATTATTTTCACATGTTACGAAAATAATTTTCTGAATTGATACACAAATACTAACAACGCTCGTCATGCAAAATTTAAAGGATTCCGTATTCTTTTTATGAAGAACTAAGCGAGTCAATCAAAGAAATTTATTTGTATTGAGTTGAAGTTGTTTGAGAAATAAGGGGCAAAGAGCGGCAGGAATTATTCATTGAACAATTTGAATAATTAAATGGTTTTGTAAGGTTGATATTTGAACGTTAAAAGGGTCATAAAATACGAGCTATATTATATTACTTATTCGATGAAAAGTTTAAAATGTACGGTGAATTGATTTATAAAAATAATTAAGGCAAAATCTACATTTATTAATTTTACGGGAATGGACAATATGCAATGTATTCATGTGTAAGAATATATAACGATAAATATTATTTTTGAATTAAATCGCAGATTTTTTAAAATTTCACCAATACACCAACTACGCCGTACCCACGAGTACGGAGTTTTTTTGTTGTTGGATAATTCGTGTGCGGAAGAATCCGTCTACATATATTCTTCTGTTCTGCACAATTGAAATATTACTTTACACGTACTACAAACCAATGTTGTTAGATTAGGTTAGGTTAGGTTAGGCAAGATACGAGTCCAAAAAAAGTCTGTCTAACTAGCCGAAATATTCATTTAAGATTCATAAACTGCATAATCAATAAAAAAACTAATTATACTGAATAAATGTTTGAGTCCCACAAATACACTTTGCGAATACTGATCTATCAACGTTCGGGATGCGTCGCTACTGTGGGTTCACCTTATCGACATGCGCGATTAAGCATTCGCCAACATACAAGTACTGAACAATGCTAAAAAATGAGTGAAAACAGTGAAAAGGTACCGTTTAAATTTAATAAAGGCACGATAATTGAAATTGAAATAGTCATTTTATTAGCATCGTTAGTGTCACGATAACTAACCTCAGAGCATATGCATACAAAGACACAACTTTCGGCCAAGTATCAATTTCGAAACTAAATTAAATACGGCCATTGAATATTTTGCACCGACAAAAAATTAAACGAGATCGGTTGAACGGCGTGAAAATAAATATTTAAAAAAATACATTAATGTTTATAATTGAAGATGTATCATTATTAATTAATGAGTTTACACTCACAGTGAGTACGTCATTTTAAAGATACAGAAACGCGAAAATTGTGTCGTTGGTAACAAAATATATGAGAGCGTTTTAAATTTGAATGAGTCAAACGTAAGGACCATTAATTAGAAGACACGCTAACGTTAGTGCTATATATATATATATATATTATTCTTTAAGAAATATTGTATTTTTTTAAAATATTTAGATATATAATATCTTTTCGCTGAACGAAGCATACTCAGATCACACTGCAAAATCGACTAACGAGTATCACAACGATCTATTGATAATAATAAAAATAAAGTCAGTCCATCAACAATTTACACTGAACACCATTCAAATAAATTTTGACTAATATAATATAACTAAATGTAAATATATGAAAATAATGAAAAGCATCGCGATTTCTTCTACATAAAGCGATTCTCTCGGCCTTCGGTATAACTTGTATAGGAATCGAAAGGAGACAAAATCAAATATCGGGAGGCGTATCGCCCAAACAAAATGTATAAATAATACATGAGCGCATGGAAAGGCGACGCGAGCGGAGCGTTCTGCCCTGCACGCTGACCGAGGTGAATTGAACACCCACATGTGACACGCGATATGAAATTATGTTTATCAATTTCGACGACCCCTATTGAAATACACTTCTCCAATATGTGTCACTGATTTTGATTTTATAAAGCCATCAACAAACCAGCGAATAAAAATAAATGCACAATTAATTTTTAAAACAAGATTTTATATTCCAATTTATTTACTTATATAAAACCACGTTTCATTACAAAAAACTACTTTGCTGTTATTCCAACAGTTATACAAAATATGTTTTGTTTACTGTTTTTTGGCATCATTCAAAGCCTTCAGCTGACAGATAGAGATACACTAAATCTGCACCTACACTAAAAATAAAAAGGCAAGGAAACTGAGATCCAGCATCGCAGGCGGTATATAGTTTCAGTTAGTAAATAGAGGTCATAAAAAAAAATTAATTCCAAGCCTTATTGAACTTGTGGCTTCATCCAAAGTAAATCTATTATTTTGATGCATAAAGTAAACGTAATCTAGAAGCACCCCTAAATATCACCCCCGTGCGATACAGTCGTATAGTGCCCGATAAAGATTGTATAATATTAATAATAATTCAATAATGCACCCACAACACGCAAGAAAATAGTACAATAAACAAACACGCACCAAAAAAGTTTTGGCACCGTATAAAAAGATTAATATCGTTCATTCTTTTTGATATATTTTTTTCTGTTTTTTAGAATTGAGATGGTGGCTTTTCTTTACAAATAGGCAATAAAATTAATCATTTTTTTTTTTTTTTAAATCTCTTCTTTCAACGTAGAGCGTATCGAATGTAAAAATGGGAAATATAATCCTACGATTTCCACGTATTTTAAAAAAACGTAAGAGAAAAAACCATTATTTTTATACATTTGACAAAACTCGGAAAAAAAAACATTTATTTGAAATAATGGTTCGCTTTCATTACACAAAAAAAAAACAATTTTTCACGAAATGTTATAATATTGTAAGACCATTTTACTAGAAAAGACAAATTAGCTTAAAAGCATTTACGGTTATTCATGGAAATTATTATTTCGCGTATACACCTGGTAAGGGGGTGGTTATCAATCATAAAACGGTGTCTGATTTATTTTATATTTAATTAAGAATCTCTGCTGACAAAAGGCAAAACAATACAACTATTAAAATATCAATTAATTTGATCTTTGGTCACTATAAAAATTAGAGAATAGAGGTCATACGTTAGATATACATACATATAAGTTTGAACATAAAAATGAATCTTAAATTCAAAACATTTACAACCATTAATGAAAATAGCAGTCAAAAAAATATGTTACTTTTACCATACTGTTTTCGTTGGCGCGTGGGTATTTTAAATTATACTTATATCAACTGAGATTTTTACATATGTTAATTCTGAAGATTTGACAAAATCAAGATGATCAGTTTTAATGGAATTTTACTACAGTAGTAACATATGTCTTTGATTATAAAATGCATGTTTTTTTTCTTACTTTGGTGTGGCTGATTTCGTGCCGGGTACGTCTTAAAATCGATGACGTAGACGCAGTGTTACGTATTTTTTTCATTATTGGTTTATTAAAATAAGAGTGCGTCTTATAGTCGAGGAAATACACAAGCAAACTATTCCCGATATACTTGTAGTTGAAGATACGAATTGTAAAAGATACCGATACAGTTGATGAATTCCTAGAAATAGTTTTTTTATTATTTTTTTACATTACACAAATTTCCGAAAAGGCATTTTTGGGAAAGCGAACCGGTTGCGTCATAAAATTTATTTCAGCAAGTAATACGAAAAATATTCAAAGCATACGTTACTGAAAAAAGCTCGTTGCTAGAAAAATATTCCGACACGTTGTGGCAGATTTTCCAATAAAGTGCGCGTTGGATCGGCTACACTAAATCTCACCTAAAGCAGGTGTGCACAACTGCCTCCCAAATATACGCCTCTTATTGCACATTCAAGATAACAGTGACGCGATTCAAACTATATAATGGCACGCGAATGAATAATGAAATTTATTTAATATTTTTTTACAGAATATTTTAACGTTACAAAATTGTTAATTATATTTTGAGTAGCTGACAATCACTGTCATAAAGGTACAAAGTGCGTTGGCTACGGAACGTTAAAAAATGTATATATGTATACAAACATTTTCTTCTCGGTCACTTTATTGATAATTCAAAATAAAAACATCGATCTTTTCTGATATATCACTTTTAGAATGTTCACTGTCAATACTTGCATTTTGCATTGGAAAGTGTAAAGGCATTATATTTAAAGAATAAAATATACATTTATACTAATTCCCACTTTTATTTATTAATATCAAGACCAGTTTCGCTAATAACGGGCATTGATAATGTTAAATATATATTTTATTTTTTGAATTTTCTAATGTACTTTGTTATTCAATTGGGTTTGTAAATAACCAGGTGTGGCAAAGTGTTTTTAGACTAACTATATATATGTATGTACTGAGATTTGCAACTATATATTCGAAATGATTATAGTATTTTTAGTCATATTTTTCATTAACTGTTTCAAAAATTAAATTTTGGTTAAAATAAATAAAACAATGAAAGTTAAATAGATATTGGTATACTATTAAGTTTAACTTCCGAAACTAACGAAAAAAAATCCAAAATATTATTTTTTTAAATCACCAACGCCGCCTTATTTACCTAAAGACAAAGCTGAAACTTTTTTCATTCTTTTCTTTTTCTAATTTTCTCCAGGGTAGATCGATTAATCGGTGACATTTGTGATCGATGATCATTAATTATTCAGTCTTGCAAATGATTAGTAGTAAGAACCTCGGTATATTACCAATTCCCCAAATCTCAGCCGTATTTTCTTCCACAGCTGAAAAAATCGAGAGTATGACGCAATTCGGAAAAAACCGTGTAACGTCAATAAGTAACGGATATAAATAAGATGGTGAATGGATTCTCCGAACACGAAGTCTCCGTACAAGAAAACTCCGTGCACCGATTCTTCCGTAGACAGAAAATTCTGCATAAAGAATACGAACACAGAATATTCCGAACATTTAAAAATAATGAATATTAAAACTATTGTTGCTAAATTTTAATGTTTGAACCGAAGTTAAGGGTACCGAACTTTTTCAGGTTGGGTTCAAGTAAAAGATTAAAAAATATGTATTTCAGCATGTTTGAATAATATGTATGTCTCGACGTCGAATCTCGAACAGTAAAAATATTTAAATGTACGGAATATTCTGTTGCCGAAGTTTCTTATGTACGGAAGTTTTTGTGAGCGGAAAACTCTTGTTCAGATGAATCGATGCACGGAGAATTCGTGTACGGAGTATTCTGTATGGAGAATTCTGTAAGGAGAATTCGTGTTCGGAAGAATCACGGGACAAAATAAAATTCTGTTAGATTTCCCCTTTTGAGCCATTATGTTATTTGTTTACGAATTTCAACTGTACTTGAAAAATTGCTTATTGAAACCAGTTAATTAAAGCTCGCTCTGCCGATCACGCAGGTCTGGGTTCGATTCCCGGTTAGATCACAGTGAATTTGAGAATTATTCGATCCAAAGTTGTGATCGAAGACTGGGTGCGTGTGATGTCAATTCACATTGTTTCCTCCCATCCTTCTGATCCTTTAATAACTGGATGTAGCAATAGCGATTAGTCAAACACTAATCCTTTTTTCTATACTACTCACTTTGAAAAAAGTGAGGTTGAGTGACTGAGTAACAAACAGTTCTCGTAAAAAAAACTTCTGTTGAGATACCTTCATTAGAAGGTCATTGGGAGCGGACATGGTCAAAAAAATGTGCAAGTAATACATAACGTGATTTCAGATATTCAAGACAGGTGGAATTCCCATAATTAATATTGAAATAATGATGAAATACTATTAATAATTGATATCTTGTCCAGAAGGACGACGTATCCAACGCAACCATAACGATGATTATACATTTACACATATTTATGGATACTGATGTGTATATTTGACATTTGAGAAATAATATGCATGATCGTCACTTTTAAGGTGTTCTCTGTCAATACTTGGTGGAAAGACATAATATTTAAAAAATATATCAAAACACTATTTTTTACTAATTCTACATTTATTTAAAATGATCAGGACCGCTTTCGCTCATCACGAGCATTTCCAATTTCTAGGATTGTTGTAGTGTTTTCAAATCTTCAAGCGTGATAAAAAGTTGTTGGTATCTGGTTTTTCAGTTGTTACTTTTCTTTTCAATACTCTACTTCTTGAAGAAAAACCTTGTATGTGCTAGGTTAAAAATAGATAGATAAATCGAACAATTAATATTGTAATATTCCGTTCTTGGGGAAGAACACAATCAAAAAAAATGATACAATTAAATATAAATAATGACAATACCCTGAAGATATGTCTACTCGGCGAAAGGTTTTTTAGCACGAAGTTCTTGTATGTTTAAACTAAAAACATAATAATGATATGAAATACCGCCATATCTTTTTAAATTGAATATGAATACCTATTGATGTTGAATATTGCCCAATTTATTTCTTGCAATTGTTTTAATAATAGTCTAAAATTTAGACTCTAAATGATAATTTTACACTAAAATATCCTAAAATGAAACTGTACTGCAAAAATATACACGTAAATGTAAAAAAGGTGAATTCGGTGACGTAATTTCGAAACTTTTGAGTTAACTGTATTGCGGCAATAGAAAGTCTTCGTACCAGTATGCCTGCAAGGACTTTTAAAAAGTTTCGTACACCGGTTGCGAGCGTGTGAACAGCAAGTAAGGCTTACACGAGTCGAGAAATAAGATCACCGTGAAATGTGTCCCCGGCGAATTGGGGAGGTGAGTGACTCGACTCGTCGCCTTGTATTGTGCCTCTTGATTGATTTTTACGAACACAAAAAAAAAAAACTCCACAATATTATTTTAAGCTTTGGACGACAAAGAGAAATTTATAACGACGGAGGGAAAATGTCTGACAGTGAAAAATATTTTATTAAAAACCTAAGAGTAAAAAATCTATTGTAATATTATGAAAACATACTTTTAATTTTTTCCTTTGTTGTGTAACTATAATCAGTGAAAAAAACAACTGAAATGTATGAAGATGTCATTATATTTTATATAGAATACAGCATTTTTTAAAAGATAAACCTTTTTAAATTATTATGACAAAAGATACGAGACAGAGAGAAGTCTTCGAATAAAAATTTAAAAAAACCCGCAGTGGAAAAAAGTTTGAAGAAAATTAATTCGTAAATATTTGTTACATGTGTCGACCTGCGTAGTTTAATTTAAGAATCACAACATTCCTTAACCCTATTGGTGTCATGAATTTACTGAGGTAATGTTAAGTAATAATTCTTCACACGAATTCAAAAAAAAAGTATGAATATGTTATCATTTTTATGCAAACAAAGTAATAAATTCAAAAAATAAGTAAACGAAAGAATATATCGCACATGTAATCAAAATCAAATAAAATAATTTAGATAAAATCTTAAACGTACGTTGCAAACATTTTACATATAACGTTTATATATCAATCAAGATAACATGTGTTTTGCAATTTAACCGTGTGTTTTTTAATACAATTTTGGAAGTGTTAAAGATAAGAAAACTCGACTAAATTATTTAAATATTAATTCTAAAAATATGTTAGCGACAAAACGCAGAACGTATATTATATTGTTTTCAATTTTAATACTTCAATCGTGACTTTATCAAATTACCCTGCCACTTCACTTACCAAGTCAAACTTTAATGTTTGATTGGTATGAAAAAAAAAAACGAAAGACTTTCGATAATTACTTAGATTCTTTGAGATGTTTAGCACCTCTCTGGATTAGAGGGTTGATTGCTGATGAACGATCAATTACGGAAATAAATTACAGTTCAATAAACACCAAAATAAGACTGATGTTTACGTATCGTTGAAACCTGGATAAATATATATATATATATATATATATTTATATATAAAATACGCATATAATGTAATTCCACCACAAAAAAAATGTATCTCTGATTTAACACAGATGTGCGAAAAACAATAGAGGAGGGTGCAACTGGTACAAGTAAAAAAATCACTACACCAAAAATGGAAAGTATATCTGTAATAAATTGAGAGACCATCTATGTAATATCTATGTTATCTCTTGCGAAAACACGACATTTCGCGCAACATCTTTATTTATACTATGTATACTGCTGATAAATTCTCGTGCATTAATTTCAAATATAATACATAATATAAAAGTAATGCGCAAGTATAATATCATAATACTTACGCATGTAAAATATTATGCGAAAATTTTGTAATGATTACAATAAGCTAAATTTGAATCGTTCAAATTATGTACACAGATTTTGTCACTAACGACCCGGGTTTCGCCTTTCAGCATCTTCGTGCGTTCAATTGCACGGATGAACTTGAACTGACGGTTAGTAAATGAATGTTTCGTGTTTATATAATAAATAAATGTATCATTGCGTTTAAACTCATTGCTGGCGAAAAGGATAAGCTCATGGGAATGCCCAAAGATTTGAGTAGTGAGTGGTTTTCAGAATTATATTTATTTGTTTGTCGGAAAAGGTTTTATGATTATATTTATATAGGGTATTGGAGTGGAGACCCCGGCATGTTTAATATTTCATTTAAAATCGGAAGGCGATGCAGTTGTGCTCTGTCTATTTCCAAAATTTCCTGGTAAAAGAGCTTATGACCATTTTCGCCAGCAATGGCTTTAAACCATTGAAAGGCGAAACCCGGGTCGTTAGTGACAAAACCTGTGAGAATGTACATAATTTGAACGATTCAAATTTAATATTGAAATTCCACTAAGCACCTTCAGTCGAAATCTTAAATTATACAATAAGCTATCTTTTCACAATTTAGATATTTGTTACTAATACCTCAATGCATCACATAATTTAAAAATCACTGTCGCTTTATACATTATTCCAGTTTTTTTTAGCATTGCTTTAAATTCAATCAAATACATCGCATATATTTTTAAATAGTAAATTGCATCTTCGATTGACAGTCGATTTTCGTTAAATTTTGACCATGTCGAAGTTATGTAGAAACGGTTTCCACACGATAAATGTTGTAAGCATGGCAACTATTTTAATTTAGTATTTGACACGTATGATAGGTTCTGGGTAGTATGATTAAATAAGGTCGCAATAGTAAATTGTGGTTTGTATTTTAGAAGAAAACATTTCAAAGTCATTACGATCCCCTTTTCCTATGTACAACACTGGATTAGATAAAAAGTAGGCGGAGCAAGGACGAGGTAATCACGGCCATCCATTCCCCGACGGCCGAGATAAATTCGCCGAACAAGCGAGTTCTCTAAACCTGCGAACATATTTCCCACTTGCCTGGAGCAAGGATCCGAGATTCGGGTTCGTAAAGGTAATAGTTTTTGGCACCTGGGCCGCGCCGTATCGTGAGGTAAGCAAGAACCAGAGAAGAAGCTGTACGCGGTCGTAAGACTCGTATGTTCTGAAATGCGGGAACTGAATAAATGAATCGTAAAATGCGACGTACTTTTACAGTTAGGTTAGTAAAAGCTTTAATTTGGGAAAATGTGGTTAGTTATTCTATAAATTTCAGATAACACATTGGAAAAAACCGATTAAAAAAAACGATTCAATTTTTTTTTTAACTTAACAAAGCGAGTGATCTCGCTAATTCTGTATTTACGATAATGTCATATTATATATATCACGTGTTGTCATTGTGTATCAATGTTGCAAATTATTTAAGATCACATGAAATATATATGTTTTAAATATAGCAAAATTTAAAAAAAACACATCTCTTACGCGTTATTAAACAATTAAATTTCAATTCGACTTCTTGGCTAAGTGACGTGTTTTGATAGTAGACTACTTCGCATACTGGCGGTACAGAAATTAATTATCAACTGAAAAACTCTCATTTTTCATTTCTCAATGTCAAAGACGCTTCTACGACTACCTTCTTTGTTTTTTTCTGATAAATTGACCGTAGATCAAACAACTACCAAATAGTACCAGTAAGACTCTCTCCATCACAAATATCCATCACAATAATCCATATTTTCTTTTAACTGGTCCATTAAAAATGAGTGTATTTGCTTAAAATTTCGAAATCTTTTTTTTTAAATAATGTTGGAAGTCATCAAAATTCGGTAAACCCAAGTGGCGCAAAGCGATTTAATAGCACGGTACAAAGGGAGGGGGAAGGTTCTAGTTTTGCCTGTAAAATCCTTAAGAGAAAGGAGGTCTTATTTATCGTAGGGGCTTACCCGCCTTGAGAGAAAAACAACGGAGAAAAAGTCAGCGACGATAATGCGACCGTTTAGTACAAATGAGGTCGGATTAAGTAAAAATATGCTGAGAGAGTAAATACTCGAAGTCGCACTGCGGAAACTAATTCAAAGAAAACTTTAAATAACGACACGACACGGACTTTCGCGGACTTGGATGTATATATCTCGAGCTATTCTAGTAAAACAAAACATTTGAAAGTATTGTAAAGCATGGGCCACATTTACTTCACTCCTGATAACCGAGTGGCCAACGAACTTGAGCAATCGCTCTATTTGGTTGCGATGTAACGGGTTCGTATCACTGGACGGAGACATACATTAATTGATGCTTCAAAAGATTTGCGATTCTCTGTCTGATGGCATGCTTGTCTGAAATATTTGAACTTCTAACATAAAGTTTATTTAATATTTATCATACTTGATTTGGCTGAAATGGCTTAAAACCTTTGGCGGATAAGTTAATCACTCATGAGTGATCGTCTTAAAGGGGTGATTCTGCAGCAGAACTATCATTTAAAACGTAACAATGAATATAAAACATCATCATTTTAATTTTGTATAAATCTATATGTGTTGATTATTTTAGCTATATTATTAATTATAATATCAACTTATATCGATAAACTATAATTTTAATTCCCCATCGATTCCATAGTTTTCACGTATGTGTCTTTATAATTTGATGCCGGGTTATACAGATAGATTTTAAAGTGATAATTATTTCAAAATAAATAATAGTTTAAAATAAAACACTCTCTTTTAATAATACCACATTTATTTAATACAATTAGAACCAGTTTCGCTGTTCACGAGCATTATAAGCTGATTTAAAAATACCTTTGAATTCATTGTTAGTGATCACGACCCGGGTATCGCCTTTCGTCATCTTCATCCGTGCACTTGAAATGCTGACAGGAGAACGCCGGGTCGTTAGTGACAAAATTTGTGTGAGTGTAAATAATTTAAACAATTCAAATTTATTTGTTAATCCCTTAATAGTTTTATTTGGTTTAGTATAAGTAGGCCCGCACTAATTTATAAACTTATCAGCTGATGATGCCAGTAATCAACGAAACCGGCCCTGATTAAATTGAATAAATGTTAAATTAAGTGGTTTTTTTATTAATAAAATTCCTTTAAGCCTTAAAAGGTGAACAGAATCATATAAATTTCTAAAAAAAAAGTGTTTCACTCTTCGTTGAATAAAACAAAGTAATGATTGGTAAGCTGCGGAAATGGGCGACAAAAAGTCGTAGAAAGTCCCTAACTTGTTACGTTCAAAGCGACATTTTATAATGAGCATACATAAAACATTTCATGCAAAAAAGGAAAGGTATACTCAGCGAGCTCCTACTGTCTTATCTCAGGCGGTGATTTTACGTAAGGTTTTCAGACGTTACGACAACACTCGGCTCGACCCGTCACCGGAGTAATTTGGAGTTTAGACTGGCCATGAAAATAAAGCACATGATATTTTATTTTATAATAATTTAAATATTACACGCCCGGGCGCTCACTGTCTTGAAAGTTTGTCGCTTGCCATACCAAGCTTAGCAGTCAGGATTTTGGACTAGCCAAGATAATTAAATTGCTGAATGATCATCGCGAATCGTGACACCTTACCATAGGATTTCTTTTAACCGTTTGAATACCGCGCAAATAAATCATCAATATGTCCCAGAGATACTGCGTGTTTTTGAAAAAAAAAAATTTTGCCTAATATACATTCGAATTCGATATTTTAAAAACCTATATTGACTTAGTATAGATGGCACTACACATATTCATCAAAATATTGCTTATATTCTATTAGAATGCCAAGAATTTGATTTTTAAATGTCTTGGACATCCGTGTTCGCTTGCATATGTTCCGGACACCTGTGTCCGCTTGGTATTCAAGTGGTTAAATGTATTTTGAACGGTCCGGTCCGTCTCCAGGTGTTTTGAGCCGTATGACATGACACGACCCGAGAACTAAAGGTTCTACTATAATTTTTTTCAAAAGAAGTTATTTCGATCATTTAAAAAAAACCATGACCACTCGCAATGTGGGGCATATTGTTTCCTAATTGATTTAGCTTAACAGAAGTTTTTATACGAGAACTGCCTGTTAGTCAGTTGCTTATGCTTTTTTTTATGAAAGTAGGGATAGAAAGGACTAATGGTTGACTGATAATGAGTTGTATTTCACCCCACTATTTTTAAGATTGTTTTTTTCTTTTTTTTAATATTTGGCAATACAGCTAATTCCAATACGCTAAATATTTTAAAGCTGAAAGATCACACGAGAAAAAACTCGACGAAAATTTTTTGTAATTCACTCGAGATAAACTCGAGGTAAATTGACATCACAAACACACATGTCTTAGGTTTAAATTTTTAAAATTGAAAAATCTAAATTTCACATTTACCTTACCGGGAATCGAACCCAGACTCACCTGGTAGGTAGAGCAAGCTTTAACCGACTAGACCACGGCGGGCGTTTGGACAATGGAATTTTTTACACATACACATGTCTTCGAACAGAAATCGATACATTGATCGAAAAAAAATACTGTTCGTACTGGGATTAAAACCTGTGAGATCCGGCAATGAAAGCCAACGATGTAAAAATTTGCCGCATGTAATAATTGGTTCTATGTGGGTAACGTTGTTTGTCTTTCTGCAGTCGTATTGTATAAATGAGGTTATTATTTTCAAATCTGGCTCGTTACAAAATTGTTGAAACATGAACCATGAATGTAATTTAGTAAATAAATATAAATTTGAAAAGTATTTTAAGAAATCAGTCTCAAATCAAACATTGCTTTATAACATACAAAATATCATTCCAAAGTAATGTAAAACTTAAAATGTGTATTGTTTTACAAAAAGAAATTCAAGTTTATTTTTATAACCATTTTGTTACGAGCCGTGTTTGAAAATAATTCCCTAAAATAATAATATTATAGAATGTAAAATATTTAGTAGATACACATTTTTCACACTCATTAAAATACTCACTCGATCATTTTCATTAATTGTTAAATAATATTATTTGTTTACAGTGAAATATCAATAATAATATAAACCAAATATATATTAATATTAGGTAAAACGGAAAGAAATGACATTTTTTCTGGCGCGTCACTTTAAAATCTGTTTGTCAACGGTTGCCGTTGAGCTAACACGTCGGGGTTGGTATTATTTTAAAGCTCTGTGTGTACTCTTTCCATTTCAACATATTTTATATTTTTTTTGCCGTTGTGGAAAAATGGAGAAGCCTGAGATTGAATAAACACATTTGCGCTGTTTTATGCTGTTTTTATTCGATAAAGGATTAAAACCAAAAAAAGCTACGAAGACCATTTGTGACATTTACGGTGACGTCTTGAAACTTTGAAAGTGCTTTAGATGGTTTCAAAAGTTCAAAAGTGGCGATAGGGAGTTAAAGGACAAACCAAAAACAGGAAGACCCCTCAAAATCGATGATGACGTCCTAAAATCATTGGTGGAAGCTGATCCTCGTAAAATAGTGAAGGAATTGTCACACGACATTGGCTGTCCAATAACAACTGTGCAAGATCATCTGAAAAGATTGGGAAAAAAACACAGGCAAGCTCTCTCAAAAACACACACTCTCTCAAACAGCCTTGGAACAAGCGTGACCATCTGTGCTTCTCTATTGTCCAGGCACGAAACGGATCCATTTCTCAGAAAGATAATTACCGGGGACAAAAAATGGGTCCTTTACAGTAATACCAGGGGAAAAAACAATGGCTATCACCAAATCAAGTACCTGTGCCTACTCCTCGGCCAACATTGACGTTAAAAAAGTTTTGTTGTGTGTTTGGTGGGATGTTTCGAAGATAATACATTTTGAATTATTGAAATCTGGTCAAACAGTTACGGCAGAGCTATACTGTGCTCAACTAGAACGATTAAAAGCAGAGTTATTAAAAAAACGATCTTTTTTGGTCAATAACAATAGGCGGATTTTACAACATTACAATGCGAGACCTCATGCGGCAAAAATTACTCAGCAAAAAATAAGAGAACTTGATTTCGAACTTTTGCCACTTCCTTCATATTCACCGGACATAGCACCTTCGGATTATTATCTCTTCAAGTCGATGAAGCATTCACTTCGTGACAAAAAAATTACAAACGCTGACCGGGTGAAAAATCACCTGGATTTGTATTTTGCCAGTAAGTCACCAGAGTTTTACGAAAAGGGTATCAAAAAGTTGCCTCTTTTATGGAGGACGATCAAAGACAACGAGGAAAATTATATAACAGAATAATATTGTATCATTTTTTTTTTAAATATTTTTTTTGTCACAATAACAAAAAATGTCATTTCTTTCCGTTTTACCTAATATTATATTATAACTAATTTTAATGATAGCAACAAAGAGAATGTTTTTTAAAAATACCCATTAAAAATACATATCAATATCAATAACACGTGCATTCCGCGAATTTTAACGTTGAAAATAAAGGCTATATTTCATTTTTTAATTGATTATAAAAAATATTCACAATTTGTATTCGCATTGTGTAATCTGTAATTAAAAAATATTAATAAATATTACACATTGTGTCATTTTTAATATGCTATCTTTATGTGCGAGTCAACCAGTGTGGTGGAATCATTTGTATAATTAATAAAGGTTTCTTAGGCTTTTTTGTTCGCAACCCATAGGTAAAGAAACACTAAATTAAAACTTACCAACTAACTATTGCTGTAATTTCATGTACTGTACTTTTATTTTTTAAACAATAAACAAATAAACTCTGATGCCTACTTTCATTAGTAAAAATAAATCTATGATTTAAAAAAAAACTGTTTTTTTCTGCATAAATTAAACTTAATATAGACTGACCCATATATTAAGAAAATACATTACATGATTTGAAATTTTGAATTAACTTGTAACAGTTAAAATAACAATTATTACAACATTACACAGCTTTTTTTATAAAGCTTTAAAATTCGTATTTTTTCTTTTATTGAATTGATAATGTCGATCTGCAAAAACATACTTTTATCATTTTGAAAGTGTGGAAGCACAACAAGGGTTTTCAATGCGTACATGTTCAAGCAAAGTTCACTGTTTGATTGCGCGCTGTTGCAAAAGATTATATTTAAATATTAAATGACTTCGGAAGTAATTTTGGAGTCAAAAAGGTTAAACATAATTAAAAACCGTTCCCAACGTCGGAAACTCTAAGTGTATCGCGTAGGTAAAATGTCATTAGGTTATTGTTAAGGCTCTCTCAACGTATGCCGTAAGAAAAGCATAGCCGCCGAGGGAGAAATAAGAAAACTCTCCTTATTAAATTTGATGCGATAGTATCATCGCGAAGGTAGCGTCTTTTTGCCCATTGTTTGCCTGCCGACCATAAGGTGATATCACTGTTATTTCTATAATAACTTGCACTTTTATATAAATAACCTTAAAACAATAATATTATTGCAGATTATTCTCTTAAAATGTTTTAAATAAGTCAAATTGAAAAAGATATCCTTAGATAAATGAATAATTACAATATTTTAAAAAACCGGACGTGATGTTAATTTATACACAATTTGTACATTATACATAGACAATAGAATCTGTTCACATACCCAAAAATTTTGAAGAACAGCATATTATACCATGTTGAAAATATGCGTTAGGAACCTGAATTTTTAAACTATTGATTTTAAGCTTTATTTAGTTACTGAGACATGTGATGCACCTTCTTTCTCGTAAACATTAGATACTATTGCTAGCCTTTGCGTAGCTCTTGAAAGACAGTTAGAGACTGAGCAAGTTAAAGTAAACTTTTCATGTTTAATATAAAATTATGAACAATTCCTGTTAACAATACATAATTGAAACATTTGTTGACGAAACACCCACAATCGGTACTCGTATGGGATCTTTCGAAAATTGTTTTCCCCTGTCAAAGAATTCAGCGAATGAGAAAGAGAAGAGAATATTTATAAACGCAGTATCTAATTAGAAAGGTGCGGGAGGTATAGGAAAAAGAAATTACTTGGTACGTACTAACTGCACCCCCCTAAAACAAGCCAGGAAACTAAGAGTTCACTTTTTAGACTACACATATATTCGGTAGGTATTAAAAATATCAGACACTTGAATAATTTTACCAAATCAATTGATTTTTACTGTATGTCTTACGTGGACGAAATCAAAGCTAATGCAAAGCAACTCGATGCGGCACGAAAATATCAAATAGTCTCCAACGCTATAGTGTCCTACGTGACAAAACGCACACCGCGGTCAGTTTATTTGAAATTTTGATTCGCTTTAAACCGCGTTCCAATCCTGTTCGTAGTGACTTCACCCAGGTAAGACGTAGCGTAACACGTAATTGTGGTGAAGCAATTTATATCTACGTTTCAAAAATAAGATACCAATTGTATTCATATGTATCTTCAAGGAAATGATCCCAGTTCAATGGTTTAGGTTGTATTTTGCCTTTCAAAAATTAATTGAGGCTATCAAACGGAATGGATCTTATCAACCGAGTAAAAAGTGAAATAGAAAACGTAATGCCACGTGACTCGAGGCTCAGAGTCATCTGTATTGCGCGAGGTAACCGTTGCCGCTGGCTGACGAGGAAAGCGGAAAGGAAATATGTTAGCGATTCAGTGTTGAATTTCAGGGCACGATTTCGGCCAGATATCGCCGCCGTTCGCCGCTCGCAGCGCTGTGAGCGTCAATTTACGAGTTTTCATTTCAGCTGTGTTATTTTGCCTCCGGAGCAAATTTCTTGCTTCCACTATTGTTGCCGTCATTGTAATGTTGGTCTCTGTTATTATTTTCGTTTCTTTCGCATTTTATTCTATTCTGACCTCCTTTGAAATTTGTTTCAATAAATCTGTCTGCAATGAGTTACTTTTTCGCAATATGAAACGAGGATTTTGTTAGTGGTTATATATATATTTATATATTAAAATAACAAGATAATACCAATACGAGTATTCAACATTACTTTTTTCAGACGTTTTATCGTTAAAACACGTTTCGAGTCAAGTTAATTTTTAACCATTTTTCGATTGAAATTCTTGAATATCACGTTTAAGATGCAAAGTATTTCGAAATAGACGAGCCACGAGAGATAGATAGAACTAACAATTATTAGATTAATAATTGTTGGTTCGAAAAAAAGAAAAAATTAAACGAAATAAATACTTACCACCCCTCTTCTCAACGCTGAACTGCTTTTTCACTATTGTGAATTGGTTCGCAACCATTCATTATCTCAGTGTATCTTTCTATTTCGACCTTACCTGCAAAAAAAGGAAAACATAAAATCACTACATTAAAATTTTCAAACATAAAACAAATAATTGTAGAATCCATTACAGACACATCGTTGGCGCTTTTCTTCGTGGGTGTAACACTTCCTAGTGTATTAATTACGGGTGAAGAAAAAACAAAAAGAATAAAGCAATTTGAAGATAAAATTTCATGAGAAATGTTCCCAAGATACAGAGTATTACTCAATAAGCTCTTAATTGTCGACGGCGACGTCTTAGAAAGTTTTACAAGAGTCTGAGAGCAGTGCTTTAGCGAAGGCGGACGGCGCCTGCATATTGAGTGGAGGGAGCCAAAATTTTAAGAAATTGCGAGCGGGTAGGCAGAACTGCCACTAATACAATAAACCCTTAACATTTTCGGAACACAAGAAAGACGAAATTGTTAATTAATTTTCATGCTTTGCGCTGTGATTCTGCGGTAAAGATGATTTATCATGGCGAGACATGAATGCCTGATGCAGTGGGTAATGAAATCTTATACGGAAAACTTTCTCTAATTATTATTTTGAAATTCGGGGGCTTGATTACTCGTTGAGAAATTAGACCGGCTCATTTTGTCTAGTGAATAATAATATGCATTAACGCTGGTTTGTCATTTATTAAAAGGACATTTAATCTTTTTCAAGCACTTGCGAGTAACATCGTTATATTTCACAGGATACCGTGTTTTCGTTGAATTGAACGTTGACTACACACTCTTCTCTTGGTGGAAAGCCACTTTTATTAAAAATAATTGATATGTTCTTCTCCGTCCTCATTGCACCACAAAACTTCAGTTAGTAACCTAATGAAGCCACACTTACAGACATTCCTGGATTTTCTAAAATTCTTGACTATGCACCGACACATGCTGAGATATTTTCGGAGTGTTTTCGAAAAAATCAATGTTTTAGAATAAACACGAAACAAATTTCCCATTTCATGCATTATTGAATCAAACGAATTGTAACTATTTGACTGAAATTGAGTGCCTTATTTAAATTACACGCGAATTACATACGTGATCTAGCTTACATTACAAATTCAATAGCTATCCAATGAGACTGACAAATTGTACACTAAAATAAAGCAAGATACCAAAGGTCAATTTTAATTTATTCTGTCACAAGTCAAAACGATAGATCGATTTGTGAAGCATATTGCATCCGATTTTTATTCAATTATTTATTATATGGGTATACTGAAAAGACGGCGAATATATTCTGAAGAAGTTTTGAATGCAATATTGAAAAAGAAAAGACTTGTCGGATCTGTAGTCCTCGTCGGTCATGCTGACTTCGTTGCATCTAGGGCATCTTACAAGTCACGCAGATTTCACGGTGTCCTAAACAAATCAAACGGAACTTAATTCATAAAAGATCTTTAAAAACTAGATATTATTTTATTTTATTTACCATTCAGCAACCAATTATTGAGTAATTTCTTCTCGAGACATCATCGCTGGCAATTTTTTTAACACGAATGACGTTTTTGCGTTGCGGAATACAACCTATATGAAGAGTGTTAAGCTGCGGTAGTGTATAAGTTGAGTAACCTAAGGCAGGGGTTGGCAAACTTTTTAGTGAGAAGAGCCAAGTTGTCAAAGAGTCATAAATATGCAATATATATGTATTGAATTTTAGTTTAAAAACGTTATAATTTCTACAGTTAATGTCTGAAGAGCCGCAAACAACTATATAAACAGCCGTACGCGGCTTGCGTGGTAAGCCTAGCCGACCTCTCCAATAGGAATGTTAAAAACATGATAACACATTATAGGCGGGGAACGTAAAAATATGTTTATCGCTTACTGTCGGTTTTGTTGGTATATTGACTCATAATTTAATGGTTTCTTCAAAATAACCGCCGCGGCAAGTGACCCTTTTTGACAATAAGCAATAAACCTCATAATTTATTATGCCCTGAATGTTCGTTCACACATAGTATTCAAAATGTTTTCATTTTATTTTTAATGATTAAATGTCACATATGATTTCTTTGAAAATTTCAGCCGAAAATATTGTTTGGTTTAGAAGTTGTGTTGATTTTAAGAATGTAACATATTTTTGCGCTAATCACTAAAAAACGCCCGCTTACAAAGTGTTAAGAAAGTCATGAATGCATTATTTTTACGTATTATTACTAAAGTGCAAGTTTACATCATATAACTAACTATGCACGGCTAGATTTTTTATAAGGAAAACCGCAATATTCCTTCCGAGAATAATATAAGCAATTAAATATAAAGTGATAGCGATAAAATGATATTTGTAGAAAAAATTAAATTTCAGAGAATAAGTGAGATAAAAATAAAGCATTATAAATTATAACATTTTGCGAATTTTATTTAAAATGCCATTGGCTTGTTTAAAAAGTGTAATGATTGTTTAGTGATTATCGTTATCCTTATTTGCGAATGTTCTAAAAAGAAAGGTGTTTTCTGTTTACAAGCAATAAAAAAATGAAGATAAAAAAGTAGATAAATAAGAACGCTTAAATATCTGTCATAAATAAACCAAGCCTAACAAAACTAATATTACCTCAATGTAGCAACGAAACAAAAATGATAAAACGCAATAGTAAAGAAATATAAAATAAGCAAACCTTGAAATAATAAATATTCACGGTGAATACTGTATAGCACGGGTGACCACACTTTAATGCTCTGGGGGCTAATAGTTGATTTAATTATTGATGGCAATCGACTGATACATTTTTTTATTTCAATGTCGTGAAATAATAATAAAAAATCCAACATTACGCTGCAAATATTTATTTTAAAACCCGCTAGTTTAAATGAAAAGAATTCACTAACAAGGAAAATAACAAAACAACAAGAAAAATCTCTTTTTTTTAATATTTAAAATTTAAGTTCACATTATTTTTTTTAAATAATTTCTATATTCGTCGAAAATTTAGATTGTTTTATTCGCATCTGAAATTTTGTATCGCATACTTTCAGTGCAAAAATTCAATTCCTTTGTTTTTTCCTCAAATAAAATTGACGGTATAAGCAAGCATGTAGCATCATTTTTTTTTATTTTTTTAATATATTTGACATTACAGCTTACGCCAATGCGTCAAATATTTTGAAGTTGAAAGATCATACGAGATATACTCGATGAGAATTTTTTGAAAGCCACATGAGATTAACTCAAGGAAAATTGACTTCACAAACACCCATGTCTTAGATCTCAAATTAAAATTGAAAAAATCCAATTCGACATTGACCTTACTGGGTATCGAACCCGGACCCACCTGATCGGTTGATCAAGCTCTTACCAACTAGACCAAAGCGGGCGATTGCCTTGATTGCATTATGCCGCTTATCCACCAACTTTTGAGAACCAGTAATCGCTCAAATGGCCGCAGCACAGAGATTGCTTGAACGTTAACGGATCGCAATCTGTGGTTTGTGACCATGGTCACCACACAACCTGTGCTGTATATTATATCTACTTTAAAAATAATTCAATATTCTTCTGAAAAAATATATTTTCGGACCATTTTCTATTTTAATTTAGTGGTTATATATTGCTTCCAGACCATTTCGACTCCGGGTGTTTATTTAATACGAACTGGTAGTTTTTCACTGGTTGAACCTGTCATTACAGAGAATAAAATAATCAAACATCGACATTATTTGGAAGAATTTCCAAGACAGCCTAAAACGATAAGTAACTACTTAAACAACATCGACAAAGTTTTAGTAACCATACTAATAGTTTCTTCGGCATAATAATCCGACGTGCTTTTCAAAGTATTTCTAAGAGCCGAAAGCTACGATTCAACTTTAAGTACAAATCGGAAGTAAAGTATTTCTATGGAAAATACCACATTGTTCGTAGTTTCTTCGGCAGTGGGCAAATAGTTTTTGGATTTTCTCCGAATCACAAAACTATAAGAAGTAATATGGCGTGACGGTCGAGAGTCGTCACGACAAATTAATAATCTCAATAACGGCGAGAAATGGCGTCGCAAAACGGCTCAAGTATGCCGACAAGAAACCATACGCGGCCCTCGTGTTTATATCCCCATTTTGTTAAGGCTGTTCTTTATTATGCATATTTTTACAATAAAAAACACAAAATATCGATTGTTTAATTTTATGTTGTAAAAAATAATTTTGACATAAATATTCAAATAAACTTTACTTATTTCACTCGAAATCAATAAAATAAGAAATTACATCATAACTACTTGTGATGGATGACCTTTTTGTGATCAAATTAAAAATAAATGTGTACTTACCAAGAATTAAATGCGATTTTTTAAAATTAAATCTCAACTCCGTAAGTATTGAATCAGAAATCAAAAACTTACGGAAGATATTTTGACTACTATATTTATTGACAAGTTTTAATTTATTTTATAATTGTATTGATTTAATAAAAATCAACGACTAGATCAGACTTCTCAGTCATATGAATGACAAATAATATTAAATGAAAAAAAGCCGAATAGTGAAGTGTTATTTTGATTGAATTTAACCGTCAAGTAATGTTGTCAATCCATCACGTAAATCAAGCTTAGCCTGCTATAGAATCTCCATTGAGCTGTGGCTACTATCAACTTTACTAGAATGTAATGTAACGCTACGAGGCGTAACGCGACGTGATGCCGCACGACACGACGCCAAGCCAACCCTGTCTGCCACTCTGAGCCATTGGACGCTGCTAGATTACTTTCTAGGATATCCATTATACATATAAATTTATTGGCCGCAGAGTACACAACGCAGAGAAGATATTCATAAATATATATATATTTTTATTTAAAGTAACATTTTCAGTGCGTCCGATCACAATTCATCGCTACGGCAATAATCTCTGTGAAACTGCTGAACGCGCGACGCTTCGCTAGTTTACGTGTGTAAAATTCTGTTCAGATGTCTGGAAAAATCATTCAATACATAATATTTTACGAATCAAACGGTGTAACATTGAAATAATATCACGTTTTGAGTCGGTTATACAATTTTAAGCAACTGAAATTTAGTTTTCACTCTATTCTTATTTGACACATGTGATAAGCTCCGTACAAAAAAATATGTGGTATATATTATATTATGTAGAATAATGAATATTGTTACCATTACATCGGAACATTAAAATCCGAAACCGTGTAAGAAAAGAAGATGCGCAATTGTCTTTATTTATAAAAATAAAATATTTTTAGTTGCTTTGAGTTTTCAGTTAGAATCTTTGAGAATGTTTATACATGTTAGATAAAATCTAATTCAGTTTTCAATTCCTTTCACGCGCGCACATATTTGTCTACGCTTTTTTCTACTTTTTTCCCGAAAACTCAACATAAACTGGTCATAAATTTAGTCGGCGATTAAAAATTAACAAATAAGATTTTTTAAGAGTCAAATTTTGAATATTATTATTCCTACTATATCATAATACGAATTCTCTCGTTGATTGCAACAGGTTATGCAAAATAATTGATTAGTTTGTTTCCGGTACGCTTCTTTTCGAGTAAAATTTTTCTGTGTATAAATTTAAATATACGTAATAATTAATATGAAATAAGTAGCGATATTTTAAACCCCAATAAATACACTAATATCACTTCAACGAAATGACTGAGCAAGTCTTCTTTCTATCCTTATCTGTTTTTAAGCACATTGGTACATGATTAATTAAAAGATGGGTCCGGTGCAGCTCTGTATCGGGCCAATAAATTTCGAATAAATTCGTTTATTTTTTAAACGTTATTGTGCTATAGAAGATGGTCGTTAAACAGAGGCTAAAAAGAGAAATTAACAATCAACTTATACACACGTATTGTTGCATTTGGAGGCCGGTACGCACATCAATTGAAAAGCAGGGACGGTCGATTTAAAATAGGACCCGCACTAGACTGTAATGATGATAATGACGCAAGTAATGCCGATTTTACCGAAAATGACAACAGGTAAAGCCAGGCTTATGAAAGATTTTATGTTGCATTATAAATATGTAGCCGGCCCCGCATTGCTACAATGATTATTTCCTCCAAGTAGAAAAAATTTAATAGGAATGTCATCCGTATGCAGAAGATAAACTCGCGATTAACCATGTTTGCGTAAGCGTGGCATTAAAAAGATACTTTTACTGAATACAAATTATACGAAACGCCGGCCCGGGGGTGGTGTGACGAGGTGGGCAGACGCGAGGGGTATTGCTGTAATGTTTTTTTCGAGCGCTGGTAGGACAAATGAATAAATTTACACAATCAAATAAAAGTTTATTTCCTTTTATGCGCTGCGGAACATCGGACATTTACATTGATAATTCGTTATCATATTGTTAACTTTTTAAACTCATTTTCAACGCTTTGTTCGGTTTTCAAGCGCGGTTAAATTTTGCAATTATTCAGCAATGAAATTAAAGATTATTCTTTTTATTTCCATTTCAAACAAAAATAAAGTACTAAGTACCTACCATATATAAAAGAAAAAGCTTTTAGAGTAAATAAAAACAATACATACTTCTCGCATGTCAATCTCACAATATTATCTAGCGAATATTTTTTTAATTCGTTTTCATTGTTCATAAATTTAAAATGTTTTCATTCTCAATGACATCATTATAACTGCTTATTTTAGGTTTCTGTAGTTCAATGTGTTGTTTCTTTTGTTGTTGACTACGTATGACAATTTGAAATGGCAGACAAAAAATATGATTGCATTATAATTTATTTTCAAAGCAATCAAAAATACATTAAAATAAACGTAAGAACTTGCGACCAAACAGTCATTTAATAGTCAAATAATCACGAACCGAATTTGTCATGGGATTATAAGTTATAACTGAAGCAAATATTTAAGATAAAGATATTTGTTCAATTTACCTTAATATAACAAGTCGGCTTATATTTTAGGCACGGTAATGGTATTGGTTAAATAATTTTTGATGTATAATTTAAAAATTAGTCAATTTTTTTATTATTATTATCATTTTGTTTATTCTGTGGATTATTCTTATAACAGAAGAAAACAATAAATAGCCAGCAATTACAATGTTACCGTTGATCACCATGCATTGATATTAACAATACGGTTAGTGATAATATGGAAATTGGATGTTAGAAAAAAATGGTAAACCATTCAAACCTTTGCATTGTTAAGTTCATTAATCACTTTTAAGGTATTCACTATCGCTTCCTGGTGAAAATGCATTATGATAAAAAATAAAACACTTTTTTTAATAAATCCATTTTTCGATATCAGGTTTGGTTTCGTTAGGAAATAACGAAAATATTAATCGATACAGGGTTATTTATTTAATCATACAAAATATAAATAATTCGTAAATAAAATTGTAATTATTAAATAATATCAATAAACAATTAGTGGTAAGGTAAAAAATATCAACGTATTTAGTTCTACAATTTTCTAGTTTTTCTAGTTCTACAAGTTTTTTTTACCTTATTACAATAGAGTTCTACCAAGCAAATGCCAATTCAATAAATAACAATTAGTGGTATATATACAAAAATGGATCTCAACAGCACACAATTAAATTGGAAATAAAACCACTTTACCTTAGCAAAGCCAGTTCTGATTTTATTCAAATATGTAAAATTAGTGCAACAAAAGTGTTTTATCTGTTTGTATTGATAACAAAAATTACCAGCACGTTGTAAAATATTTAAAAAAAAGTTTACGTTAGTTATAACTTATGGAAGCGGGATTAACTTTTTTTAAATTCACAATAAATTAGACACCCTTCAGGCAATGAAAGATCATACTTACGTAACGCGTTGTAAAAAATATTTGCAGCCAACGAGCCAGGCCACAATTCTCGAGAAGAAATTAATTTTCAGGTCGGCCTCATTGTTATAACAGAGGGTTTAATTAACTTTTATTCCCATTCATACCTATGTATGCACAAACGTTGCTTTTCTCTCGCACTGCCTTTGTGGTCTGTTGTAGACAGACACTTTGAAACTTTTCGCAACAAGCACATCTAATTTCGTTTACGAGGAATGGCAAGATTGCGCAATATAGGTGATAAAAATTATTCAAAACATGCACGGTAAACACGATGAATATGACTCTAAAAATGTCATAATTTTAGTGGGGATTACGGGTGAAAAATCTCGAAGCCAACACAATATATCGACGGCGATCATAATAGTTATATTTTATACATTTCTTATGCGGTGATTACATTTTCAATATCATTAATGAATGATGTTTTAATTTGATATATATAAACTGCCAATGACCCTTTAGAGTCGTGCTAACCGAATCGACTGACAAGGCTTATTTATACAAATAACTTGTCAAGAAAATTATATGTATATATTATATACATATCAATGTTATCTTTTGCCGCATATTCATGGAAGAAAAACAAAAGTTTATTGCATAACTATTTTAAAACATAACATTTTAAACGTGAGTTTAGTATAATCTATTGACGCCTCGTCGTTTCGCGTATCACGTACCTTTAACGATTATCTTGGATAGATAAATGATCATTGTATTCTCGGCAAAGATATTATAAATATATTAGGTACAACGGAAATAAATGACATTTTTCGTGCGTTACTTTGAAATCAGTTTGCCACCGGTTTCCGTTAAGTTAACAGGCGGTGATTGGTATTATTGTAAAGCTCCATTAGTACTCTTTCTGTTGTGATTTTTTTTATTGTAATAGAAAAATTTAGAAGCCAGAGACTGAAGAGATACAATTGGGGTATTTTAAGTTGAAGTTTGGTTTCTCCAGAATGTTTGTGAAATGAGTTAGACAAGTGTCATAAAATGCTCTGCCACACGAGCGGTTACATCTCTTTCTGGGTGTTTCCGTTCAATAGAGTGGTTGCGCGCATGAAGCTCACTTGCTTGAAACTCCATCTTCGACTCAAAACTCAAGTTTAAAAAATCGACCGAGTGACGGCTAGTATCTCTAAAAACTCACAAGTCAAATTATCTATGTATATTGATATGATACGATTTATATGCATAAGCTACTACTACCCCTTTTGTGATGACAACTGGCAGACATTTAAAAGTTTAGTTAAATTAATTGTGTTTATTTTTTTTTATCATGTAACCAGTAATATCGATTGTTTTTATTGTTTATGACCTTTAATGGCAACACTGTTTTTTTCGATATCCGAAGCGATCTTTGTTTTGTTCCTTCTTGCTTTGTAGGAATCGGTACGTGGCGTATGGCAACGCCCCAGCTGCCGGGATTAATTTCCGGCGGTAGTTTTAACCTCACTTGTGATTTTTCTTTGGGTTGGTGCGATACGCGATTCATAAAATGGCATATCGGAAAGCTAGACGTCGAGATGAAAGAACTGATTTTTTTCCATCTCGACGATATTTAAAATTAATTTTGTTTTCTTTCGCGCTCGAACTTTAGCATAAAATTTCTTAACTTCTATAAAATTGTTTGTGCAAGCTAGGTATTATTGGTGTTGTAGTAATTTAAATTCTATTTGTTAAATATTTTGTGTGTGATTAAAAATTGAATGAATTCCTTATAAAACATATCCGTAACAGTTGAGCGGTGTTTTTATTTATTCCTACCTACTTGTTGTACCTCGAGTATCATTCAAACTGCTGTTGGTCGTAATGACTTTTATAAGTGGGGATTTATTCTTGGGGTATAACATCGTGTAAAAAATTACAAATTTCTCACAATAAATGAAACTCGCTCAAAAATAAATTACGAGTCATGTCAATATACTCAACTTCTGCGTTGACACAACGCGAGGGTGTCGTACCGCTCGTTTATAATACTTTCGTTTCACAAAAATAACTAGCAGTTCAAATTAATTTATATGTTATTGATTGAAGACTTATACACGAGGAATTACAATGGGTAAGTTAATTTTGTTTATGTAACGTGTCAATTTTCAGTTAGTTATGAGTGTTCATCAAAGCGCTAACAATAGACAATAGAATATGCACCGCAATCAGGTTTTCAATAGATTCAATCAACCTGCACCTCGATAGATGATTCTACGATTACATGTCTTGCATTTTATGATTGGCTGTAGGAAGAATGCATGAGTTCATAAAATTTAAGCCGTGGAATATGAGATAAAACAATTTTCGTTTTATAACATTTCATATATAATACTCATAACATTAGGTCCCTAACCTTATTTCACTCGATAGGAATTTTTAACGTAAATTTCTCGTTAATTAATATACATCAGGGTGGTCAATTTATTTTCTAAATGCGACTAGTTTCGCTTGTAATTAAATAATGTTTATAATTATAAAATTTGTATTATAATAAAAGGCAACATAACTATTATAACCGATAATTGCATTGCATGTATATCCTACGTGGTAACACTGGTAACATGTGAAATTTAGTAACTGTCAACTACAATAAGTAGTATGTAAATAACACGAATTTTGTAAGTATGAAACTCACTCGCAAATTAAATGCCAGAGCTGCATCTTGCATTCGAATAATTAATAACAACTCGCTCGTCACAAAGTTATCTTCCCAAACGACAAAATAGAAAACAAATTAAGAAATCGGCACATAATACAACTTAATCTACTTTTTTATGATTTTTGGCAAAATTACATTTTTTGCGTTGGGATAAAAAGCAACCGACATTTAAATTTGTTGACTTATCTTAATTTATTGATTATGGTTAATTGCAATATTATTCTTTTGACTTAAAAACTTAAACACGAAATCACTATTTTTATAACAAATTGACCAATTTCCCTTTTACTGATATAAACATACCGGTCGCTCAAATTGTGTACACTACCACTACACAAACGATCCAGCTTTCGCCTTTCGGCATATTCCGTCGTTCAAGTGCATATATTGACTGTAGTTAAAAGGTCCATGATATCTCAAAGACCTACAAAAATTGTAAATATTTGTTTACGTGATTTTTTTCTCAATCAATTGAACATCATTCAAATCAAACGCCATTAAAAGCTTTTAACTAAGTGAACAAGTTCAAATTCGTCGGTGCTGTTGATCGCATGAAGATGCCAAAAGGGGACACCTAAATCGTTATTGAAAAATTGTGTGGAAGTGTTAAACGAATCAAATTAATATTAAAATTCCAGCAAACACCCTTCATTCTTAATTTTAAATTAATGTGTAAGTATAAAAAATATTAGAAATTAAACATGCCACGTTATCTTTAAAGACTAATAATACCGATTTTGCATATTTGGAGAAATTCGCTTTATTAATGGTTATATATTCAACAATTTTACATTAAATTATATCTGCAGACGGAGACCTTGGCGATTGAATCAGAAATCAAGAATATCGCAAACAAGAGAAATCAGCTCATATTCAAACCAGTCACCAAGTATATGATTCGCAATGGCACACGAGAGATTATTCAATTACAACGTGGCTAACAGTCAACGAAGGTTGAATTACACGCGCTGTTAATGTTCAGCGTCATCATGATTCAGTTATGATTCTGCTTTATTCGAAAAAATTGGGACGTTATTTATTTAACAAAATCATCAAATTACTAGATAAAAATAGACACCTGTTATTCAAATAAATATATACCTTATATGGCAATGAAGACCACACTTGATTGACGATACATTCACATAGTCAGTGCTTTAAAAAAAAAACAAAGGTACCGAAACTCACTAAAATTAGCTTTTTACGAGAACTGCTTGTTAATCAGTTTTTCAACCTCTTTTTTTGCACTAAATCAAACATTATACCCCTTGTTCTTGTCACAGAATAAGTATAACCCGGTATTGTTTTGTACTATGACATTATTTATAAGTGTTACGATATTTGGTACATTTGATTCAAGGAACCTAAGATAGGGACAAACAACTACATAATTAAATTTTTCTGGGATTATTTTTTTTGGAATACAGATTTAAAACATTAAAAATGCCAAAAAGTGCTGGAACGCCGTTCCAACGCGTTAAATCAGAAAAAAGCACTGCATAGTTATGCCATATTATTAGTACCCATTTTTCTCAGATTCAAGATAAAATATGAATTTCGTTTTTCTTAAAGTTGTCTATTTAGTTCCATCAAATTTTACCGTATATCATCGAAAAAAACAAGATTAAATATCCCTTTCTTCTTCCAGGTCCACGGGTTCAAACTGTAATACAATTATTTTTTTAGTTCGTAAAGTTTTCAGCAGTGTATTTTCGATACTTCGGCTCATAGTCGAATATAAATAACTCGCGGGCGACTGGTGGATTTCAGTCAATGCTCTGGCTATTCCTATATGAATGTAATTAAAATAATTTAATAAAATTGCCGCGTATAGTTGGTATGTTACCAAATTTGTCAAATTTTATACATTTATAATGTGTTATAAGGTGTTGTACAATAAATTGAAAAAATAAACGAATTCAGGATAGCTTTGGATGCCTTCAATACCGCTTCAATGCTAGAAAAAGCAAATGAAATTCCCGCATGATGCTCAGCGAGAATTCCATCCGAAGCTTCCGTCAGTGCCTTGTAGGAAAGTAAGCATAGAGTACCATGCTATGCTGTTAGAGAGGTCCAAATATAATTATTTGCCTTCCAACAATTCGCGCAGTTAACAGAGAACGTGCTAGCGCGTCTTGCGCCCTCGCGAGTGCTGCCCGCTAATTGCAGACGTGCCCGGGAAGCAGCGAGCCCGGGACTTGCAGTTACTCGAAAAACCCTAGAAACTCACGCACCACCGTCCACAGTAGAAACTTTGTCGAAAGTACTGACTCTGGCTTACCCGCTAAAAAGTTATTGAAGAACGGTCGGCCTTCTCCACTCGCTTTGACGATTGTTAATCAACGATGGCTATGATGTAAATTTATTTAAACCTAAACAAAGATAAAACGTTTAAAAGCCACAAAAAACGTATTTAATAATTTAAAAATATCATGCATATAGTGACAACTCTTGGAATCATAGTGTGATACTTAAACTTTAAAGATATTGTTTTGTAATCTATAAGTACATCGGTTTAAAAAAAAAACATGTTTGGTGTTTAAATTTGTTGCTAGCAGGGCAGGGCGCCATGCTAACGTGACAGTTATTTCCGTTTTTGAAACTTTTTGGATAAATGATGACTTAAATGACCCTGACCCATCGTGTATTTTTTATATGGTAAGTGTTTGTGATGTACTATTATTAAGTATATGTCCAAAAAGTATGTATTTATTAGGTTTTATTTTTTGAAAGAAAATCAAAGCCCTCCATACACGGCCACATTAATACCGCACGGCACAGAACAGGTTAAAATACTTTCACTGAAAAAGAATAAATTTTCATTTTTTTGTCATTTGATGATAATGAGAAAAATATGTATCGTATGGGTAGATATATTCATCAATTCATTCCCAAAAAAAAATTGTGCTCCTTCATATTAAGTATTTGAAATCGCATTTTCTTTCAAACGATTTCCTTTTCGAGCAGCATGTGCAATGATGTCGAAAAAATATTACAAATATTCTTGTTGTTTGGATAGGGAGACCCAAGTTAAATTGGGTCATTGAAGGTAACGAACAGCCGGGCAGGCACGAGGCGCAGTTAAAAACAATACTTTAAGCTAATAATATTGAAGGGGGAAATTAAAGAAATTTGTTTTCATTTTTAATTTAAGCATGTATCGCGATACGAAATAGATCTTAATAATATATCGGTCAATTAAATGCCCGTGTTCATATTTTACATTATAGTGAGCTATGATTTTATGATAAACATAATTCTATACATAATACAATGTGCAAATAAGAATGATATGTATGTCTCGTATTTAAGTGCATGTGTATAGAAGGATTTGTTGATTCTAATCCCGAACTATTCAGAAGTGTAGAACATGAATGGCGTGCATATAATATAATGTTTACAATCCACTAATCCCTTTATAATCCTTTTACAAACCCTTCACCTTATAGAAATTGTTCCACTGGATTGAATTACTGCGATGTTGACGGGCAGTTGCAAAAGTGGAGGGTAGGTATAAAAAGGATGACGACCACTGATGTAAACCAACAGAAATAGTTGTAAGCACATTTCTGTCGATAGTGTGAAACCAAAAAGACTTTTAATAATATTTCATAAATCTTGTAAATTCACTGCATTGCTTTTCAATTATTATTTTTTTATATCCATGTCCGCTACCAATCTACATTGGTGTCTTAAAAGATTTTCTCTACGAGAACTGTTTGTTACTCAGTCGATCAACCTCACATTTTCAAATAGAGATATACGGGTATGGCTAGTGAAGGACTATTGGTTAATTCAGGGTTTCCCAAACATTTTCGGAATGAAACACTTCGCAAGTCCGGAAAATATTATGGAACACTTAGCTGATTTTTTAAGATTTTTTTAAAAACTGTGTTGCAGCGTATAAAACCATTCCAATTTTTTCGTAACACCTACTCTGGCTCTGGCGGAACACCAATGCTCCGCGGAACATAATTTGGGAAACCCTGGGTTAATTAATCGTTCTCGCTACGGTGGGAGGGAATTTTTAAAATATCATAAACACCTATGTCTTCGAACAGAATATCGATAAATCTATAGAAAAAATAATGTTTGTACTGGGACTTGAACCCGTGAAATCTATAACGTTTAGTTAATATATAACCGGTTTTTGGCATGCAATGAACAAATTTTCCGCGGAAACTGGTATGCAAATAACGTTCAAATCGGTATTGTGAGCCGTTTTATCAAGCAGTAGAATGTAACTGTAAAAAAAATATATTCATTGACAACAACTCATAAGCCGGATAAATTATTCAAATTTAATTTACGAAAGAGAACAATGTTTTCGTAAATTAAACAAACTTCGGCCAGTAAAGTTTTAGCTGGCCGGTCGTAATCAAAGTGCACCTGCCACGGAAGCTCCGATAAATATTTACATTGTGACTGACTGCCTGCACAGGATTTAATGAGCCAACAAGTCTGCCAGGAAACACGGAAAGCCAATGTACAATTTGGATTTTCATTTTATATCCAAGTTCGGATACCTAATTGTTTGTCGACAGCTGTTGTGTGTCGATTGAAGTTACATTATCCGTTTCCTGGCGTATTCATGAAGCAAAGGTTGCGAGGTATTGAAAGTAGACGCATAACAACCTGAATCTTTAATATGAAACTAAGCTTATTTACACGAATATTAATGAAATCACAAGAAATCTTTTAGTTATCTTATAAATATCCCAGTTTTCTGGAACATTTGAAGATAAACCTGCAACGGCTGCGAAATGTCAAATGAAGATGACAATATTTTCTATTGTATTTTTTAAAGTCTTTGCTTCTTTGAGGAATAAATTTCTTTTTGATACACATGTACAGCTTTAAATTCCGTCCGTTTTTATTGAACTAGCGGACATTTTTTTACACCAATGAAAAAAAACGGTTTGCCTCAGTTCGAAGGTGAGATTGACTACGAAGTGTATAAATGTACCAAAGAAATTTGAAATTCAAATAATTAAATGAAACACGCTGTGGCCCCAAATCTAACAATCATACAATTTACATGGCTGAATAGTAAGTTATCTACATGCAATAAATTGAATTCACCCTTCTTATGCTTCATGCAATTCCACACGATTGATATATTGATTTTCGTTCCACATAAGGTAACAGTCCTCACATTTTAAAAAAAAACAATGTTTTTTTTTCGATTCCACAGCCTTACACAGCATTACTCTTAATAAGTTAAACGTCAATATTTATTTGATCTCATGTTCGTTATCTTGAGAGCAACGAGAATTTCAATCTAAGCTGCGGTTGAAGTAAGTAAAAGTAAAAAAAAAATGCGTGTATCTGTAGTTTTGGCAGAGGCTTAGTCATGGATTTATCACACTACTTACGAAATTGTTTTTCTTCTCTAGTCCCTGGGCGTTACATTTTATATCCTAGCATTCGAGAAATGTTAATAGAGAAAATTAGAGACACGAGTAGGTTAGTATAGAGAGGCTATACCGACGTACCACTCCGTTTGATGAAATGGGCCGGAATAAAGCTCGGCTTTCTTAAAACACTGCGTCATTTATAGAGGGGCATTGGGAAATTTATGACCGCGTTTAACCGAACCTCGCCATGTCCTCTTGGAAATGCGCAATAAAATAAAACATTCGTACGACAAATTCGCTAACGAAACTGTAAAAAGCCAACACAGAGGTATCGCTTGGCTATGCCGAATTGCAATGGATTCTGAAAAGGCAAGCCAAATCCAAACTCAATACCACAAATAACAAAACGCATCAATCCTAAAAGAAAAAAAATGATTTTAACTACCTAACTGTAAAAAATAAATTCACAGCCGACATGCAATAAAAACTAACTGAATTTATTATCTGAGATACTTTTCTTTTCCTAAAATATCAAAATTCTTTTACACCAAGAGATGACAGCGAAAACCTTTAAAGGAATTTATTATGAAAAATAGACGCAACAGATTTTCTAATCATCAATTACGAGTAGGGTTGCCAGGTGTCCTGGATTGGCCGGAATTGTCCTGGGATTGGAATCGCTGTCCCGTATCCCGGATAAACGCTAAATTTTCCCGGGACTTTTGAGGTTATTTGGGCAAATCGGTAAATCTTGGGATATTGGATTCGAAAGTCTCGGAAGAGCAAAAAAAAAACGAGTCACGTTGGTATTTTGGGCAAGTCGGTAAATTCCTTGGTTTTTGGATTCGAAAATCAGCAATTCGGACAAATGTCCCGGATTGACTTGCAAGAAATCTGGCAGCCCTAATTACGAGTAGTTATTTGTTTTTATCGAAGGCTGAAATAAGTTTGTTATATTATAGTACAAAAATAAAAATAAATAAAAATTGAATCTTGAAATCGTTCCAAAATATACCTGAAAATTAAACAAGCTTTATTGTACACTTGATTAAAAACTCTATGATGCAATATTGTTAGCAGACGTTCCTTAAAATAAAAATAAATAAAACAGAATATAAAATATCAAACAGCATGAATAAGAAACGCATATATTATTTTTTTAAATAAGTGATGTATATTGAGGATGTGCATTGTAATTAAAACAATCGTTTTGTGCGAGTGGCAAAATAAATATATTGATTCAAATAATGTATTAGAATTCCAAAGAGACGGTCATCCAAAGCGGAATGCATCACGACATCCAATAATCCAATGGCAGACATCGGACAATAAAACCTATTAATATATTCGCTACCGACATATTTTGCATGAATACTGAGGACAATAAATGCAAAACAAGAAAAACACAAATACGACATTAAAGAGAAAAAAAATATTTTTTCATACTTACTAGTCCGCCGGGTTCAACCACGGCAAATCTGTTACTGGTTAAACCAAAACACTTTTTAAATATTTCAGATATTTTTACCTTTAATATAAAATTAAAATTGATAACTGTATTCTACATTTTGTGTCACTATAAGTTAGACGTATTCCGGTTTTACGAAATGCATATTCAGAGAAGATATTTCGTATGTAAATTTATTATATAATTTAGTATTAAAAACAAATATTCAAAAAGTAACTGGAAGGTATCTTTTTAATATACCTTTCTACTCATAGAAAAAAGCTGAGAAGTAGAAATATTCTTAATTTAAGAAATAATAATTTGGCCACTATGACTGGTTTAGATTCAGATGATATCTCAAATAATACATGTCGTTTATCTAGTAAGAAACGATTAAAAAATACATGATAATTTCGAGCTGGAGTACTTTATATTCCATAGTTCTGAGATTTGAAAGTCTAAATTTGGATTCAGATAACCTTAAGATGAACTAATATGATAAGAAACAATAACTATTTTTTTTTACTTATCAGAATTTTCGCGGCATTCGAATATTTTGAATGGACGAAAGATATAACGCAAAACGCAGCCATTTTATTTAAACATGGCACTAATTTTGTGGACTTTTATGATTTCTTTAAGCCCCTCAAATTGCGATGTCGTTAATTTTTATTTCGCGAGCCCAGAAATAGAAAAGCAGCCAACAGAGTGAGCATTTTTATGTCCGCCATTGTTTTTCATTGCCGCGAAAATAAAGATGAGCCTGCCTTTTCGTGGGTTATCAAAACTTGCATGGGATATATAGGTATAAATTCATAGATAGACAAAAGGTCGACCCGTTTACGTGGAAACAATTATTTCCATTTTCATGTTTCGGCGACCGAAATAGAATTGATTGCAAATAAAATGTCAAAAATGATTACCTATTGCAAAATGAACGAAATAGGTAGGGCACATGCCGTGTTTGATTGATTTTTCGTGTTCAGTAGAGAAACGTACTGTTATTAATTGTGCATATCGGCTATGCAGAAAACAAGTAGTTGAGAAAAATAACAAGTTTGTTTTAAAAATAAACGGTTCTCAACTGCAGATTCTATTTTGATAAGACACGGATAGAATATATCTAAAAAAATAAATTTACATTCTTTAGTAAAAAAAATCAAAAATATAACTTTGTGATAACAGTTCGCGCTTTTTGTTGGAATTATAATATAAGACACCGTGGGGCAACACAATTTTCATACTTGCTTATTGTTAGCATCAAACACTTAGTTAGAACGAAGTTGTTTGGTGAACGGATTATTTCGTACACAATTTTTTCGCACAAAGACTTGACAGACCGATTATTTATGTTTATATTCGATATACTTATAGCATTATCAAAAGAAAAATTATTGCAGAAATAAGAAAGTACAATAGAAGATATTGTATTCGTTTAACATGTAAATAAAGCATCGGGTATTAATATCACAGATTTTTAGTTAGATCCGTTTTTTTGTGAAAGCAACTGATCTAAAAAAATCGAACACAAGAGCTCAAGCAAAAAATATATACATATGTATATATATACACAGCTCTGTGAAAAGACAGCGATTTTCTACCCCACCCCCAGCTACGGCAGTACGTTGGATCTTGGTACTAACAAATGTTTCCCGTGATGTGACAACTAACAACGCTATGCGTTTGTTCAGTTTCAGTACTCGGCGGCTAGCATTTTAGTGTGCTCAAAAGTTAACATCTTAACCATTTTTCGGGGATGTCTTTTTCTTACCTACCATTCTTCAGTTTGAGCTCAGTTTGAGATGAGGCTTGGAGTGGACGTGTCGAAAATTTCTTTAGATATTTTTAAATCACTGGTCAACGAACATTAGAGATATGAATCAAAGCAATGTATTTTTTACACTACCATAAAAAACGGTTAAATATCGGTTGGGGTTAGGGTTGCGCAAAGCGCTGATAAATAATATTATTTATAATACAATAATGTCTTGTTCAGTCGAAATACTTGTAAAGACCAGTATTACTTTAGTTTATGGATAAGCATTTTGAAATAATTATTCGGCAATGGTTTTAAAAAGAGATTCTATTCAATATAAAACTAACACTAGTTGACTAAACGTCATCTAAATGCAAAAAAAACTTCAAAATTATTGGAGAAGCTAAGATGTTAATAGTAAATATTTTTTACATAATATACAGATGGTAAACCAAGTTTTTTGCAACGTTAAGTTTTTTTAATTGAATACATTTTTCTACCGTCAAATGTGTTTTTTTAAACTTATAATTGAACAAAACAGAATGCTAGAAAATATTCGAAATTTATATATGACAAATATATATACATATGTATGGATACATAATAAACTTGTGAAATATTTTTATTCATACATTTAAGTCATTGTTTTGTACCACCCAACAAAGTTAGTCCGATGCAGCCGATATAACTTAACGACTTTAATTTATCTATTATATTAAATGATTGAAGACCATATTTTTTCGATAACTTACCAAATTATGTAACAATGTTATACCAACAATACATTAATATTCAAATCAATCGCATGGTTTGAATTATTTTTAATATTATTAGTATTATGTTTTCTCGATACAACCCTGAATTTTGAACTTATATATTGACGACAAGAGGAGGTTCTCAAACATAAAAAAATACGAATATATTTATGCATTCGATATAAATTATTTGAATAGATATAATATTTATTTAGTTTCTTCCTTATTGAGTTAGGCTATATATAAACTTGAAGTAAAAATAAGCACATAATAAAATTTGCTAATGGCTTGAAAGAATTATTAACATGGATTATGAATATTTTCGATAGTTTCGGTAGTCACTTAAGAAAAAGTCATTTTATAACAAATAAACTTTGTTATTCCACTGATCGTTTACAAATTGTAACACGTATTTGGCTTTTTCGAGAAGCGTTTTCAGACCAACTATTAATCGTCAAGCTATTAGTTAATGATGTTTACATTTATTCTAAGCAATCAGTGGAATAATTAAGTTTACAGATAAACAATATTGTTATTCCGCGCATTCAGTAAAATATACACCCAATCCTTTTTTTAAGCGATTTATTTTTTGCGCGATTTTGAGTTTTTTCAGCACCGTTACGTTTTTTCATACATTTTTGGTACTTTTTTACACGATTTTGGAACCGATTTATCAAATTATATGAAAATATTTTGTTTTTACGCACCACTATCTGGAACCAACGGATCATCCTGAGATTTTGGATCCTAGATTCACAAGGTCTTTAGAAATATGGAATCCGCAATACATTTTAGACGCTATTAATAAAAAACGTAAAGAATTCACTGTGCGAAATGTTCAATCGATTTGATAAGAACGATTACTTAACTTACAATAATTTAAAAATATCGAAGTTTTTTGTCTAACACGAAATATAAGACAAAGTTAAGATAATTTTCGGATTAAATACATAGTGAAAACTATAGCGCGAACCAGAAATAACTATCAATTGCAACTTATAATTCTTTTACTCAATACTTTTCTATTTTAATCTTATTATATCAATATTTTTTTATGTTTTAATCTTTTTATGTAAATGACAGAGCTCCTTCTGAATATTACATATAATGTAGGTCTGAACGCTCTGCGTATTACGTCACAAATTTGTCTTGTAAGCCACCAAGTCAGCGCGACCCATGGGTCCGACAACTGATCGGATCGACTTGAGTACATCAAAAGACAATCTGTGAAAAGACGATTGAATATTGTATTGCTATAAGATCTGATCAAGTTATCCACTCGCAGATAAGCAGCTATTCAAAATGTTTGGATTAGTAGCGCTGATCTTTTAATGACTTTTTTAAATTTATAGTCATGATTTACAAGTTTACTTAAAAAAAGAGTCAAAAGATAAAACATTTTTGACAGTGTCTCAAGAGAGAGGGAAATCATAAGAGATTGCTGTGCACTCGTTGTGATCGTCTTATTCCAAGATAAGTAGCAAACACGAATTTTCGTTAACGAAGGCTGTGACGGAAAATGGCTACTTGAGGATTGTTCAAAATCTTTGAACGGTGAATTAAACAGCGACGGTAATTTCAATATTAAGCTCAAAAAACTTTATAATCGACCAATACAAAGTCAGCTGAAATTTAAATAAAAAATAACTTAAAATAATCGAAACCAGTGATTCTTAACGAGGGCGTCATCACTCCTTTGCTAACATTTTTAAAGTATTGGGGGGGCGGGCGTTTATTGCGATGATAAAAACAGTATTTTTTGTGAATCTTTTGTTAAATTTAAATCTGTAACTATT
This sequence comes from Himalopsyche anomala, assembly GCA_031772345.1. NCBI lineage: Eukaryota > Metazoa > Arthropoda > Insecta > Trichoptera > Rhyacophilidae > Himalopsyche > Himalopsyche anomala. The sequence continues at coordinate 25,774,414 of CM062821.1, forward strand.
GTGAGAAATCCATTGCATGATATACATAATATAATAAGTTTCGTTTTGACTTAGGTAAATGGGTTGGGTTGACAGTTATAGACAATATAAAGTTAAGAAACACTGATCTAAGCGGTGAGTTTTTTTACTTTTGTATAATAAATGATCTTTTTTAAAAAATAGTGATAATTTTAAATAATTACTAAAGATATATGACAATAAGAACTTTGTATACGTTTGGTTTTATACCATTTCATCCATCGACCAAAAATAATAAGAATAAAAGACTGACAATGCCATTTAAAAAAAAAATACAATTTCAGTTTTCTGATTATCTTTTATGAATACTTAATATGTCGCACAAATCAATGTCGGTAATATGATTTTTCTACGGTTAAAATTATCGATTTTAGCAGTTTTTACGGTGTGCAGTGGAACCCCCAATTACACTACCCCGAATTACGCGCTGGCTTGAAATATTCGCCGCAAATCCCCCAATTGCACGGTCGCATTCCATTGTAGTTACTACAAGACGGTCGTCTGTACATACAGTCAAACGTTGGCTAGCGTCTGTGTATTCAACACGTGTCAGGCTATATACGCATAGCTGGCGTCTGTCTGTGTGCGGGATATTTACTACTACAACAATTTAATATTTCGTCTATAAATTTTTTTTTCAAAACTAAGGGAAATTTTAGTTTTGCATTTTCCGCGGAAAAAGTCAAATCCCTAATTTTGTACGAGATTCAAACCCCCAATTACACTAGCCCCGATTATACGGTCCCGCCTATAGTTTAAATGGAGGTTTTACTGTAATAATATTTTTCTGCAGTAATAGGTAATTGTATCATTATTCAAAGATCGTGAGTTTTCAAAAACATGCCTCGGAAACTACTTTATATCCTATCGATTCGATATTTCCGATAGTTTACTTATTATATATAAAGTTCTGCATTTCAACTAAATTTAATTTGCGCATGTTATTTCGCAGAGGTGAATAAAGACGTCAACAATAACGGCGTATGAATAGAGTTATAATGCGTCTAGAAAACTTTAAGTGGGTATCAAAAGTTTAGTAGTCAATTTCAAAACGAGCAAGTAGATAAAAAAATGGCTCAGCGCCGAACGAAAAATAATCACCGAGACAGTACCTGTCGCCAGTCGCGAAAACTCGTTTCCCCAAAATTCAATTTCATCGAGCCATTATAGCGGGCATCATTTTCCATTCAATATTATTTGATCGATTACTGAATTGATTTTTTTTTCTAATATCCGTCTCTGCACGGCAGTCTCAATTTAAGTCTGCAGAGTGACGTCCGTACTCCATTAAGCTAGACATAAAATATATTCATCGTGACTTTAATCTCAGATTTTTTTTAATACAACAGAGTTACATTTCAACAGATTTTAGGTTGATGATTCGCGGGTCAAGTAGTAGATCCTTTATTTTTTTATGTAAAATGTAATCGATACATTTTACGACAAAATGATTTCATAATTAATACATAAATCATAGTGGTTTATTTTTACATTTACACACGATTATAAGGCTGAAGGCAAGCTAATTTTAATACCACTATTACAAACTAATATTTCTTTACAATACGAGTAGCAAATCAATCTTTCTGAACTTTTCACATATTCCGTAAGAACAGAAACCATACTAAAGTAGAAGGTTTATGACAGTTTTCTCAATACATTGTTAATTATAATAAGCCATATGGCGTTTGTCGGAAAATATTCGATCGATAGCGGAGACAAATAATAGACTGTGATCTCTGAATTAAAAATTTAAAAAACCATTCTTTACTTCCTGTTACATCATGTAACAAACAAATATCTGCAACGGAAGAGAAAAATACAATTATGTTACAGCGACATTAATTAATGAGAAATAAATATGGTCAAAATTTAATGTATTAGTTGATTTAAATCCTTCTTAAAATAATATTTTACCAATCGCCAGTGACGTTTTAAAATTGTGACCATTTATTATTTTTAAATAAAGTATTTTTCTTTACAAAAATACGCCTTTTTGAAAACATTAATGACGAACAATTGATGACACATCCTTTCATGAGACATTCCTTACCAAAAGAGTACAAATTATTAATTTTGTAAAATATTATAATCATTTTAAAAATAGTTTAGGATAGAATATTTAAATGGAAATAAATTTAAAAAATGGAATTTATTAGTGGCCAAATTTTAAATATATCAAGAATGAATACCTAAAAAGTTCTCATTGATAAAATATACATACATATACAAAAGAATCAAAAATAATTAAAAAATGATTACATATGCATAATTGTAAATGTGGAATGCTGTATTTAGTTCGGGAAAAAACATCAAAGCTAAATTCAGTACATTGATGGTTGCGGTATTGCTCTACGATGCTCTTTATCGTATTTAATTAATTAAAATACAAATTAAGTGATCATGTTATTACAATCTCGCATATTATTTACAACAGTGATTCCCAATCTAAATTAGAAAAAAATAATCCGCGACCCTCTAAAACAAAAAACATGTTCTGCGGCGGCCCCCAGTTTGGGAAGCACTGATTTACAATACTAATAGCAAGTATCGTTAAAAAGCACAAATAAATCACAGAAAATAATTATTCGTGTGGTGATTTACTGTATTTTCGATCAGTAAAAAAACAAACAGTAAATAAATATATATTTTATATTAGTATCTCAAAAAGATTAAGTGAATATCTAATTAAAATGCTGACCGCTTTGGTACAGCATTGACCAATAATATACAACGGACCAGTGAATAAATATTACATATATGCATCTCACTGTATTATCATAAAAATCTATCGACATAACTCACCTGTCATGTGTTGAGCGATGTCTCCAATAATAGGTAGCCAAGTTTTCCGCGTTTTGCGTCTACTCAAATTTCTCAATCTATGCGCTAATTCGTTTAAAACAGGGTTCTCTTAGACTTTAACTCGTTGACTAAATTGCATGTCGCATACACGCCTCTTGAAATATGTAAGCAGGTATTTTGTACTCCTTTGCAGCAAGCGGGTCGCATTCTTAAACAATTTTAATTACAAGAAGTTCAGTACATTTTATTTCATCAAAATTTTAACTTCGATAACCAACCTTTTCTACGGGCACTTGATAGGAATATAGTAGATTGCTTAGCGAATGTTCCAATCAAGGTTAACCCATTTTTGCCCAGTGTTCCAATATTGAAACATTTAGTATTTTTACTTCCACTCCATTAATGCATGACACAATTAAAGTTGAGATTACATCAGTCTCAATCAGTCTACAGTTAGCAAGAGTGGGGATCGTTTCGTGTAGTATTTTTTTCAGATTTGAACCTGTCTGAGTGAGCAGTGTTTTTTTATTTACATCAATTATGGGCAAATTCAGGAAAAATTCTGGCAAAAATGGGCTAATGATTACACACTTCAGAAAAACAGACTAAATATTGTAATTTGAATAGTTCAAATTGTGTACACTCCCACACGATTTATCACTAATTACCCGGGTTTCGGCTTTCGGCATCTTCGGACTTTCAAGTGTACGGATGAACTTGAGCGGACGCTTGTTAAAAAGTTTTATATAATATATAAGAATTAAAAATAATATTACTAAGGTAAAAGCTATTGATGGCCATCAGGATTTATTTTACAGGGAGTATAATTTTTTTTGTATACACCTTTCATTAAATACGTTTAACATTTTTGAATGGGTAGGATTGCCAAATGACCAAACAAGTGGGTCTTAATTGATTTATAGTTATTAAAATCCTTTAAAAATATTGATATGTGACTGAAATACTTTAAATTATATTTATTATTGACAGACATTAAATAACTAAGTATTTTTTAGTTGTGACGCTTCAAATGAAAAATGCCATTGTGATAAGATTTGATACGAACAAATTTTACGTGACTTCATTAATGACTAAGTGACTTCATTACTTCATTAACTAGTAATGTCTCATTAGTTATTTATTTTGGTAACTTATTCCACGGATATAATACACAAACGCATAAAAACGATACTTGCAAAATTTTAAAAGCCGACGAGTTAAACATACCTGTTTTATGAGCGAAGCGGCTAGTACTTAACCCCCATTAGAGAGGCGAGTGTGACAATGTGTTCGCGCAAAGAAGATTCGCTAGACGTTCCAAAGAAGCTGGCAGCTCTGCGATAATTAAAACTTCTCGCCCGGCTTGCGATTAGGTACGTCGTTAGAGCCACTTTACGCGTGACGAGTGAAAACTTTGCCGGGAAAGGGAGTGACGAGACGCGCCGAAAGCGCACCGTTACCTACGCTTATTTGATTGATTGGAATACGACAAATCCTGAATATTTATTTATACATACGGGAGAATATAAATATCATAACAGTAAGTCCTCGACTTACGCAAATTCTTTACTTTAAGTTTTTTATGAAGCTGCGAATTGACCGAAAACCAGAAGAATATGCTTTCGTTATTTTTCGTTATTTAAAATGAACTTCCACAAAGTTACCGCCGAAACCATCGAAAGTATTATGCTTTCGTTAGTTTAATCGCCCGTTCAACGGAAATTAACAATGTAGTTTTGATAGAACTTGAAGACCAGAAAAATGAAGATTCTTTTCCAGAAAAAAAACAAGAAGTAGGCTGAAAAAAATAATATGATCGAGATTGATTTGGGCGACTTAGAGACTTAATCAAGAACCCGATTTCAAGCGATTTGCGAAAGTGTCAAAAGCAGTGAATGATGGTATTTATACACTGTATATAGTATACAGAAAAGAAAAAAGGTAGAAGGACACTACTAGACCAGTAATTTAATAAGAATTATAGTTTGTATTTAAACGTAAGTATGTATCTAAATTAATAAGAAATCATTTTACATTTTGTGTGTGTGTTACAATATTCCCTTTTATTTTCAAATATCCACTGAAACCAACACATGTTGTTTCAAAAATTGCTAGATTTTAAGTTTTATTCGATCTATGCGATTTTTCGACTTACGCGAAAACCTTCGAAACGAAATAATCACGTATGTCGAGGACTTACTGTACTTGAATGCATCACTAAGGTCAAATAAAATTCAGAACGGTTAAACATCAAAAAAGTTCGTTCACTTCCACTTTCAGGGTGTTCACTGTCAATACTTGGTGGAAAGGCATTATAATAAAAAAGTAGTACAAAGGAATATTGTGTTTTTTTTATAATAATTGCATCTGAAGCTGCATGGCAATCAATATCAATAAACGTACTTAATTATAAAAATTAAACAAGTGAAATTTTGCTTTCAAACATGGCAACATGTTTTTTATATTATATTTTATTGTTTCATTATGTACGTTTTAGCTTTCAGAAGTCAATTAAATTAGCATACTATTAAAATTGATTTTCAATTTATCTCACAGTTGCTTTCATGTAATGGAATGTAATTTCCAATACTAATAACGAAAATTCAGTCAGATCACTTTTCGTCATTTTTTTAAATATATATATATATTTAATGATGTGTATTCAAACAAAATAGTCCAAAGAATTGATATTGCATGCTTGGCTGGCTAAAGATGATCCGGTGGAATACATATATATAAGTTATAATGAAATTATTGAAAAAAAATCTCAATGTCGGAGCCGTTTTATATTTTAAATCTGGAGTCGGTGTCGTCTTTTTTTTACACCACTCCAGAGCCTTGCTATAATCGACTCAATTCTTACCGTCATTTTGATGTCATAAAAATATACGTTATAATTTTAAGATATATTTTTTGACAGCACAATGTATCGTACATAAATAATAGTAATCAAAATTTGAATCGTTTCATTACAATAAAATTAAACATTGTAGCACATATTGCACCTTCAACTACTCATTTATGAATTAAAATGTACCTGAGATACAATTTTCTATGAAGCTTTGCAGATTGAAAGAATAACAGATTTAAAAATATACAATAACGCATCACCCGGCACAGATGAAAATTTTCTATAATAATAGCATATGACACATAAAAAACTGTGTCAACGAAAACATTCATCTGGACACCGTTTGTAATTTGATCAAAACGATTTTTTTTCACAAACTTTGTTGACTGTTATTGTAAGAGGCGAGATAAAATTTCCATGGGTGTTGTCAATATAAACAAGGTTATATTAACAATTCGACTCTCGGTAACATCTGCAGGATCAGAAAGTTGGCTAAAGCAAAACCGAAGCCCCACGGAACGTCATGTTTCGATTGACATTCGAGTTATTAGTAGGGCCGGCATGCTACGGAGACTAAAAATAGTTACTGTATATCTTACAGTTAATGTGCACGCTAAGTATATGTATGCATTCATAAGCTATTTTATACATGTTCTATCTTAACCAGTAACAGAAGAACGACAATACATATAAACAGTCGAGTGTTTACGAGCTATCAAATTATAACGCATGTAAAATCATTCTAGTGCTGTCAGATGTGTACCCATGACATCAAAATTGAAGATAAATCTTCGCTCAACTTTTTCAATAGTTTAAAATATGTCGACTTTTATTTATCGAATTGTTTAAATTTTGGAAGGGTGTCTGTTAAAGGTGCTCAGTTGAAACCGTGTTCGTAAGATTTTATTAGCGCTCGTACTTGACTTTATACACTGACTAGTTAAACCTTACCAATATGTGGGTTTTTTTAATCGCTTGTTTGGAACGATGTATATGGCTTCTAGATACTAGGTTTGTATATGATTTATGCCTCAATATATTTTTTATTTATTTGTGAATAAGCATTGGAGGAAATTGTAGCCCTCTGTGGTCGAGTTGGTGGCTTTCCCCTGGCAATCCACCCAGGTCAAGTTTTTTTTTAAATATTAAATTTCAAATCTTAGTTAGGCATGGATGTTGGCGATGTAGTTTTGCACCGAGATTTCCGAAACATATGTTGTTTTTTTTATTAAACTTATTTTGTTTATTTATCTATTTTTAAATAGATATTATTTTTGTTTATTGTAAGTTATGTGGAACAAATTCACTATACGAACAAGGAATACATTGCCCGAATTTCACCTATCTACTTGTAATCATATTTAAAAAGATAAAATTTTATTTTAAGCGAACGGCTAAAAAGTCAAACAGTATTAATCAATTATTTAATCTACCGTTGTTTGGATACTAATTCTCGAGACGGTTTGGAATATTTTTACTGAATAAACAAATTTAATCTGTACATATTGAACAATCTTCCGTGTTTATCAATGAATTGTATGGCAACTGTACAAATAATAAATTATGAAAAATGTCGATCTGGCAATCCATATGTCTGGCAACTAGATAATTACGCCCGGTCAATAAAATAGTACATGTTCAAACTTATAATGAATTTATTACCTTATGGTTCGGATTAATAAATTTGCACGCGAAAATTAATCATCACATTTAACATTTAATTAGAGAGTTCATCTACATTAGGATAATTTTAATAATGGCCAGCATAAATTGTTCATTATTTATTTTACATATTATGACAAAAGTACTCAAGTTTACTAATTAAGACAATCGTATTTTATCAAGTCTGATCTTTGACATAACTGGAAATTTTCATACAGATTTCCGTGTCATTCAGGCAAAAATATGCTGTTTTGTGTTATTATTTCCAATTCCGTTAAAAACGAATTCAAATTTACATGAATTTGCATGATTTGTGTGATGGTAGAGGTTGATAAGCTATATTTTTAAGCAAACACTTTCAACATAAACGTGTTTCACCAGAAATAGAACAGTATTTACCAGGGCTGTGGAGTCAGAGTCGTGGAGTCGCGGCGATTTGGCCGGAGTCGGAGTGAAATACAAGCGACTCATTTAAAAAAAATATATTTAATGATGTGTATTCAAACCACAATAGTCCGTAGTGTTAAAAAAATCTTCTGAATCGGACTTGGGGTCGTTTTTTTATTTTAAAGCTGGAGTCGGATTCGTCTCTTTTTAACACGACTACATAGCCCTGGTATTTAGGTACCGAGCAAAAAAATTGTCGGTGCAAAATATTTTTCAAAATTTTAAGGGAAGAAAAATCAAATGCAACGCTTTAGAACATAGGTTCCCAACCTTTTTCGGGTGGCGACCCCTTTTTATAAAGCCATGTAACTAGGCGACCCCCCGAGGAATTGGAAATTCTCGATTTGCTATACTTTTTCGTTATTTTGTTGTTCAAATCCAAAATCGAAAAAAGTTGGCGACCCCCCTGAAAGCCCTTCGCAACCCCCAGGTTGTGAACCCGTGCTCTAGAATGTGAGACCACTAGAGGTCACATGATCTAAGAAGACTATCTGACAGGCAGTCGTGGCTTATTATAACATTATTGATAGTTTGAGTTACTATGACGATAACACAGTTGTCATAATATTATATCATAACTCGAGGGCATGTGCAAATGGAATCCGGCTACAGAAATACAAATGATAGTTGTAGTGGTTTACATTAAATGAATGAACATCCAGTCGTCTGCCAGTGATCTCCAGTACAATTACATATGTAAAAGTTTCCTCTTTGACTGTGATTAGAAAAAAAAATATGAATGAAAACTGCATATAATTGTGGTGGCTTTGTTTTTGTTTTTTGGCTTAGTTTAACAATCTATTAAAATCCGTAGGAAAACGTTGTCCTGAAAATGGCATTAAATAGAAGTATTGTTTTTTTATCCAAATAGAAATGAGTGGAATAATATTATGAAAGGCTGACAGATTAGTGAGAATATTTGCGATATCTCTGAAAAGGAACTTTCCGCAGAAGTCTCGTGTGATGAAGGGTCAGTCGGCGAAGCGGTGCCGCGGAAATTCAGGGTAAATAAAAACGAGCGGAAGTGGACGTGCAGAAAAGATTTTTCAGTATTCATTTAAAACGGAAGTCTCTCGCAAAAGGGTGTATTTAATGCGTCCATTAAAATTCAACCTTTGCGGGTGCAATTAACAAACATGACGTTGTAGCACGTCGCAACCACTGAAATTTTAATAATAATTGTAGCTTATGTTTATTTTTTGTTATGCAATAAAAAAATGTACGAAATGGACAAAAAACTCAAACAGCTGTTTTTATGTGGCCATCATACTGCTATCATCATTATGCTGTCCGAAAATTGCTAAGTATACATAATAAAAGATAATACGTAGTAGATACCAATAAACAAAATTATGTTTGCTGTAATCATATAAATTTTACAAAATGTACATTCAAAAATTGGAATATACTTTATAACACGGTTTTCGATCACACACAGTAACATCGTGTAATTCAAATCCGGTACGCCAACACCTGACAATTCTATTTTTTCTGACTACGCTTGAAGATCGGTTGCATTTTTTCATAACCGGAAAATTCTATATTCTAGTATTTTACCTTTAAAAATATTTCCGTAATAAGCGATTGCTTACTTTTAATCTACCGCCACATTAGTAGCTTGATTTAAGAAATTTGTGTGTATTTCTTATATTTCTTAACGAAAACATAAACTTCTTGTTTAATTCTATACTGTTATTTATCGCCTATTTAAGTATAAAGCAATAATGAGGATGAGCTTTATATATAATTAATTAACTAAAGTTTTTTCATTGAAGAATTGTTCCCTATTACCGCCACCCAATTATTTTTTTTATCCAATTACCGCCAAAGCAGGAACCAACTACCGCCATATGAATTTAAAGCCATTTTAAACACGTTTAAAGATAATGTTTGTTCGAATTAAATTCATTTTATTTATGTACCTATGTTTAAATGTTTCCTATTATACCTAGGTATGTACTTAAATTATTTATATAAAAAAACACATTCCTAATACAAAAAAAAAATCAAAATCACATTCTTGTAAATAAAAAATTGCACCTTCATTGGCATTCACATAAATAATAGGTACTTACTTATATAAGTACATACTATGATGAAATTAGGCAAGTAGGTTAAGTATTACTTCTTTTTTAAAGATACCACTTCTGGGACGGAATAAAATCCCCTAATATTAGTCAACGTTGGCGTAGAAATTTTTACAATATCTGCAACAGGGTAATTTAAAATATCGTCGATCGCAGGCCACTTCCAGTTTGACCCTGCCATTGTCATGGTCTTAACTTGCACTTCATTATCGGTTGTATTGCTACCTAGAACAAGACCAGGAAACAATTCGCCTTCATAGGTCACAACAACGTAATCGCCAGTATCAAATGATGCCATAATTTCTTTGTGTACTTTAGCCACTTTTGCAGAATTCTGTTGTTTTGCTGCCTTTTCATCGAATCTTAATTTTCTTTTCAGCCGTCTCTCAGCTATATCCTTTTCTTTCATGTCTTTGTCCAATTTTTGATTTCGAAGATGTGCAAGAAATTCTTTTGAAGTTGCTACAACAGGAGTGACCTTCTTCAAATTTATTAACTTTTTAGACTGTGGCGCAGCTTCTGGCTAATACAGTGCATTCTTAAACGGCGTTGGGTACATTGTATCATTTGAAGTTTCCTGGTGAGGTACTGGATTAGGTGTCAGCTGCTTCTGTGGGGTTGCCAGTTTTTTCATTTTTTTGTCATCAGCTATTAAGACTGTACCATCATTTAAAACGTTCAGGTCAATAACGTCACCTTCTTTGAACCGAAAACTTTCGTCCAGATTGGTTACATCGTTGGTCATACGAGAAAGCGGATCCTTATTGATGCTTATTTTGTGCCACAATTCAAATAAACTTTTGTGCTGAAGATCACCGTCCCAATCCGAAGAAGAACTTTGAAATTCTGTTAATAAGGAAGGCGCTATTTTGCTTTCTAAAATATCGAAGAATGTCTCGTCTAAAATAAAAATTAAATATTTAAGTATTTATTATAAGTAATCAAATATCAAACTACTTAATGTAAGTCGTGGGTGCTTATATACCGGCAGTAGGTCCTAATTTTTTGAAACCAATTCTTGATGTTTCTCTCTGTTAATTTTGATCGGGCCGAAGTAAGGTTCTGTGAAACTCTTTGCACCAATTCCGGATGTCTTTAAAAAAAAAACAGCTAAACCATTTCTTTCCAGGTCTTCCACCAGTAAATGGATTTTCTCTGCTTAGAGTTTTGGTGAGTTCTGCGACAGAGTCCTGTAACTGAGGCTTCATTATTGGAAATCTTGACTTAGCTCATTCCCTATACTTACCACTAATCTTATCACGCAATGTGGTACGTGGTATACTATATTTTTTACTTATTGCCAGTACGGAACTCCCACGGAGTATAAACATTTTTTTGTGCCAACCATATTTCATAAATTTTTAATATCTGAAAATTAAGGTAAAATAATGACCCAATTACCGATTGTGGTTCCTTTTACCGCCAATTAAATTAAAGCTGTATTTTATCAATTACATTATTACGGCATTGGTATTTTTGAAACAAATTATGCTTATTTAATCATTTTCTTTATAAATTATATGAAAAATATTGCAATATTTAAGTTTATCAAGCTTAAATTTGCATTTTTGTATATGCTTATGTGGAGCCTATCACCGCCATGGCCAATGCCCTATTACCGCCACTATATTTTTGCTGATGCTTTTACGGGATGAGCAATGTACAGTAGAAGTGGCGGTGATTGGACCAACACAAATATAACTTGTGTTGTTCACTTTAATATTTGAAAAATGTATTAAATACTTATAATTTACATTCAAAAATTCAATGTTTTCAAACTCTATTACCGCCAGGGGTGGCGGTATTTGGTTCCCATATAATAATTTATGGGTCCAATCACCGCCACGCAATATTTTCTATTTTTATCACTTAAAAAATATTAATTAAAGATTTAAACTTACTTTAGAGTGTTCCGAATATGTTATTTATTACAAACTAAACGTAACTTTCATACATATTCAATTAATTTTGTTTTTAATCGAAAAATAAAATTTAACCATTTCTTAACAAAGTGCTTAACGAAATGCCAAATCACAACATTACCGCCGAGACCTTGCAGAAGACTTAGATTTCTGTTAGAATAAATACAGTTAGCTACAAAACAACAAATGACACGTGATCACTATGCATTCATATTAACGTTCAATATATTGTTTTGAGAAAATTTAACGGTTTCTTGTTATTTCGAGAACATTCGTACGGTGGCGGTAGTTGGTGTAGTGGCGGCGATGGGTGCTCTTACCTTACATCTGTGTAGTTGATTACACATTGACATATTAAAATATTAATTTGTTCTCGTGTATACTGTAAGTGGCTTAAATGGATAGTGTATACATTGACCAGTAAATTTACACATGGAATACGTACGTATTTTAAATAAAACATATACATCGCCATTTTGGATGTTTCAACATTTTGCCCAAAACAAAATATCATCAAAGAGATTTATGTTTCAAAATGTAATTCGGCATGCAGAAGGATTCGGATAGAAATTGCAAAACTATACAAGATTACTTACTAGTTTAAAAAGCAGAACAACATTTTGTAATTAAGCAATAAATATTAAAAACCATGATATAATTTGTTTTGTACATATAATTAATAACAAACATTTAGTACGTATCTTCCTTTGAAAAAAAATCGTGTTTGTCGACAGTCGTACATTACACGCACGTTCCAACGAAACCTAATAATTTAATCACAAAACAATATTTTTAGAATGTTAACTACACTACGTACATTATAATTTTCCCATTACAAAGAGAGCGGAAAACGTGTATTTCAGCTGAAGAAAAACATCAAAATTCAAACCGAACTCAAAGGAGGCATTTTCCACGAATCTACTTGCTATATTTACATAGAATTTACATGATGTAAATAAAATAAACATACGTAAATTTTCATGCAGCATTAAGTACAATAACCCGTCGTAGGCCTCGTTTCTTTTTAAATGTTGCGTGATGTACGTTTCTCAAGTTAGGTTAGGTTAGCAATTGTCATAAATTTATGAGCTAAAAAATCGATGAGGATTGAAATACAACGATATGATGAGTAGGTACTTATATTTTATTTATACTCGAGTTTATCTTCGTATAATACAGTGATGCACAAACCGCGGCCCTTTTTGAATTTTGTGGCGGCCCTTAAATCTTTTTCTCAAACATATTTTTTTAACGTAAAACATATATTTTATAAATGTAAGCAAGCTTCTTCTTCAATGAAGGAGAATAAATCGGTTCATAAAAACAGACTTACAAATATTATGTCAAATTAAAAAAAAAATAGTTAATAATTAACAAAGACCAAGAACGCATTAACTTATGAATTGCATATAAATGAAACATAAATATTTCACAACGAAACGATTTTTAATAAACAAGTACTCATAATCCTTTTTTTGCATGGCTTATTTATTTTCGAAATAACAAGGTCAAAATAATATAATGGATCCTATTACTCATTTATCTGAAGTCACTTAATCTTTTTTACACGATTTTAAGCCTGTTTACATGGGACGTACATATGTCATGTACAAAAAAGGATTGAGCGTACTTGAAATTATTTTTTTCTTTGCGGCCCGAACCCACGATAATTTGTTGTATGCGGCCCGCTAGAAGATAAAGGTTGTGCATCACTGGTATAATGCATTCGATAGTCGTTTAATAAAACATAAACTACAATCGAGTACTGAAATGTCAAACTCTCCGATTTGAGGTAGATACAATTGCATAATTTAAATGGAAGTATTGATAACTATGTTTGAAATTCCCTTCAATTTAATCAGTTACATGATTACTTTGTATATAAAGACAAATAATTAGAATATGAGATAATTCATAACATATATATATATCACTTTTCGGGTGTTCACTGTCAACACTTGGTGGAAAGGCATTATATTAAGAAAAAACACGATATTCTTTTGTACTTTATCTCCACTTTATTTTTAAAGTTCAGGACCGGTTTCGCTCATGGCGAGCATTGTCAACTGATAAAAAATATAATTTTACAGTGTTATTTATACAAAACAGATTGAAATGTGTAAAAAACAATTGTTATTGAAAAGAATTTACAAATTACAGTAGAAGTGATTCTATAATTACACAAAATTAAAATGTTTAACACCTCTAATATATGATTAATTTCAATTTCTGAAACCTAAAATGCTACATTAATAAAGTTAATAATTTAACTGCTTCTAAGTAGTAAGTATGTATACATTTTTACAAAATCGACAGCCATGAAGATTCTGTAAAAGATTTTTTTTTTAAAATATCAATTCTAACACACAAAATAAATATATATATATTGTATTATATAAGAACAGTACAGCTCTCAGGCGACGAAATATATGTACATGTTTCGTTTACTACTGTTATCGCCAAAATGTATTGTATTCCAAAACGACAAACAAGCACCAAAAAAACTAAATCGATGAATAAATCCTGTGAGGTGTGTTGAAATGTCTTTAAAAATCATTTGACCGAACTGTATTTAAGTATTCTATTGTTTCATTTAAAAACCGCTGGAAGTTTCAACGAATCGTAATCCGAGGGTTCAACGACGGACGTTTCTATGTGATGAGAAAAACGCAACTACTCGCAAATGTAGTTTGAGTTAAGTACCAAAAAAGACGCGGAGATAAAAATAGTATTTGATTCAAAACACTTCTTACGTACACTTGATGCCTGCAGGGCATCCCAAAACGTTGAATGAAAAAGGTTTTCATGACCCAGCATTGACCCCATCACCACTCAATCTGTAGAGATAACCGCAAAATGTGAATGGAAAGGAGCACAATACAGAAGCAATATCACAGCGACAACATTACAAAGGACTGACTATTCCTTTCGATCCAAATCACTTGCCAAGAAAAGCGCTAAGAAAACCTACCAAAGCAGTCGCTCGATATCGAAAACATACAAAGCTGCGAATAATGACGATCCGGTGAATGGATTCCACTGTTAATTAATTCTACTAATGAAGGGTGTATCTAAGGTAAAATAAATACGTAACAATAGAAGTTTATCAGCAACCGTGACTTAATTACAAACAAAGATAATACGGCGAATTTAGCTATTCGATATAAGTACCTACAGCGATAAAAAAATCAAGTTTATATCTTAGTATACGGATCAATTGTAAGAAAGACAATCTACATTTCCAGTCTCCAAAGACGAATCTTAGCATAGTTGTTGTCAACGTGAGTAAATAAGCTTACACAGCAAAAATACATTTAAAAAATCGAAAAGTGTTTACTTCTATACTTAGCGCATAAGAGGAGGGGATAGTAGCAAGAAACATTAGATACAAAAACAGGTTCACTTTATAATCAGTCATATCACTTGTTTCCGACTGAGTAAAATACACAAATTATTGCATAATTACTAGTATTCAAATCGCCATTTATGATATAATCACAAACACAACGTTTTCTACTAACACAAATCCACTTTAATAGCATGTGTATGTAAAAGGCTATGACGTTTTTCTTGTCGAAAGAAAACAAATATACTCATGTAAAAACTGATATAACTATAATCAAGTTGATGTCACCTGTTTTTACCCCATTGAGTATTACTTTTGAGAGATAAAATACGAATGGTCGATATATGATTTAAACTGAAGCAACACAAACGTTAGGTGATGTTATCAGGGCTGTGGAGTCGTGTAAAAAAAGACGACTCCGACTCCAGCTTTAAAATAATTAACAACTTCGAGGATTTTTTCAATAATTTCATTTTAACTTCTATCCACCATCAGATCATTTTTAGTCATCCAACCATGCAATGTCAACACTTTAGACTATTTTGTTTAAATACACATCAATGAATACACTTAAAAAAAAAATCGAACCGCTCATTTTACACGACTCCGCGACTCCGACTCCACAGCCCTGGATTTAATATTTAAATATTTAACTTTCTTTTCTCATAATATATAAATAAAACTTCACTATTATAGAACTTACATACTTAAACGAATTACAGCTTTATATGATAACATCAATATTAGTATCCCATTTCGATAAAACAAAAACGATATCAAGTTGTTACCGTTGTTACGTTAGAGCAAAAAAAAACACCTTTATCCCTAAGAAGAAGACTTAGAAGATAGAATCATGATTAATTTAATATTACTCGACACCGTAAAGTCAGGAACAATGGAATAAACAATCGCGAATTCGACAAGGGCTTGGGATGACGCCTAATTTCCTAAAAGACTCCCTGAGGACTTTCAAAATGTTCTAAATTAATACGGATAGAATTTAGAAATTATCACTAAATATAAATTAAACCAAATTACGACTGTGACTTCTCTGGCGTAAGACATCGTTTAATAAATTTAAAACTCCTTATTTATAACTTATTGGAAAGTCATAATTTGATGTAAAGCATACTACAGTTTCCACGTGGCTATTAACTTAAAAAACGGGATCACTCAACTGACTTTTGAATATTGGAAAGCAATACAAAAAACCCTGTATTTACATAAAATGGTAAGAATTATACACAAACTACATAATATAATACAACTGAAAAGGGTGCCTTTTCTTTGGGAGCCGGTAATTTGCTCGAATGGAAATTGCTCGAATTACAAATTATTCGAATTGCTTGGTTATGTAAACGATTTTTCACGACTTTTTTTACGAATTTAATTTTTATCTTGTACGACACTTGTTTAGAGAGTGAAATATAAAAATAATTTTCGTAAGTATTTATTTTAACCGTGTTCGCTCCAAATGCGGAACATGTGGTCTTTTAATGGAGTTTATCTCAATAGAAGTGTTTCTACGATAACTGCTTATTAATTAGTTACTCAAACTGTTTCTATATATTTCCAAAACACATAGAAGACTAGGGCTAAGACAGAACAAACGGACAGAACAAACGGAAACAAATTGATTATCTTGTTATTCGAGCAATTTACCGGGAACCCTTTTCTTTTGAATGGATTTAAAATTGTTGTCAACATTTTATGTTAATTAATTAATTGAAGAAACATTTAATATTGACAGATTAAAAAAACACGAAATATTTAAGAATTCTTTTTTTTAGATCACTAATGGAAAAGACATGTAACTAATACACAATAGTCAATTATTGGTGGTGATGATTATAAAAATGTACACTGTTGTATTTTACTAATCCTGCATTATAAATTATAGCTCAGGATTACTTTCCGGTTTAGTTGATAATGCTGTCAATGAGCATCATCGGCCCTGATTTATAATAAATAATTTGGAGTCAGTACAAACAGTGTTCGACCTTTTTCCCACCATATTCCTCTTATCGTGATACGACACATGTGTACTAGGAAATAACGATTTTAATCGTTACAAAAAAAAACTTTTCATCCACGAAAATTTCTCAAAAATTTTAGTATATAAAATATATTTTTCAACGAGCGATACTCGTGTACAAATATGAGAATTATTTTATGATTTTGTTTGCACCCAACTTCGCAGACTTTTCATCATTAGCGAAATATTTTTACCGTTGTCACATTTTATATTCTCATTTTGTTCATTTTACCATAAACCTTTGCAGGTAACCAGCATAAACCTAAACACGTCGAAATTTATTAAAAGTACTCGGTTCAGACTAGGTTCCTTCAGACCCAATGTAGCTCAGGTGAAAGGCGTTATTAAATTTGTTAATTGAAGCCCATATTGGTTCGCTTCAAACCATTGGCAAAATGAAACTTGATTCGCTTAAAATATGTATCATACATATTAATTAAACGAAAATACGATATGTATTAAATAATTCTCACCCCAATCGTCGTATCTTGGTGCGTGGGTCAAGTCCGGGCCAGTACCTCTAGTCTACATGTAATAGATATATCTGATCTTAATTAAGTCCACGAACAAAACGATGTGTCGTGGGGTGTTGAGACTATTGTCAGATTAAAAATAACGCAAAAATTACCTTACTATTTTGCAATTCTCCATTCGGTCAATGTCCCAATATTTGAATGTTACTTTTTTATTTATTCATCTTCGTACATATGCATGTATTCACCTTTTAGGTCTGGAACATGGATAAAGACGTATGATCGCTCAAAATATATGTACATTATATTGAAAATCAAATTATAAATATGATATGAAAATGTTTGTTTATATGCATCGCGCTGGAAAAAAAGGTTTTACA
Organism: Himalopsyche anomala; assembly: GCA_031772345.1. Classification (NCBI taxonomy): domain Eukaryota; kingdom Metazoa; phylum Arthropoda; class Insecta; order Trichoptera; family Rhyacophilidae; genus Himalopsyche; species Himalopsyche anomala. Next base: position 25,792,440 of record CM062821.1, read on the forward strand.
TACCTGCACTAAATCTGTTAAAAACAACAAATTAAATATTTAAACATCTAAAATAGGGATTCTCAACCGGTAACGAATTCCCCCGGATTTTCAGTGTTCCTGATAAGGAATTGCTGTCGTATATTTAAGGTTTTAATATTATAAAGAGGTACATTATTTAAATTGCACATTTTGAGGTAAAGACAATTCTGGGAATGTGGAGAATTATATTCTGAACAAAAGTAAAAGGGTGAGCAGAAAAGATGGGAGCTCCTGTTTTAAAATTTGTATCGTGATGATCATCATTGTCAGGGACGGCTCGTGAAGTTCTGTGCATATGTACGAGGCGCCCTTGGAACCTTTCAAAACTATGCGCCTGTGTACGCCACGAGACGGCACTGATCGTTGTATATCGACCCTACCAAGCCAAAAAGGCGTAAGTAACATTTTGGTGATTTTTAATTAAACATGACGTTATGTTCACAAAAGAAATATTTATGGACTGACAATATTGTTATTCCATAAATTAAAGAAAAAAAACTCCAATACATGGGAAGAAGTGGAGAAGAAACGAAGTTGTTCTCACTGACACGATATTTTTTCACTCTTTTCGCTCTGCCGAATAGTTTGTCACTTGCGCCCTTGAGGCTTGGAAAGGACGATATGTATTAATTTAAACAGTGTATTTATTATTTATAGATCGTTCAGAAACACATCAATAGATACTATACAATGTCAATAATGTGTTTTATATACATAATTTTCAATTACTTTCAATTTAAATGCGTATTGTATCATCAAGATAAATCTCATTTGTTTCACCGTCTAATTAACAATATAGAGCAGAAACCTGATACCTTGGATTCCATTATTTTGTAGGTTAAACATGTTTTCTTATTACAATATTACGATTAACGGAAAACGAGCTCTGCCGTATCCCCCAATACAAAGATCAGTTGCTTCAACTCAAACATAATGTATTTGAATAGACATTCTCGACTATTGTTCCGGTGGCATCAATAATGAAAGGAGTCATTACATTAGCGCAAACAATGTAAATTCATTTCGTTAATTTGGGTAGGGACAATAATACTTCGCAGGGAGTAATAGCTCAGAATTTATTCGTAATAAACTATTGTGTTACCTTCAACAGGACTACATTTCTAATATTATTAATTACCTTATACCGACCTGCCTTTAGAAATTAAATTGCAAATCATCAACAACGGTACTGACTCGGCCGCGTGATAATGGAATCTTATAATTACTACTGAATAAAGTCAATCTTAACTTAAAGAAAGTTGTATTAAATGATAAAAGTATTTAGGCTCCTTAAGCTTACTGGCTTAGTACTGTAAAATAAAAAATACATGGTATAGTTTATATAGGTCAGGGTTTCTCCAGGGGGGGCACAGAAAATTTATATTCTTTGTAGAGCCACAGTACAATTTCGCGAAATCCGTAAATTGTTATATTTTAGAAATTGGAATGTCTGAGAAGAGCTAAAAAAGGTCTCACGGCATTCATTTAGTATTACGTAAATTCCTGGGATTTCGGATTTTAAATCCTGAGAAATCCCAAAATTCCTTGATATTAGAAAACAGGTATGGGGACCACGGGTTTAAAAAGGTTGAGAAATTATGATATAGGCCAGGGGTGGCGAACCTTTTCTTTTCTAAAGGACGCATTCATTTTTCTGATTAGACATAAGGCCGCAGTAAACATTGACGAGGGAATTTTTGGCCGGAAAAGATTTCTCTTTTAGGCCCAGAAATTTGCGGATTTCTCAAAATTACCATCGAGGGATCTTTTTTTAGGTCTTGCAGGAATTTTTAAATCCAAAATCTCAGGAGTTTACGAATGTACAGAATTTGCTAGAAGGCCGCACCAGAGTAGCCAAAAGGGCGCAGGTTCCCCACGCTTGATATAGGCCATTGATGAACTACCGACGGTCTGTTTTTGACATTACGTGTTCTAAGCCAACGACGTTGACCACTCGACCATGCAACCAGTGACATATATTATATTTGACATAATACTCTTCATTTCAAATGTTGGTTGAGAATATACATTCATATATCATTATCCGTAAAACATTCAACCGCTGCGACCCGTAAAAAATCGTAAAATTGATAAACTGCCCATACTTTTCAACAGGTCTTGCATAACTGTTGTCTTATAATACTCTTCGTCATTCTGAGCAATCTAAGCGATGGTGTCAAAGCAACTACGTTAACTTTCCGTCTCAGAAAGACGAACGACCAATTTTGTATGACATGATTTTGAAATAAAAAATGTGAGCCGCAGCAAGCCCATCATTGACCTTTCCAGATTGCGACAGTCGATTGAGTGGCCAAAATTAGCGTTTTTACGTAAATAATTAAAGGGACGGCCTTTTTGTACCCCGTTATATAAACTGCATTTTCTACTAGATCGAGTGTCCCCCAAGCGTGTCTTCAACGTTTGAATACGTCGTTTTTTGATGTTCTAAAAATTACTACTACTATTTCAATAGTTAAATCACAATACAAGACTAATAACAACAGCCTCATCTTACATTTGTACGATTAAAATGAATATTTTATGAATTCACAAAAAGGAAAATGTAGAGTTTTTTTTTCGATATAGCTTAAGTTAAGTTATATCTGCGCAGAATTATCTTTCATTTGCTGCCGACAATAAAAAAAAACAATAATTGAATCAAATGAGGCGTTTCCATCATTCAGGCAATCGAATTTTTTGACAATTTCACTTATTTTTTAGGAAATTTTATTTAAAAATTGTTTTTATTAATATTAATAGAATATATACAAGCGTAAGCGTTGTTCTTCTGATTGAAAATAGTCCGCTGTTATTTAAATAGGTATCCAATTACATTTCAGTAGCTGTGTTAAATTCAACTTTATATTTTCAACAAAAAATATATAACTTCGAGGCATATCCCTATTTAGATAACACTATTAGTGGCTTACAGAGATGTGGTATGCATAAAATGTTGCAACATGTCGCAAGCCGCACCTCAAAATATTACCGTACCTCACAATGACTCTCATTGAAAATAGTCCAGCTATAACAACGTTTAATATTAAATTTGAGGTCTCCATCTAAGAACGTAAAAAATATTTATTAATACTATCATATACTGAATGCCCGAAAATGTATAATAATAATATGCAGTAAATCCCAATGACTTTCAGGGACGTTAAGTTTCTCTATACAATTCTGTGCAGCCAACCATTTCTGTTATAAAAAAAGATATCAAAATCTTATAAACCTATGCTTAGAAGAATAATATTTCGGCATAAATATTTATAAGATATCATTGGGGTATTAATACACATCTCAGTATCGCAGCATTATTCAGATAGAACGAAAATTTATTCGCAAATAACATACTGAAAAGGCAGATATAAAAAAAATATTGCAATATAAAAAAAAACACAATATCGCGAGGCTTCTTCAGTGTGCGGAACTTGACTGGATAAACGAATCACGGACGTCACCATAAATTCACTAAAACGTCACGAAAATATACAAAAGACATTTGTCATCCCCGTCGTAAAAATCACGAGGAATGCGAACGAGAGAAAAGGAGATAGAAACATCTCCACGGGAGTGAAATATATGTGACACAGGACTTCCAAATGGTAGGTGCGTACGCCCTTGGGGGCGGGAAAACCGCTGCCAACATCATGCGATATGGCCCTTCGCTTAAAAAAAAGATGCATCTCGCAGGAATAAAATCAATCCGTATTATGGATATTTGAATGAAACCGTGTGCAATCTGTATTGATGTATTAAAATCACAATCAAGCAAGAGTGAGCACAACTATGTATGTTATCACAAAAAAATATTACAGATAGCCAATATTTCTCATTATACAATTTTCCACATAAATTCAAAAAAATATATCATTACGTTCACCGTTGAATTGTCCAAAACTTTGAATAGATACGCCAACTTAGTAAACCGTTACACTATTTAAATGTATTAATTGTCTGCATCTTTCACTGTTCTTGGATAAAAAAAAACGGATATTGATTGATTCAAATTTGGTATCTTTATGTAGTGAGTATTCGTACATCACGCACTGAAAATTAAGCTGTTATTATAATACGGTAGATAAGTTCGAATGAAAATATTTTTTTAACCAAATTGTTATTGTCTACCTTCTGAGTAAACGGTCGCCGTAAAATCATCGCTGTTCGAAAACTCAAGGAAATTTCCAACTATCGGTTATAACCAACGTTCCCTCTAAGCCGAAGGGTTAGCTGCGCGGAAAATTCAAAGGCTGCGTGGAGGCTGCGCGGACCGATGAAATATTAATGGAGCAACTGTCTTGTTGTGCGCGCTAACCCGGAATGAGTGCGCGGGGGCTTCCCAACGCGCGCAGCTTAGAGGGAGCGTTGGTTATAACCCAGAAACTACAACTGTTTCCTTTTAATGAAAAATCGTCATCGCATCGAACGACATCTGTTTTATTGCCATAAGAAATTGAAGTTATAATTGTGTATAATGTCATCTCAAGATATGTGTATAAACAATGCATAACTAACTGTTAGTTGGAAACATTGACGTGTGCTAATAACATGTGGGTCAAAAATCAAAATGATGAAAAAGTTCGAACAGTGCCTGGGTTGATGCGAGACAATATGAAATGTTTGTAATGATAGTAAAAAAAAATAGTTTGTAATGATAGTAAAATCCAAGAATTTCACATCCCTATATTAATTTAATTGCAAGTATCAAAAATATTATAACACGTATGATAATAAAATCTACATGTCAAGGTCGACCGTAGAAGGTCTTGATAAACTATGGGGAGGTGTTACAAACAAAATTTTTCAAGGATAAGTGTGCGGTACAATTTATTATACAAAGGAGCGTGAATACACAAGCGCGTTCTTGGCGCTACTATGTGATATCTTATTAGAAAAAGTGAAAATAGTCAAGTATTATGACGCCTCTGTTAAAAATGATAGAATCGTCTTATATTTTATGATTCGACAAAAAAGTTTAATACAATAAATTTAAATGATATCATCGCTAGTACCATTTAATTCAAACTATGATAGTTTAACGAAATTAATATCTTTATTAACATGAGTTAGTAAATTATATGTTAAAACACAATATATTAAGGTAAGGTACTCAACATAGTAAAATTTTCAATTTTACGACAGAACAAATTTATACAAACAGCGTTTTGAATGTACAATGCGAAAATGTGTTCGTAATATTATGATTTAAATTTTGATTAAATTTAAATGAATATCACTTACGCCTGCGTGCATCCTCAAAAAGTGTATGAAACAACCCTTAAGTTTTTTGGTTGAACAACTCCCAAGCAATCACTACAGAATACTGTATTGCTGAAACGTATTTTCATATATCATAAACACAGTTTATACATGAATGCTTATAAAAAATAATTCGAATATAGTAGAATGCAAACAGTGAATTCTCGGAATAAATGAAAAGGTCTGAGTTGCTTTCAGTTAGAAATTTAACGGGTAAAGTTTTCATAACGAGGTAAACTTAGGTATGTTTGTATTTAATCTGTGCCGGTAATGCTTTACGGTAGTGTTGGCGAATTGGCTAATGATAAGCATTTCGAAGTGCAATAAATTTATATTTCATCAACAATTACAGGTTATTTAAAGTTAGTGTTTTTATTTTGACCATTTTGAATTATTAACAGTCAATAAAAATAAACTAGAGAAACCGCATCAAATATGATGCAGTAAATATAAAAAAAAACTGATAAAAATATTAAATACTTCAAAATTTAATTAGCAATACAATTCAGGAGACGTCGGTAAGCTAGGACTATTCATTGGGCTAATTTTATCTCAGACTCGTCGCAGATGGTCGCAATACGGAAAAAAATGAAAAAGTTGCGCGATGGCTATAATTGGGAATCCGGTCAATTCCTGCGATTTTAGATTCAAAAATTCTAGGAAAAGCTTCAAAAAAAGTCTCGCGTCTTTTCATTTTGGGAATTCCGTAAATTTCTGGGTTTTTGAAATCGACAATTTTTTTTTTGAAAAATCCCGGGATTTCAAAATCGCCGAGCAAAAATTTCTCAATCCAGTATTTGTACACGATTTTATGTTGAATGTTCAAAACCCGGGATCCCGCGATTGGATACCCTAGTCGCAATGACAGATATATTTCTTCAACGACATGTGCATGCTGGATTTCTAATTTTATCTTCGTACACAATTTCGCTGGAGACAAGAAGAATCCACACCCTTCATTTTATTACAACACCGCAACATTGAAATCTTGTGGTTGGTAGGCTTACTACACGGGACGGGCATCTCAAACATTAAACGAAATCTATCATAATAATCTTTTTATCATAATAATTATTTATTTGGGTTCTTATTTTCTTAAATGTCACTCAAAACTAAAAAATGATATTAAAATATATCTTTCAATTGTAATCTGAATGAAATTATTAACAACCTTAAAGTATAAGATGCTCAAAAGAGAAAATAACGCAAAGTGCGCCTGACACCAACGAATTATCAGGTTGATCGAATATTGAGGCTACGGGTACAGTTTCCAGTTACACTCAGATATAATTCTACCAACCACAGCGACAAATAGAGTTAATTTTCATATATCGCACCGCCAGGCAAATGCAATTTTTCATCTTTTAGGAAAGCCTTAAAGTTTTTCAAAAAAATTGTAAGTATAAACGAAATTTGGATGGACAAACTTTTGTTTGTTTTTATAGGACAACATGATCTCCTTACAGCTTACAACTGTAATTTAATTTGTTATTAAATAAACAAAATCGGAGACATTTTTACAATCACTTCCACCGTTTTTTAAATGTAATGTATTTGAAATAACTTTGACTTGAGTGTGTTCCATCAATGAGACAGCCATTGTTTAATATTAAAAATATAATAAATAACGACATAACATAACTGCATGATCCTACAAAAATATTGAAGTATGTTCCAAAACACATGGCAAGAAATATTCGCATGTGCGAGCATTCCATAAGAACAAATACCAATAAATATGAGAAACCGAGATAGTATGTTTGCTTGCGTATGTACATAAATCTTCTTTTGCCAGCCACACAAAAAGTTACGCACACTCTTTGAATAATCAACTCGCACGGTATTATGTTGCTGGTTTTCTAAAGCAATAGGGAAGTGTCACACATTTCAGAAAGACTTACGAATACATACATAGTACTAGAATGCGATACATCTGGATTGGCTAGAAAAACAAGCCCCATGTTACAAAATTGATATCAATAGAAACCTATTCGTGTGCAGATGACAAGACACTTCAGAAGAAAGAGCTATGTAATAATCCATACATATAAATATACTTTTATAATGATGCAACAGTCACTCATATAATATAACTTGACTTGTAATTGGTAGAATAATTTAACGTTAAAAAAATTAAATGACCGAACTTCGCTTGCATATGTTCCAGACACCTGTGTCCGCTTGGTATTCAAGTCGTTAAAATAAATATAAAAAATAAAAAACAGTTAAAAACTCATCCATTTCAAAGTAAAACCATCCAGGAAGCAGACGATTACTTTTTAGTAAAATATAATGCATAAAGATGTTCACACAATACGAATACCGTTGTATCACTTGTCTGGTTCGCGATTTTCAGACGTCTGCGACAATTTAATTCCTAATAGTTCGCTCTTTCAAAGAAATTAATGTCACTTGATTCATTAACAGATGGTAGCGAGCGACGATCTTACGACACGGGTCCAGTATTCACATATTTCTGTATTAAATATTTTTTAAGGCCGCGGCAATGAAAGTTTTTTATAAGTGTGATAAGCCTGCAATGCGTAGTTACTTTTTTTAAGCATGTGCGAGAAATCTATGAAAAAATATCTCGACAGGCCCGAAGTAGCACAACCCCACTTGACTTCAACTTATTCCACTCTTTACGCGATTCATTTCGCAAACAGAATAACAGAAGTACAGAATGTTTTCATTATCAAAAACCCTACGTCGTCGACAATGGTTTTCTGCAATTAAAATCCGCTTCCCGACACTACATTCTCCAAGCCTATACGCCAGTATGTCCTTGGCATCGACCGCAGTTTTTTTACATTGAAATCTCTAAAAACAAATGAAAAGCATTATTTCGAATGTAACGAACTATTATGAGGAGGAAAAAAAGAAAATGTTTTTAATTCCAGTTAATAGTGTCAAAAATCTGCTTCAGCAAGAAAACAATGAAAGATATTTTCTGTGTTATCAGAGTTTCTAAATCTCTGATGAGAGGTTTTTAGAGTTTGGGAAGAAAAATATTGCATGACATTCAACCAGAAATCGTGAATTCAATCATTTTTACTTAACGGAATTACCTTTCGTTCATTATTTTCACAATCATATCATGCATTATTATGCTATTTATATGCAAATCATGTCATCATTTTATAATAACTCATTAGATGTACGTACGACATTTACAATAAGTGTCAATCAATGAAAAAGACAATAACAGAAGAATATTTTTTTCAGAAACGTTTAGAAAAAGTTTTAATAGATTTTATTTATTTTTAGTTAAAGATGGAATCACAAAATTCATAGTATTTTTTTATAAATTAATAATGGTGATTGGAAGCTACAAACACCAAAGAAAACCATATTAGGCCGAAAAAAATATATTGAATTCTTTTGATTTGTTTGCCATTACACAAAAAATAGGAAAAGTCTCGATATTTTTTTTAAGAAATAATATTGACCAGGAATATTTAATTTTACCGCTTATTACTACAATATAGCACCAAGAGAGAGATTTCAGTTGTTTCGTTCACAAAAGCCACATATTTATACTATTACTATCATCTCTTTAAAAATTCAATTAAAAATCAATATGATCCACTGTATATAACGACAATAACCAAAAACAAACACGTTTTGTATTAAATTTAAACAGAATTTAATTGTATATTAAATCGTTTATATAACTTTCAAACAAAGACACTACAGTTATTATGAGACGATTACTATCAACATTTATATTGAATAAGTTATTCTTTAGCTGTATTGCTTGAATATTTCGTAAATTGTAAGTCCTACGATAATTTTATTAGATAATTCGTTTCACAAAAAAATATAAACAGATATTAGCAGATGCGCGCAGTCCTCATTTTTAATATAATAATCAATACGGAATACCAAAGATTCTTATCTGTCTGTGCGATAACCTTATGATTCCTGTAACGCGTGTGATCAACTCGTTTTTATTGAATACTAGCCCGTTCCCGGGAATCGTTGCAATGCCACTCAAAGAAAGAAAGTGTTCGTGTTTTAATTGTGTTTATTGAAGTGCATGTCTTCTTTTTCTGTCTGTTTGACGTTTGCTGCCGATCGTCTATGGTACGACACACGCGCCACCTACTGTAATTTAATTGTACTACGCCTATAACATTCGCGTATTAAGGGTATGGCAGACATACAAACATTGATTTTTATATGTAAAACCTACTGTAAGTTAGTTTTAATATGCCCATAACCTTCCCGGAAGTGCAATCACAAACTTTGTCAGAGTTTTATTGCAATCGGATCAGCGGTTTGGCAGCCCATAGAGTACGAACAAACAAACATTCATTTTTATATATTAGATACATAAGGTCATATAGCCGAGTGGTCATGCTTTTGGTCTTCTGTCCTACCCTTTTGCGTTGTCGAGGATTCAAATACCCGAATGAAAACTAAGATACATTGATTTTGCCAATCAATAAAATATGTATTTGTGATGGTGCAGATATCTTCAATGTTTAATTCGCTTACCATCAAAAGGCTGTTAGTTATGTTTCCCTTCCTTTCATCCTTCTTTCCTCGTCTTCGGTAACAACACGATGTCGTAAGTGGGCTTGATAATATATGGCAGGGTTTCCCAAACTATGTTCCCCGGAACACTGGTGTTCTACGGAACCTGAATAGGTGTTCCCCCGCCAAAATTTGGAATGTTTTTATACCCTGCTACGCATTTAAACATCTCTACTTTATAATCAATAGCGGGTGATGGCCAATCCTTACTGATGTTAATGACGTGAAATATCTAGATACAAGCAAGGGTTTCGAATAGAACATGGAAGTGGCAACCAGACATAAGAATTAAAATCACCAATATTATCATTTGTCTCTGATATCAGAAGATTTGCGATTCAAGGACTCAAGAACATCATGGTTATTAAGAGGTTTATTTACTTATATATTGTGATATGTTTTAAAAATAATTACCTAATAAATAGTAGGTATTTTAATAGCATTTTTTTTAATTTTATGAATTACGCAAACTTAGGAAATAAGTGTTCCGTTAAAATTTTAGGATTTTCAAAGTGTTCCATTGCAGGAAAAGTTTGGGAAACCCGGGTCTATGGCGTTAACATGTGAAGCAGACAAACTATAGGTCTAACAAAGTTTACCGAAATAAACTCAATGAGAACAACTTCTATATGCTAGATCTTAAATACCAACAGCACTTTCAAACAAAAAAAATATCATAATATTGCTGCATTACCCTGCACGTTGAAGATATTTTCAGAAAAGTCAAGAAAACTTTTTTTTAGTATTCTTCTTATACGATGTTTACAAGTGGATACTCAGAGATTCTGACGTAAAGAAAGTATACACATTTGAGGTGTGGTGTTGTTCTACATCCCGTGATCGATCATGCACATCAAAAACGAAAACAGTTTCCGTATACTTGAACGAGGCGCGTTATCCAAATATTGGAAAATAATTTTAGAAGAATTGCAACCAGTCTTGAAAGTATGATCGCTGGTGGTGTCAATTGAACAAGATTCCATTGACACAAAAAGTGCGCCAACCAGACAGCGCTATAACTCTATCAAAGCAGCTATCAACGGTAGACGCAACTAAATCAATCTCAGAAAGACAAAATGTATGTAAAAGCAATCACCAGTAATGAAAATAATAATAAGAAGAGATATACATAAAACATTTTAAAGATTACAAACAAAACAATAGATATGGAATCAAATGTTAAGAACTAAAAGTTATTGTAAAATTCACATATAAACATTGTTTCCAGAGTTGTATCCACAATATTTGTGCGTATTGATAAGTAAAGGTGTGTCGTACATTTTTTTTTTAAATGTGGACATGGATATTTTTTAAATGTCTTTATTTAAGCTATGTCAACATTTAATAAACGACCCGATGATAAATCACCGGTGAGATAAAGCATTGACACCTCGTTATCGATAGACTAGGGGATCAGATGAAAATAGTTCGTAGTTGTCTAGTTTATATGGTTTCCTTTAAACACCTATCGAAATCAAAACACTTCAACGCAGTATTAATTCACCAAACCAGTCTCCGAGATATGGATGAGAATTGCAAAACGATAATAGGAATAAGCCATTTTAATATGCAATCGACATCGTAGCGCAAGACCATAACAGTGGTTCATGTACGACGTGACATTTTTTATTAATGACGTTTCTCCAGAAAGACTTGTACGGATAGCTTATTCGCTTATTCCAAGCGCTCACTCAACATTCATTGCGGGACGTAACGAAGTAGGTAGGTACCCCAATATCAAATCGACATTGCGCTCAAGATATTCGAAGATTAGTGCAAAAAATCTATCTTCTTATATGTACGTGAGTGTTTCGACGCAAATTTAGTCTTACACTCCAAAAATTTCCTTACAAAAAAATTATTAACTTCGTTGGATAAAATTATCTCACCCATTATTTTTTTTTTCTCATTTTGGACTAAAATAATAATTGTCGAACTTATAACACAGAAAATAAATGTACATTTCTTTCTTTTAAAATGTATAGTCATTGCATACTAATACAATTTCATTTGATTGGGATCAGAATCACCATTTTTTTTTTTTACCATGTCCGCTCCCAATGTGGAGCATATGGACTCCAAATGGAGTTTATCTCAACAGATGTGTTTCTACGAGAACTTCTTGTTACTCAGTTGCTCATCCTCTCTTTTTCCAAAGAGAAAAGAAATGGAAGGATAGGTGGGAGGGGGGAATTCAAGACATCACATACATCCATGCCTTTGAACAGAAATTCATAAATCGATTGAAAAATCAATTTATAAAACTCACCTTACTGGGATATATATATATACACACCAATATTATTGTTAAATGTTCTAGAGCAGGGTTGGCTAACCGAGAGTTAATAAATTAATTAAATTAATAAACAGTAAACTGTTAAAGCTTTTTTCGAAAAAAAAGACAATTCAGTACTATTACATGATGTTATTTATATATCTTGAAACTAGTGACTATGGTGAAACTAGTAATATTTTTTAGAATTTTTAACACGCGCACATTAAAAGGTTCTCTACCACTTTCCTAGATAATTGCGGGCTACACATAGCGTACAAAACTGAGTCCGATTTTAAGTACATACAGTATATATATAATAAATAAGTTTGATATATTTTGGGTTATGTACAATTTTCAGGTCTTGATACAAATAAAATGAAAGAATGGGAATTTTTTTTTTTTAGATAAGAAATAAAGCTTGCTCATTATTTTATGTTAGTAAGTTATACGAGATAAGCGTAGATAAGACGAGCAATAATTTAATATTATCTATGATTGACTGATATTAATGTGAAAAAGCTCGAGCATTATTTCCCACCAACAGACAGAATAATATTATTTGTATATCATTCATAATACATATAAAGTATCAGATAGAAGATAACGCAAGAGAAGCGTGATAATATAGTGTTTAAAAACATTGATGTGTATGTACATATTATTATTAGGATAGATAATTTAGAATACATACTTACAGAACGTTCAAATTGAAAACGAAATACAAACCAAGTCTTGAATTCGACTGCCTCAAAATCCAACGGAATTTCATTACAAGTCATTTTCGTCAATGCGAACCAGCCAAATTATATTTGCATAATGAATTCCAAAGAGGCTCACCTTCGTTATTCTGAGAAAAAATGTTATTTACAGTTGAAAAATGCTTATGTGTGCTTATAATGCAGGTATACTTACTTATACGTCACTGCACATTGCACGGATACACTAATTTTAAATAACAACAATATTACATGATTGCTGTTTTTAGTTTGTAGTGGTATTGAAAATACAGGCGTGGTGTGGTCATGAAGAGAACTGAATTAATAGTATAAACGGAAAAAATCGTTCATGTGTATTCTCAAAACATGTATAGATATTTGAAGTAAATGAGAATCGCACGTTCACTCGCTATGTTAATAGAATCGTCCCATATACATTTTTCCACACTGAGATTGAAAAAACAATTGACTCGGAGAGAATCCAATTGGAATCGAATCGTAAGACATTTATTTGGTTATGCAGTTATACGAATCGAAGGGCAACCGATGTAGTTATCGAATTTCTCATATAATTTATGTCGCATATTTAGTATCTTCTCATTAAAGCGATTGGTTATAGATAGTTGATTCGAAATTACTAATTTTTCGATTAAGTACAATAAATAGATATTTTTGTCAACAAATCGGCAATTGCATAGGGATTGATATATATGTATTAGAACTGTAGAATTAACGCTTTGTTAAAAATGAATTAATCTTTATCGAAATGTAGATGAATCATTTAACAATTAAAGTTTAAATAGAAGAAGGAATTCAAGTATGGATTTTGAACATATTTTTATTTCATTCATTCAACCATACAATGATGCAATACTTTAATGCCATGCAATATTATATTAGTTGGTTTATTTTATTATATTGGAGAAGGTTGGGTAATAACGATCAATCATAACATTGTCTTATAAATCTATATCTTGTTGTTTTATGAAAAGAATACGGTAGGTAATACAATTTTTAAGCTACGTATTACAATTTACTACATTAACTAAGATCAGTGGCGGCCGGTCAATGTGGCATTGGATCAATACACTCTTTGTATATGCAGCAGCGGTTATATTTCATGAAATAATATTCAAACATAACATTTATACCATTCACTCATTTTAAATTCTTCATGTATTTATATTCTAAAATAAAATAAAATGTTCTAAAATATGTATTATAGACAATAAATACATGAAGAATTTAAAATGAGTGAATGGTATATTTAAATGTTATATTTGAATATTATTTCATGAAATATAACCGCCGCTACATAATCAAGGGGTGCATTGATCCAATGCCACATTGACCGGCCGCCACTGACTAAGATTATGCACATAGAATAAGAAATTTAGATTTTAGATGGATAAGGATACAAAATTTCTCATGGCTCACCTGTCATATTCTCGGTTGTCTTCATCACATCTCTCGTCCTTCATGTTCCGCCACGACTTGCCATGACGGCATGTTGTGACGAGGACGGCGTCGCGTTCGTTGTGAAGATGCCACAGCGAGTTTCTAGTTTCACTTCCAATCCCGTGAACATATCTTTTCCCTTTGAATGCCAAAATATACCTCTTGTCCGCAGGAAAGTTATTAGCCGACCCCGTGCCGGGTTCGCCTCCCTTCTCGGGATGCTGTCGGTCGAACAGCGGCAAGGAAATATCGAAGTCAGGCCTAAATCTGCCAACAGAAGCGCTAGCCTTCGCGAATATAGCCCTCCCGGGATCAAAACCTAAAGCGTCCTCTGCGTAATCGGGCCACGTTCCAGAGTAAAGGTTAAAAATTACGTGATTACGACCTCCGTTCCAAAAGGGTAAACGCTGCAGACGCTGAGGAACATTGTGCACGAAGTCGGTCGAGAGGGGGTCTCTGTCGAGAGTGTCGATGCCCAAGATAAATAAACATGCCCTGGCAGGATCTTCGGTGGCGTAACGTGACTGTCGCACAGCCGATAGAATCTTGAGATATGACAAACTCGTCGGTCCTTCGGACGGGTAAACATACACTTTGAACTCGTCCCGGCAACGCGAGAAGTCAAAACAAGTCTCCATGCGACACGAATTGCCGTCAAAATACCGCCTACGCCCGCCGTCGTCGTTTCTTTCGTCCTCCGAGGCGAACGATTCGAGATTTTGGTGCGGAGATACCACCTCCACTGCTTTCAGCCTGTATCCTCCGAAATAACAGTATGCCAGGAATGCGCACGAAACTATTAAAAGTATATATCGTTTTTTCGCCTGCATTTCGCGCCGTTGATTTATAAATCCTACCTATTCTAAAAGCATTGCGCGCCCAGTAGCCCGACAGTAACATACATTTTGACGTTTCACCTAACCTAAAAACGATGAAACTTTATAACAAGCGACATTCATCGATAATATGATATGGTTAAATAGGAATGGACTATGATTATTATATCTGTCACAATAACAAGCATTTCACGGCCTATTTCACCGCAGGATCACTACAACCTTTACTTCACTTTGACATAAATCACTTTAGTACACATTATGTGTCACCACGGCCACGGCGGCACGCGCGATATGAAAACACTCTTCCGATCACATTATTTAAAAATCGAATCGATCATTTTCTGTGATAGAGTGATCGGGTCGGACATCCGATCCCCCGTATTTCTGTATTTTATCTGACAGCTGCGCGGCGCACCGTCGACCGATCAGTCCGACATTTGTGACCGATTGTGCTGCTGCCGACGGACATTTGAACAAACTCATCTCCGTAACCATAGCGACGGCGCATGCGTTTGCACCATTGTTGTTAATGCGATTGTGGCCCGGTATTTTTAAAATCATAGAATAAGTATTTTATTTAGAGAGGAATCTAAAAAGTTTTCTGTTTTCTGCAATGAAATAAGTTATTTCCATCGTTATTATTTTATGTATATTTCAGGTCAAAAGATTTTATACATATCGAAATATCAATCACTTGATTAAAAGAAATTATAGTGTGTATAAATTATTGTCAAATAATACATTTATGATTATATTTTGACAATAACAAAAAAAACATATGGCATACTTTACAAGCTTAAATACCGTAATCAAAAAATATTAATATTTGACTATTACAAAATTGATAGAATATGCCTACTTAATAATATTATTATCTCTCCATATTAAGGTTAGGTCATGTTATGGTACAGATTTCATGTTTTATGACGAAGCTCACATGAATTTTGATTTTATTAGGTAGCGTAGTTATTTGTTTAATGTCATTCATTTATGTGCATATTTATAAGACATAAAATTACCTCAACAGTGGTACACGAAGGGTAAGATTTTGGGGAAATTGTAGATTTTATATAAGTAATACAAAAAAAAAGTTTTTTAGCTTTCACTCAAATAGTTAAGGAACACATTTTTCTATCGATATAATAAAAAATCGTAGTGGTGTAACCAGAAATTTCACACGTCATTAATGCAGCGGTGGGCTGGCAATACGCTAACAAGGGGCTCGCTTAATCTCAAATTAATTTTCGGTATTCTGGGGAAGTAGTGAACTTTTTTACCACTCTTTTGCAATGATATACAATACTTTAATAAGCAAACGATTATTACTCAATACACTTATAATGTGTAACAATATTCAATTTACCGTAGACTTATCAATGTAAATGGCTAAAAATGTACTAATGTGTATTGCAATTATATACTAACTTGATCTGAGAATATTTTTTTCGTTTAAATAAACAAGGAGCTCGCCGGTCTTAGTAAAATTTAGCAAGGGGTTCGCGCGACCCCCTCCGAGCCCCCTTCAGCCTATCCCTGCATTAATGCGACCTTTGAAAGCTCAAAATTCGTTTTTTTTCTTTACAGTGATGGACTGGTTTTGGTGCAATTTTTATGCTTCAAATAATTCAAATGATTAATAAATACATATATGGTAATGAGGTAAGATATAAATATGCCGTACAATTTACTGGCCCAAAGCTTTAAGGGTAACGTGGGGAGTAAACTGTAAAAATTCAAAGTATACGAAATGGCCAAATAACATATTAAAATAGTACATAATTTAAAAATCGTAATTATTTGCCTTTTTTGTTTTTTTATCGTATAAAACATTGTGACTTTTATGAAATATATACTCAGGGCCGGCTCAAAGATTTTTACTACTGTGTGCAAGGCGCCTCGAAAAACTAGATCTGAATGAGTGTAAAGTGCTAACATCTTAGTGCGGCGCCTATGCGCATGTGTGCGCCGCACTCTTTGCACACGCCATGAGCCGGCCCTGGGTATACTTATCACCATCATCTCAATTAAGCGAAAGGTGAGGATGCTTTATGTTTTGAAAAGCCCCACTCATTTCTTTTATAATCTTATATGCTAACATTTAAGAAACGTCAGTGAAATATACAAAAAGAAATATGTAAAAAAAAGTTCATGATTCAGATTTAGTTTTTAATGAAAGTGAATCGAATTACAAACTGGTAAGCAAGAGTATTTTATTACAGATTTTTTATTGATTCGCACAACATTATCATCAATATATACATCCAAGATATCATTTAACATACGTAATTACATCAGGAAAATAAATTCTGTGGTCGTGTTATTTTATTGAAATTCAGCTGGGTCCGTAATCAAGTGGTTAACTTCATACTCCATATAATAAATCGATCACATTATTTTTTTTAACCAGCGGCTTAAATAAAACTTAAAAAGTTTTTATGTTGTCGTACAATACTCCGGGCACGCCACTGATAAGGGTTAAAGTAGTTATTCACACGACAACCCGTGTTTATTAAGGTTTTGTCTGCGGCATAAACTGTGACATAGTAATTACGATTCGTAACAAATTTAACACCATACCCGCAGTAGTTGCTCTACCTACAAACATCGCGGAATAAGCACTTTGAAATGTATAAAGGGTGGTATGCGTAGAGAAGAAATTTGCATCACATTAACCTAACAAACAACATCTCTATAGTAACGGGTTACGATTTAAATATTCATGTTGTTATTTATGTTTGCAGCAACATCTGAGAAAAAGAGTACGCTCGAATCAATGGAAAACCGACTTTGCTCGACGACGATGAAAATATAAACAGCAAGCAACTTTTTACTGTAAATATTTAAAATATCCAATGCATTTAAAACGGTTGGTACCGACTAGGGCATCCAATCCAGCGGTGGGCTGCCAATACGTTAACAAAGGGCTCGCTTAATCTTGAAGCAATTCTCAATGTTCTGAAGAAGGGTGAATTTTCTAATCGCTCCTATGCAATTATATGCAATACTTAAATAAGCAATCGATTGTTACACCTGTATTATGAAACAATATGCAATTTACCGTACACTTATCAATGCAAATAGCTAAAAATGTATTATTATATATATAAAACAAAGTGGGGTTATTTACACCACGTATATCTCGAGAATTAAAAAACGGATTTCAATGATATTTGATTTATTAAATTCGTATGCGCCGAGAATAGCAGAATAAACATTAAAACATCGGAAAAATATCACGGAAAATAAATTATGAAGAAAATTAATGTCTCCATACATTTTGTTTTGAAATTTGAACTTCTTCCAATGGAACGCGGACACACGACGTTGTATGCTGTTTCAATTATATCCACGAGATG
Source organism: Himalopsyche anomala (assembly GCA_031772345.1). Taxonomy (NCBI): domain Eukaryota; kingdom Metazoa; phylum Arthropoda; class Insecta; order Trichoptera; family Rhyacophilidae; genus Himalopsyche; species Himalopsyche anomala. Next base: position 25,810,903 of record CM062821.1, read on the forward strand.
GCGTTGACTGCAACTTTGACAGTTGACTGCTTGCTATGTAGGAGCGATTTTGAGTTTTCATCGATTTTTATAAAGTTTTAATTCCGATAATTCATTCTGGTGTGAAAATCTATTTATCCAATTATGGTCAAACACGAGATGCATGTCTAATAGCGGGAACAGTGTATTTAGATTGGTTAATAATGTGGCGCGAATGAGACGCAGCTAATGTTGGTTGATTGGCTATTCTACCGGCGACGTACATTTTCAACTCGCGTCATATGCATGCATATACGCAAGATGCAATGACATATGTTCTTCATTACAATCGTCAAGATCTATTCATCACCTTTACGTGCAATCCGAAATGGATAGAAATTGCTTAATTGCTGCTCCCCGGACAAACATCAAGTAATCGGCACGACATAACCGCACGTGTATTCAAACAAAAAATCCGGTCGCTGATTGATGATAAACTACATTGTTAAGCATCGCATCTTTGGGGATACTCGATGCTGGATGTATTCGATTGATTGGCAAAAACGAAGCTTGCCGTTTCCACGAATGTTGCTCTATTCTGAGGTGTAGGGTTGTGGAGTCGGAGTCGAGGTGTTGCGTTATTTAGGTCGGAGTCGGAGTCGTAAAAAATGAGAAGCTCGATTTTTTTTGAAAAATATATTTAATTATGAGTATTCAAACAAAATAGTCCAAAGTGTTTATATTGCATGCTTCGCTGACTTAAAATGATCTGATGGTATTACATATATATATATGTTAAAATGAAATTGTTGCAAAATTTCTTCAGAGTCGGAGTCGTTAATTATTTTTAAGCTGGAGTCGGAGTCGTCTTATTTTACACGACTCCACACTGTGGAGTCGACAGCCCTGCTGAGGTGGCACGTTATTACACTTGGAACGCTTCATCGAAAAAAATTCAACGTCAAAAGCAAGGCAATACGGTTTCTGATCATCCGGATGTGCGTTTTACTGATGCTCTTTGTCGCATTAACACAGTTAATCTGAAGAATGACGAATGCTTCTACTTGCGGTTGTTGCTGGTGAATGTTCGTGGGCCGGCATCATTTAAATCACTTCAAACTGTCAATTGCGTAGTGTGCCCAACATTTCGTGCTGTATGTCAATACTTCAATTTGCTTGAAAACTATACATCATTAGGACACGACAATCGCTAAAGAAATAGTTTCTGAATCTCCAAGTCAGATACGCACATTATTTTCTATCATTATTTTGACATGCTTCCCATCGAATCCCCGTGAACTGTGGAACAAGTACAAGAATGACATTTCCGAATACATTTTACATCGAATTCATGTCAGTTCAGGGAATCCCGATCTCGAGATGAATGAAGAAATACATAACCAGGCTTTGTTTTTGATCGAAGACATGTGTTGCCTTATATGCGGCAGTTTGTTAGTCAAGTTAGGAATGCCAACGCCAGATCGTGGAATGAACGACGCTTTTAATCGAGAATCGGAACGTGAACGTAAATATGATCGAAATGCATTGAAGCAATCAGTTTGAACGAATGTACCAGTGTTGAACCCCCAACAGAAGGAAATGTGAGATACGTTAATGAAGGCAATTGATGATGGAAATGGTGGCTTATTTTTCCTCGATGCGCCCGGTGGAGCTGGGAAGACATTCCTCATGTCATTGATTATGGCCACTGTTCGCGCGAGATATAAAACTGCTGTAGCAGTTTCTTCTTCTGAAATAGCGGCAACGTAGATAGAAGGATACCGAACGGCTTATTCAGCGTTGAAATTGCCGTTAAACCTTCAAACCACTGTAAAACCGACATGCAAGATTGTGAAACACTCAGCAATGGCCAAATTTTTGGAAGCAAATAAAATCATCACCTGGGATGAATGGATAAATGCGCATTGGAAGCACTCAACCGAACTATGAAAGATCAGTTCAATGACTCAAGATGTTTTGGAGGCGCAATGATTCTACTATCTGGCGATTTCTGACAAACACTACCAGTCATTCAAAGATCGACCGCTGCCGATGAAATAAACGCTTGCCTCAAATTATCGACTCTGTAGCGTTATGTGAAGAAACTTCAGCTAACGACAAACATGCGAGTTGCATTTCTAAACGATCCATCTGCCGAAGATTTCTCCAAGCAATTGTTGACTATCGTCGGTAACGGCCGTGTTCCTGTTGAAGAATCGAACGGATTGATTTCGATTCCGCCGAATTTCCGCAATTTCGTCTCAACGAAGGACGCCTTCATCAACAAAATGTTCCCAAACATCTAATCACAAAAATCGCAATTGGTCGAGTGAACGAGCAATTCTTGGGGCTAAGAAAAAACATATGGATCATTTAAACTTCACAATTCAAAATCAAATCGTTGATCTGCTGCATTCCTTTAAATCTATCGAATGTGCCACGTGAATTACATCATTTCAATGTAGTTTAAATACTTTTCATTTTGAATTTTGAACATTTATTGAACTTAATTCAATTTGAGTATTCATTCAAACTGAATTGAATTCATCCAATAAATGAACACAACATTTATTGATTCTGAGGCGGTACGAAGTTCGTCGGGCCAGCTAGTTATGTATATATACTGAAGCTGTCATAGATAATATATAAATTAGAAATTTCAGTTATATACTAATTTGATATGAGAATATTGTTTTATCTCGAGTTCACAAGGGGCTCACCGGCCTTAGTAAAATACAACAAGGGGCTCGCGCGAGCCCCTCAGAGCCCCCTCTAGCCCACCCCTGATCCAATCCCAGGATTCCGTTCAATTTTCTGATCCCGAAATCCCGGGATTGATATGGTCGTGATCCCGGGATTTAGGGATTGAGAAATTTTGAGGAAACCTCGAAAAATGACACGAAATTGGCAAATTGTGGATTTCAAATTCGTCGATGAGCTAAAAAAAAACGAGTTTCTGTGACAATCTGGGGAAAAGTATACCAAATCGGGGATTTCAAATTCCTCGGTGAGCTAAAAAAAAACGAGTTTCTGTAACAATTTGGGGAAAATGTATACCAAATTGAGGATTGGAGATAATCTCAAAAAAAAAAAAACGAGGTTTGGAGATAATCTGGGGAAAAAGTATAGGGAATTGAGGTTTTTTAATTCCTCGGTGAGCTTATCCCAATCCCGGTATTGGAAAATGGCTCTTTTTCGATAATACAATGTATCATCCTTGATAGACGTTCTATCAAAAGGATGCAAGCTGCAAATGCCGAATTAGTATCTTAATTTAGTTTTTATGTTTGAAAAGGATGACCTTGTAAAAAAATAAAACTAAGAAAAAAGACTAAAATAAAGTTTCTCCCTTGACAATTTCGTTAATTAATATTCTATTATGTCAATTATACACCAGTTTAGAAGTCTTCGTGCACTTCAAGGTTGTGTATAATTAATAATTTGTGTGTGTTACGTTCTTTTTCCTTTCCACAGTCGATATAGATTTTTTTGTAAGTACAGTAAGTAATTTTAATCTGAAAGCATTCAAATTTGAATCTTTCAAATTATGTACACTCCCACAGATTTTGTCACTAACGACCTGGGTTTCGCCTTTCGGCATCTTCAGGCGTTCAAGCTGAAAGCATTCAATCATGGTAATTGTGGAAAGAAACAATACTACAACCAGATGTGAAAAGAAAACACATATCGAACCAACAAAAAATTATTTATATATTAATAAACATAAATAGTTTAAACAATCAAAATTATTTAAATTTTATTTCTAGTCTTATCACAAACGTATGAAGATTTAAAGCTAAATGCACTTTTATTTTTTTGGGCAAAACATCTTATATTAGGATTTTTCCGCAATATCAACTACAAGAAGCCACTCCTCATTTCGTAATACGGGAATAGTCATATTCTTCAATTAATAAAAAAAAAATTCACGTAACTCAAAAAAATCGTCTTAAATATTTTTCGCGATTCAATAAACTAATATTGGTAAAATAAACAATGTCGCCATACTCGGAATCTAAAGTCCATTGTTTTTATGACAACATGTGTTTTCACGTTAATTTAAAAATGTTATTGGTTTTAATTACTTAAATCTGATTTTAAATACATTCTGAAACACCTGATACTTTAAAAATCATCATTTGTCATATATGACCGAGGGTTGGCCAGGCCTGATTTTAATGCATACGATTTTTTTTGGATAGAGGTACTGTACCATACATTTTGTATTTTGTAATTGTAGACTTACATACCTAATAATATTTTTGTTTATTTCACACGAAGGTTAATTCAATACAGTTTATAGTAGAGTGATCAAATTATATATTTTGTGTTTGACACTTTAAGCTAAGCGGCCTTCTAATTTAATTGAATCTCTACGCAACGGATCAAGCAGATAGGTCAACAGCAATAAAAGTGTAAACGGTAAACATTCAATCCATAGTTCGAGCCTGGAGCAAAGTGTTTTCGACAGCGAAAGAAGTCCTAAGAGAAATCCGCAGCGGTGGATTCCCCGATGGAAATAGCGGGGAAACTTGAACCTAATGGCCGGGAAAGATAAGGAAGACTTTCTCATCGTGGTCCACTGAGCAGATCTGTGATTTATTGACGCGTAAACTACTTCTTGCCCTTTATAACTGGACAGACATTCGCTGTAAGAATTATAATTTTTTTAACTCACAAAGCCTTTCGGTAATTTTTAATCAAATTGTTTTCTTTAAAATGCAGCTTGGATATGTTTACAAATCATCTTTATATTTATCTCATCCATTCAAATAATATGTTTAATATTTGCAACTAATTGTGCTACAAATTGTGACACTTGTTTTGACTCTTTGAGAGGAACCTTCATAATATCTATTTTAAGGTTCGCTTCTAAATCTTATCTTATGAATAACAAAATGGAGGTTGAGATACTTCTATTAGTTGTATCCAGCACTGTATCTATACTCACTCTCTACTATATCCGAAACCGGGTTAGATCTTTAACCTCTAAACGCCCAGCGGTCCATATGTGTAGGGACCGCGGATTGTTGTTGTTTGTTGCCCTACAGTGCCTAGAGGGACCAGTGAGTATGGCAAGTTTCACGGCAGGATTTTATTGATTTACAATAACAGTTTACGAAATATGGATATAGAGAGCGATTAGTTAACCACTAGTCCTGTACTGACCTTATCCTTCTATCCCTACCACTCTCTTTGAAAAAGAGAGGTTTTGCGACTGAGTAACAAACAGTTCTCTTAGAAAAACTTCTGTTGAGATATCTCCATTATAAGGCCATATGCTCCAGATTGGGAGCGAACTTGGATATAAAAAAAAATGTATATTAGATTAAATTAGTAATTTAGATATACATATGTAGTTATTTTTGTGACTGAAAAAAATGAAAATTAATTGTACGAAAACTACTAGGGCAGTGAATTAATGCCCAAAGCGCGCGGGAGGATAAATGTGATTGGTGTAATAAAAGTTTTTTTTTGTTTAATATTCAATTTTTATTATTAAAACTAATCAACTGTCTCTTTGATGGTTCTGTTTTTGCCATTTTTTAAAATGAAGTTATTTCAACTAAGTACACACAGTTTTCATTATTGTAATTAAAAGAAAGAAAGATTTTTCCATTTTTTTTAAAAATAATTTTACCGTCCTAAATAAACTACATATTCAAATCATATCATCAGATACATTGAACAATTAGTGATATTAAAAAGAAAACTCTTCTTAGCAATGGAATTAAGTGTGTGTACATGGTATTTTTATTTTTTTCCTGATGCTTCAATCTCCGTACAGAATTAGTTTATTTTCTTTAGAGATACCTAGCTTAGAAGTAACAACTACCAAGTAACTTATATGACATCCCGTTTTCTTAATAGTTGCATGGTGAAACAGAAACAGGGATGCTCCAGTCTGCGCAATCGGTTTAATGGATTGTTTTTCGATGCTTCCGATGCTTATCCGTGAATTCCAATTTCAGTTCAAATGAGATAACCTTGTTTATTAATCTCGTTGTGCAACTATTTATTACACGTTTTTCGACACTTTGAAAAGCACCTTCAAATTAAATGTATCCCATATGTTCTTAAACGTTACGCATTGATTTTAGAAAAGATCAGGATGTGGGTTGAAATGATAAGGGACTTGTTTTTGTTTATTATTTTTTAATACAACATTTAAAGGTCTGAAGATGACTCATTTAATAGCGGAACTCGTGATACACAGTTACACAATTGGTAAAGAATAATAATTGTTAAAATTTTAAAATTTCATTGATATTTTTTGTTAGTTTACGTAGAATTACCATATTATTAACGATTAAAAAAATTAATAGAATATTACTTTTTTTTAAGTGAATATATTGAAAAAAAAAATTTTAATCGTAAAATTAAAATCATGGTTACTCTTAATCATGATTAGATTTTAAAATGATTTTTTTTGAAACCTGTCAAATCACCGGACAACACTACATTTTTTTATTTAAACTATATAATAATATGTATTATTTACTTTCATATTTTCAACCAATATTTCTTTGTTTTCCAGCAAACCGGTAAAAAATAATCAACATTTTTTGTAATACACATATAACCCACCGTTAGAAAAGAAAACAGTAGCATAGCATGTTCACCGCCGTCACAAAATTCATTTGAATATCAATGTTTTTTGCTTTATTCAACCAGCTGATTGACAGTAGCACTGCTATGATTCTTTATATTAAAATATTTTCGTTCTGACTGAAATTGGATATCATTTTTGTTAGTCAGGTATTTTATTGTACAGAACAAATGACTTGTCATATATATCTTTGATTCGTTATATTACTTTGTTTACGTTACTAGGTTATTTAAAAACTTTTCTCGACGGCACTTCCCTTTTTCTCTTTGTTTACCACCCAAAAGCTCTTAATACTTCCATGCGACGCTTCCAAGTAGTTTATCTTAAAAGTTATTTCATTATGGAAATTTCAAGTTTCACAGTAGCTTTGGATAATAGTAATACGGCTCATTTGAGCACAGAACAACTTAATGTAATATAATATATGTAGCACAACATGTAACGGACAGTTTTGCCCTTTCCAAAGAAACATCTATCTACCTTCGTTACTGACTTTGACATAACCGTCGATGTTAACGTAGGTCGTTACTCTTTACCATTTAAAAGCATAAACTGGAGCATGGCTTCCTACACAATCAATAAAACTGTATCATTTACAAAATAATCTTTCATTATTATTTTTGATAATATGATATCATGATGATATCATTCTCAGCACGTTATTTATCATCGTTATAATAGATACTTCCAGGGCCGGTGCCACCGTACTGGCGAAATAGGCAACCGCCTAGGGCGCAAACCACTAGGGGCGCGTAAATGAAGTATTTAAATTATTTTTATATACTCCAATATAATTAAACAATAATCAATTTTATTTTATTTTTATGTTTGTATTTTTCCGTTATAATTATGTATCTTTTTCTATATGATTTAAAAAAGAGAGGTTGAGCGACTGAGTAACAAACAGTTCACGTAGAAAAACTTCTGTTGCATACCTCCATTCGGAGGCCATTTGCTTCACATTGGGAGCAGACATGGATATATATATATAATATTTCGAATGATTCCGAATTGTTTTTTTCATTATTTCGAAAAAAATAGGACGGTTTGTTAAAAGGGGACGCGCCAACAACCGTTGCCTAGAGCGCCAAATAACCTCGCACCGGCACTGGACACTTCATAACTTTCTTCCCGCTATTTAAATGAACATTCTTCTATTTTTATATAAGACGTAATATTTGAGAACTTATTAAAACCAATGGTTTTGATTTTATGTTCATAAAAAAAGTGTTATCATAATCTAAATTAAGTCATCGTGTCAAGGTGGTATTCACAAACTCTTTTTAAGTAGTTAGGCTTCTTAAGTAGGCTAGGGTAGACAATACTTCATTGGAATGAAAAAAACATTTGAGATATCTCTATAATTGTAATATTTTTCTCTGATATTCTTAATTAATCTTGTCGAAACAATCACGAAATTACTGAAATAATCTGTCGATTAATTGGTAAAGGATTAAGATTGGAATTAAGAGCTTACTTAGTGTTCTTAGAAGTTTATAAAAGCTTCAGTAGAAATGAACTATTGTTAGATAATATGTTTTACAGTATATGTTAACCCTAGCTTTTCAATTTATTTTCTATGGTATTTAGCGTCAAATATTTTTTAATTGAAAGATCATACGAGATCAACTCGGGAAGAGACATCACAATCTAAATCCACGCCCGCCTGATCGCTAGATGATCATACCAACTAGACCACAGAGGGTGGGTTATTTTGTTTCCATTCGGAATACACCGGAAATGTTTTAATCACGATAATGTGTCATTTACACTAAAAGTTACTGGTTATCAAAGAACATCGTCAAATATAAAATGAATTGTCTTAAGGGTAACTAATGGGGATATTGAAAAAGGATATTGAAGAATAAAAAAAAAACGCATTCCTTTACGGAGAACTTCTGCCCATCAGATATTTAATAATAATGTGCGATTTCAACGATAGTAAAGTAGAAGCCCTAAAATAATGTTTACAGAGATATTTCAATAACGAATAAAAAATTAAGAACCTCAAATAACCCGCTGAATCTTTGCAAAATATTAAGGTGGGCTATAATAAATTTCATTTCGAGTTTGCACAAACCGAAAGTTCATACGGCTTTATAGGAAATCAATTTCAGCTAGCGTAATGATGCAATGCAAGGAGCAAGGCTTGACACTGAGTGGGGAAAATGTTTACTGACGATAGCAGCATCCCCATTCGGCAAACATTTCCTTATGAGGTAAACTCTTGCGTCTTGGAAATTGGAATTCTCTGTCGGCGGTGCATTAATGCAGGGGCACGAACTGCACAAGTCCTACAGCAGCGCAAAGCCAATATAAATTATCAATTCGGGCGCATGTGTTAAATTGCAATCAATGGTCAAACCTACTCACTCCTATAATATTATCTGCTACACTAGATACTGAGCTGAGATAATCCGATTGGGCTTAGTATGTACCTAACAATTGAATCTCTGATTCTCAGAATCTTCATTCGATTAAGCTGAGATTATCGCACCCTGTAAGACTAAGTCGGTTACTTACGGATCAAATATATAATACCATTTTGTCGTGATATTAGAACGAAACGAACCACTTCTTTGTTTAATTAGCGTTAAAAAATTACTAAATATTAGTGACTGCAAGAACTAATTGACTAGAAAACTTAAAAGTACCACTCGAATGGCTTAATAAAACTATGTACCTTTGGGAATTGGCATCGTCAAATGACTCCCACCAGCTTGTAGCTTGCACATAAAAATGTAATCTATGGTTCATCTCTTGAAATATTATAAGTTGGTTGTCCCACCACTACTGCTTCACGGCCAACTACCATAACGCACAAAAACGATTTAAAAAAGGTTACTTCTTATGCTCTTGTTCCGATACAGAGCTACACATGACCTATCTTTTATCCATGTATTATTGTTAGAGTTTACTTAATTGTCTCCGAGTTTAATCTAATGAGAAAAATCTATTACTATCATATCCATGGGCTTTAGATATAAATCGATAATAAAAAAAAAACTCCGTTTCTACTCGGGTATTCGTAAAATTTATTACGCAGTCAATTCGGTATAAGCCTTATATTATGGCTCGTATTTTTCTGGTCAGAATTTATATTAAATGGTCATAATATATCGGTCAGAATAAATAGTCTTCATTAAATGTTTTTTTTAAAAAAAACCTAACCTTACCTAACCTAACCTAACCTACTAACCAAAATTGTTATTAAATATTCTGATCGTATAATGTTTTTATTCTAACAGTTCATATTTTTATTCTGACCAAAAATTGATTTAAATTCTGACCATTTAATTTGTTTCCTTATATTATTATTCAAACAATTAAATCAAATTATAAGTAAATAAAAACGTGCATTTTGGTCATTTGATGAATTATAATATGAGATAGATGTTTAATTTTGAATTAAAAATATCTTGTAACATAATTTGTTTCACATCAACCAAATACAGAAGACACTTACGACAGTATAAAATGAATGATTTCTAAGATAAAAAGGCATCTTCAGTCTTTTCGAATTTCCTTAGATTTCCATATCCTAATTCGCTGTTTAATAAATTTGACAGGCTTAAAATGTGTTTGCACTTAGCAAAATAAGATTATTTGTGCTAAATTTCACAGTCATCCAGAATTCTAACGACGTTCATCAAATACATTGTTATCATTTGTATTGCTTTTTTTAAATACAGGCGGACCTCCACTTTCGCACACAATTGGTTCCTGAAAACGTGTGCGAATGTTGAATGTTCGAAAGTAGAGGGATGTAAAAAAAATACCAAAAAATGTCCTTTAAATTTTTTATTTATCAATATATACTTATACACTTATATATATTTGATAAAAATTATGTTTTTTTAACAAACTCGTCAAGAGTTAGTTGTATTTATATTTTCATTTCAATGTTATAGAATTTTCTGCTTGATAAACTAGCATCAATTTTAAATCACCAGCTAAATTTCCACCAAGAAGCAATGCCAATCGGTTTTTAGAAGGTTTGTGCCCAGGGGCAACTGATTTTTTCTTTGATATGAATGTAAGATTAAGCATCTTCTTCCAAAATAAACCAGTCTCATCTACATTGAATATTTGACATGGGGTATATTCTCCATCTTCAATAATTTTGGATAATGAGGAAATAAAGTCTTTTCCAGCATCTCTATCCGCATCATCCAATTCTCCAATGAATTTAATATTATGTGAATAATAATAATACCTCGTTTTAAATTTGGCAAACCAGCCACTACTTGCCAAAACAAAAAATGTTTACATAATCGCCAAAAAATCTAAAAAGAACGATTTTCAAAAAATGTGCGAAATAGCGAATTGTGCGAAAGTAGAGGTCCGCCTGTACATTTTTATTATAATATAATCTTTTTTTTTTTTTTTTTAATTCGATAAACTTTTTTCCTTTCTGCATCACTCCGAAGACGATGTCTCCTCAATGATACAGTTAAGATACATGTTTTTAGGCAATTTTATAGGTAACAATAATAATAATTAGAAATATAAAGAGATACTAATAAAGGTTAATTAAATAATTAAATAATAAATTAAATAATAAACACGGAAAAAAAAAATTAAATAATAATAAGCAAGAATGATAGTTAATGGCACTAATGAGACAACTTTTAATTTTGAAACAGATATAATATGATCAAGGATTGAATGGTGAGGGGCAGGGAAGGTAAACTTTTTCTCCAAAAGAAGTAGCAAATTTCTTGAAGTGAGCGAAATTTTCTGGAGATGAAACTAGATCTGGATGCCCGATAGGACCATCACGGTTATTTCTACATAACGAAAACAATATACCTCTTTCAACAGACATAATCGAACAATTCCAGAGAATATGCTCTGAATCTTGATTACTGTCACCACAAGGACAGTGTGGGTTAGGTTTGATTTTAAATTTATGTAGCTTGGCATTAAACGCACCGTGTCCGGTGATAAATTGTGAGGTCCAGTGATCCGGAGAGAGCCAGGTTGCATTCTGACGAAAAACAATATCTGGGAAAAATAAATAGGTAATTCTACCACGAAGGGACTTTGACCATCGACTTTGCCAATTAGTTAAAACGGTTAGTGAGCAGAGTTTTTTCACTTTAGCTTTTAAAAAATCTTGTGAATCCAACGGGTGAAGAGTTGTGAGACCAATTTGCGCTGGTTTCCCGTGCAAAAGGTGATGAATTGCAGCTCGTCTTTGGACCTCTAGATCCAATGGAGTAAGTCCCAGCATTACGGGAAGACATTCTGTTGAGCAAGTTCGGTAAGCTTTGGAAATAGCAAGAAGGGGAAACCGTTGTCCCCGAAGAAGTATTTGACATATTTCCTGTCGTTGGGTACACCTATATGCCCAACAACTTGCAGCATGACACGCAATACCGAGAAATATGGACTTGTAATAAAGCCGAGACGTAGGGAATGTTAACCCCCAACTTACCCTAGCCATACGTGCAGCCTTTTCGAAGCTTGTCTTAGAATTAGCTATCGCCGTTTTCACGTGGTCCAAGAAAGATATTTTTTCATCTAATATCACACCGAGGTTTCTCAAGGTTCTCTGGACTGGAACTGTGATTGTATTAAACTTAACTATTGGTTTTCGCATCAGTTTCCCTTTAAGCATTATACTACATGTTTTATGGGGTGCAAATTGTAGTTTATTGTAGTCTCCCCATGCAGCAACTTGCTTTAAACAGTCAGTTGATAGCTTTATAGATAGTATAATATAATCTACCAACCTTTCAGTAGATTGATCGGCTTTTATCATGACTATGGCGATCAGTTAGCTATATAATGAAAATGAAATAATATCACTCCGCCATATTTTTACAAGTATAAATTTTGATTTACGAACTTTTTTTATAATTGTTTGCATTTACGACCTGAACGTGGCTCATATTTCATTTTATGGAGTTACATACACTATGAGTATAATAATTTTTCACTTCTACAGATGTAATTTTATAAAAATATATGATAAAAGCATTAATAAAAATCAAATTTCACATAGGACGATAGAATCCATTAAATCATTCATACGCCCACTAAATCAATGCAATATCAGTGATAATTTTTTGTATCAAATAATATTGAAATTCATTGCAGCTCCAAGTAATAATTTTACTGGAACATAGGTATTATTTTATAAATGCACACATATTTCAATTTTATGGTTGTTTTCAAACGTAAATTTTAAATCATGAAATATTTTACATTCACGTTTAATTAAACAAACTATTTCGCAGAGTAACATTCTGATTTCGTTGGACGATGTCGACGATTTTTTTCTAGATATCATTGGGGAATATGAAAACTTTCCAAGTGATATCACCATACTTTTTCCGTTATTGAAAAGAAGATAAAAATTAATATTAACAGCTAACTGCAAAAATATTTAATCAGTTGCCGGTCTCAAAACCTATGGTAAAGATACTAGTCGCATAAAACTTTTCCAAGGGTGTCCAGACAAAAGATCTGAAGTCATAAACCCTCAGTGTGTCTGGCTTTAAGCACCCTCAAGCTACCCCTTATATTTTTCATAGGGTGCATTAAGCAAACTACTATAGATATAGTCAAGAAATCTATAACATGCTTTTGCTATCATTGTTCTAAGCAGGTTTAATTTTATAACTGATTAATGTGCAATGATTGGGTTAGTTGTACAATCATAATTTTAATAATGTATTATTATGGAATGCACCACAAATGACTACATAATTTTCTTATTGAAATTTCAACAGTTTATTATTAATGTGGTACAATAGTTTACAGTTTTTACTGATTTGGTTAAAACATACGCTATAATTGTTAGGCATTCAATCCATAACCAAACATAAAAATGACATATACGCCTGTTATGTTTCATTACAACATTAAAACTGTTTTTACTAAGATTTCACCTTATGATGAAGGATTTCTGTTACTTTAATTTGATAAAAAAAACACATTACAAAAAAACGTTATAATTGAAGCGAATCATATTAAGTTATATTTATGTGATTAAACGAATGAGTGTTAGCATTCTTTTTCGTGTTCAAATAGTATTTCTCTTCTTCATATCCTCCTTAAAGTAACAGCATTATTTTTAATATTCAATAGTTTTTATAATCCACTGAAATATTTACACTATTATATTTAGGATTTTAATTGAACTCTGCACAAATTTTAGCGAAGCAAAAGATATTTTAATTGCAATACGTATAATAAACATTACCAACCTTTTAGTAATGGTTTAACATAGTGCGGTAAAGTTAATTCATTTGCTACAGTAATGAAGGTATTAAACTTGTGCAATTCGGAGAAATACCACCCGATATTTATTCTATAAACTCTACGCTGGACCATATTCTACTGTGCACTTAGTTTAAATACGTTTTTAATTAAGTGTACGTGTTAGATTATGATAGTCACTATTTTACAAAACTAAGAATTAAAAAATATTATTTCACCATACGGAAAGCTTATCCTCATAATGAAAAAAAACATGTATTTAGCAATTGACTCATTTGAACTGTAATATATTTTTAAAATAAAAACGATATAATCAATATTTTTATCGTAGCTGATAATGTGCAATAAAAAATAATAACATCCAGAAAAAAATAAAAAGCACTCAATATTACTTGGTTATATTTTGAACTTCTTTGCTCGACGTTTTTTAAAATAATGTTTGAAGAATACATTATTTATTGAATTGTATTAATCAAATACTATTTTTCAAATTTATACATTTCAAAATCAAAAACAAATATAACAAATTTATTATCAATATTTATAGAGAAAAACACTGATGACATTTTTTACACAAAATTAATATATGTTTTTGGAATTAAGTTAGTTTTCTCCTTCTTAATCTGTATCTATAATTTATTGTTTGTTGTTATAAAAGCAACTATAGCCAATTTGTCAAATGAATTAAATTTTTATCATTTCGACAAAATCTCAATTATTATCACTTCGTGCGAATGCTCGTATTGCTTCATAGTATATATATATTGTTCGAATAAAACTGCTGTAAACTAAATTTTATCAGCAATTCTATCGATATGAAATGAGACCATCTGTGTTTTACATTCGACATTTGCTACGTAATATTTATATATCGCTTTTGCAATACATCGAATGACCTAAGTTTTCTCATTAAACTATTGATGAAAATATCATATAAAGATAAACTTGAAAACATAATTGACAGACAATCGAATCTATTTGGTACTAATTTCAAGTTTAATTGGAACACTTTTGCATATAATATTATATTGCAATAATAAGATTTTTCGAATATCACTTTCGGAAATCAAACGATAATAATTTTAAACATTATTTTCTGCATAAAAATTTCTCTTCAAATCAGAGAATAGCGCATACTTAAAATCGTAATACTTCAATTGATCCACGGCACATGATATATGTTTATATGTGAGTTCGTATGAGCTTAATTGGTTTAATTATATACATAAATTGATATGTTATGCATGGTTAATGTTACAACCAGGTTAAACTAAATCATTTCCCTTCATAAATCAAATTCATCAAATTGTTATATGTAATAATTGTTGAATTGATTGTTTACATATATAATAGATTACGATTAGTTTGGTTTATATTGTATTGTATTTGCAGCAAAACAGATATCATATAGAGTAAATATTTTTCCACAACGCAATATTAACATCACATATAGTCAAAATAATTCAAATTTAACATTATATTTCCATCAAGCACCTTCAGTCGAGTTTCTAAATTATATCACACAGTGTTTGTTGCCCTGGCGGCCTAAAACTTAAAGATCGTAAGCATATTTTTATCACATCATTTTCTAATAATTAAATGATACAGATTTGCTCTGATGTCTTTTCTTCGCTACAAAAATAATAAATATCACCACCTTATTATTTCTTTCCTAATGGTAGAGTATTTTTTTTTATTCTTCATCGCGTTGGGCATACAAAAAGCTAGCTGCAAGGGATGTTCGACTGACCCATGGATTGTATAGCTATATAGAAATGAACTTATTCAGCAACAATCGGTTTCGTATTTTTTCGCTTATTTTATCATTTATTTAAAGAATCGTCTTTAAAACAAATTTTATGATTAAATCGAATACTCATTTCATTTTTTTAAATATCCTTAAAAATCGATTTCAAAAATACGTACACAAAATTTTCAAAAGATACATAAAGTAATGATAAACAGATACATAAAGTAAATGTCTCGAATTGGATAATAAGGAGTTTTTAAATAATCAAATATATATATCATTACTTTTTATTCTCAATCTGAAAGTCTCCAGGCAGTTAATTATTGAGTATTGTGTGTAAAATTATTTTTGCTTTGTCAAAATTGTTTTTTTTTGCAATATCTTTTATATTTTGTTACAACAATTTCGTTAGTACGTATCACCACTTAAGAAATTATAAAAATATTTTGTTGATGATTTAATTGCAAAAGAAGTGAACCTATTTTTTAAATATTTTTCATCTCGAAAACTGTAGCGGCCAAGCGGGAGGGGAACCTTCTCGATTACCTTTATGATGAATATTTCAATTAAATTGTTTTTAAAAATACAAGGGCATGGGTGCATGGGATATTTTCCACAATTTTGTCATTAATTTACTATTTCTACTATTTACAACATCCAGCCCATTTAACTTTCCCCATTGAGGAGGGATTATTGGTTGTCTGAATGAAAAAATTGGCTTCTATATCCTGGGCATAACAGCCACCGAAAGCACTATAAGGATTTAACTGTGGCCATTTCAATATTTAATACTGATGGTTTTAATATGGTACTAATTTTTATTATAGGATTTGTATTGAAATATCTTCATTCTGGTTTGAACAAGAATTACCAATGCGTACACAAATGTATCTTTTTTCTCTTAATCTTTTTTTTTTAATATTTACCGGTAAAATACTGCATAACGTGAACAAACTGTAATGCTGTGGCGTAAATTTTTATATTGTTGATGAGCTAAGCCGGTCCTGGTCATTACATAAAATTAATAATTCCACCAAGAATTTCTGATAGTGAACACCCGAAGAGTACTGTCCGGTTTTTTTGAATCTTCGCCGGTGTTCGAAGGCTTTGCAGATTTGCGTTATGCTGATAAGCGAGAAAGGAATGGAACAAACCGAGCTATTAAATTCAAACGTGCCGCGACGAGACACACAAACCACAAACACTGCCCTCTTTGTAATTATTATTATATTATACAAGCTGCACAAAGCACGGGTGCTGAAATATCATCGGGTCACAGATAGCTAGGGATAGAAATGACGGTACAACCGAAACTAGAATCTTGATATTTTGGCGGTTTTTTTTAGAAATCAAAATACTGATTTTTTAAATTAATATATATTTTCCGAAACAACAAAATGTTTTTTTTACTGCTGGACTTGAGAATTGTAAGACTCCAGCATATTATGAGTCACGGTTTACAGAGACACCTACAATTAAGACAAATTATTAAATTTCTTGTATACAAACATTCGTTTAATTGATAGAATCTAGCTTAATAGGATTTTCAAATCATCCCGGTTGAGGTAACCATTCCTTATTATCATATTCCAATAAAGTTTATTTGTAAAAACATAACATGGAACTATTGGGATGCTTAATTAAGCAGGGACCTAATATGTTTTTCAATAAAAAATCACATAACAACCACAAAATATTTAGCACATCAAAACAAAATATGTATTTATAATATTCAACATGATACTGCAAAATTGTTGAAACCTCTGAAGCATACTGGTTATTTATTTCACCGGGCATATGTTTTGTATTAACATTCATTTCTCATAATACAATATATTTACTAATATTGTGTTCAGACGATATCATAATGGACAGGATGTAAACCATTGCCGGCGGGAACTAGTCGACTTGTCAGGTGGCTACTGCCACTGTTTTATACAGCCCCATTATTTCGTAATGACCACCTTTATATTCACATCACAATAGTGAATGGTGAAATAGTGCATCCACTCGGATCTATTGAGCAGCCACTGCCCAGCAAATTACATTCCAATGCCCTATGTCCATATTCAAATTAATTCGTCCAATTTGCCGCCTTTCGTGCTCATAGGCAAATTGAAATACATAGTTGAATACATAAATATCTAGCATGTTTGTATCTGAATGTATTCACATAACGTGTAAATCCTTCACAGTAGTTGAATAGAGAAAACTGAGATGAGTTCGATTCCCAACTGCCTACATAATAAAATGTATTATTCATACAAATTTTGCATTCTATTTCGTGCGTTTAAATTTTAGCATACGACTTTGATGTGACGCACAGTTCTAT
Source organism: Himalopsyche anomala (assembly GCA_031772345.1). Taxonomy (NCBI): domain Eukaryota; kingdom Metazoa; phylum Arthropoda; class Insecta; order Trichoptera; family Rhyacophilidae; genus Himalopsyche; species Himalopsyche anomala. Next base: position 25,828,783 of record CM062821.1, read on the forward strand.
CAACCTTTATTCATTATCCACCAGTCGCACAGACTTTAAAGATATGAAAAACAATATATTCATTACTTACATACTTACAACTTAGTATTATGTTTTTGTATGTATTCAAAAATTAAATACTATTTTATACTTACTTTACTTTATTTTTCAATAAAATCTGGTCCTGATATTTATTGAAAAATGCAGAATGATTACAAAAACTTTAAAGAAAAAATATAACACTTTTGTACTTATTCCACATTATTTATTTTATGTCGACTAGTTTCGTTGATGGCGAGCGTTAACAACTAAACAAATACTGTACACAAGTGCTCCATGTTTCAATATAATGCCTTAAAAAAAAATACTCTACGTAAGTACAGTTAATTCTGATGAAAACGTTCTACAGGATACTGTGGAAAATGGATGATAGCTTTCATTGTATAAAAATCAATCCTGAATGTCAAAAAATAAAACACGAGAAACTGATACCTCTGAAAGAGGCGAAACACGTGTCACAGCTTGTTACACAATACGTGGAATAATCTAAGTTATTTTATATTAAACACGATCTTGTTTATTATATCCGCAACTTTTCACGAAAATGAAAAATCATTATAAAATTTATTGACGTCTTAATTTTTTGCAACGTACATGTTAAAATTTAATATCGATTTGTATGGTGTATTCCGATAGAACTGTTTTACGATTATTGCTTTTGTAAATGTATAATTTCTCCAGTTGTGTTACTAAGTATCATCATTATGCTGTCTTTTGAAAAGTTTTTGTGATCGAAGATAAAGATGCTTTTTCGAACGGGCAATACATGTGTCACCCACAATAAATAATTAGTAAAATAACAATGTTATCAACTCCAACTGTCTAAAACAGGGGAGGGCAAACTTTTCGGATGAAGGGCCAAATTCAGAAATTCAAAATCAGCGGCGGGCCGTAAGTAAAATACCATTTTTATATACACACTATTTATTAGTAAATGTTCATCTGTGATGCTTGATCGTAAAGAGTTTTTATCGAGGTTCATGATTGAAAATTTTTGTTCACATACATATATAGGTTGACCCAAAAATAACGATTATTATATTTATTTCCAATATTTTTAAAAAGCCGTTAAATGATAAAAACGTGAATCTTTTTCAAAAATATAATATTGCTAGCGGGCCGCAGAAAAATACGTGGCGGACCGCATGCATCCCGCAGGCCACGGTTTGCCCGTGTCTGGTCTAAAAGAAAGAATTTCAAAACAGCAAAATTATTGAAAAATATTATTTCAATTACATTTTGGCTGTCAATAACATTTTTTTTTTAATGGGTGTCATTTAAACATTTTAAATTATTTCTTTGATTTTATTGGAAGCGTTTGTAGACCTTGGCATAAAATCAACAAATGTCTAGTTTTTTCATTTCTCGATTATCTGACTATGATCTCAGGTGTATGGATATGTCCAAAGACTTTTTTTATTTATAAGGTCTTTCTTGGTACTAATAAATAATTTTACAAAAAGTACATAAGAGTGTTTTTTTTTAATATATGTCACGTTCTTTTTTCACATGTTTTTAAAATTATATTTAACCGAATAAATATTATATATCTAATATTTTTTTTACACCCATGCAGTGCATATGAGTTTTGTGATTTTTGCTTTTTTTATACCAATTTCTTAATTTTTTATCATCTAACAAAGCATTTTAGTTTTTTTAGAACATTTTTTCCTTTGATAAAGGGCCGGATTCTTTGGCGCATTGGTTAGCGTGGTCCCAGTATGAACAGCATTTTTTCGATTCGATTTCTGTTCGAAGGCATGGGTGTCTGTGATGTCTAAAAATTCACTCCCACCCTTTTCTATCCTTTAATAACTAGGTGTAGCGAGACCGATTAGTCCTGTTTTAAACTTCTCTTGAGAAACTTCCATTAAGAGGCCATATGATCCATATTTGTAGCGAACATGGGTAAAATAAATAATGTTTAATGTATGCTTAAAAATATGATTGTACCCATCCATATTCAACTTTAATTATTTTCATATTTAAAACACTCGAATTGTATCAATATTTGATTCTCTCTGCATTGGATTTTGGACATTTACTAATTGTAGTGTTAAATTCTATACATACAAAATGATTATTAGACCGCGCGAAAATGGAAAACATGCGATAGGCCGGTATTTTTCACGTTCAAATCATTATAATCAAAAAAACTGATTGCAATTTTCGGAAACATTTTTATTTGTGATTGGACAACATACATACATACATACATAACTCAATACAAGCGGAATAGTTATTGCATCGGCATCAAAATGCCAATACGTATTTCTATATAAAAATATTTTACATAGACGAAAAAACAGTACCAAATGTATCCATGTTGTTAATTACATGTTTTACAGTACAATTAACAAAGTTTTTTTTTATAATTACATATATCGTGTATTACATATAACTTTCCACTAATTTTTAAAACTAACAGTTTTATTAGCTGTTAATAGATACAAATCATTGATTATTTTCAAAAAAAATACTAATGTTTGACTTCACACTAACTTTATTCGGAGTACATAATATGTATTACTTACAAGTATTTTACGTCAGAATATTTAAGGATTTTCTTTTAGTCGACTTCAAAACAATATAAAAAAAAACTTTTCTTTTTTGCATGTAGATGTACAGTAAGAATTATATTATATATAAACATACATACATACATACATATTCGTAGAATTGTGATGATAATTATAGTGGATTTTCACTTTTTGTATTTTGATTAAGGCCTGCTTACTACAATAAATTATAAAACTTTTAATTCTATTTCTATTTGAGAAGCTTTGAAAGCTTCAAAAATTTTCAAATTTTATGTAAAAAATACAATATTTGTGATTTTATAATTTAATATAACGTAAATCAAAATCAAAAGATATTAATACAATTTTTATATCAATCAATGTTACATTGATTTTTTTATACGAAAAGTTTAAATGAGCCCTCGAGAGGTGAAGTGAGCCAACTAGTAAAATAGTAAAACTTTTTTCCTGCACTTTTAAGTACAATCTCGTCTTTACTTTGTGCCTTGTTGGATTGAGTATTTTTATTTTACAGAGATAACCCTATTGCAATTTTTATTAATTGAGATTACTTCATTTTCACGATACTTTAAGACGTGTAAAATACTATAATGCATTTAACTTATTTTTTTATACAATACCACTTGGCACACTTCACCTCTAATGGGACCAAATGTACATTGCATTAACGAAGAACGACTATTCAAGTTCGGTTTTAGATACAAAATATTGTGACCGTAGGTTAATTAGTACTGATGTGTACATAAACTATAATATAAAGCTCCTATTGCAACAAATTACATGCTAATTTCAAAATTGACTTCATTTCAAATTTAAATAAGTGTTCGGTTTTCAAATTCACGTGACTAACTCATAATCATTATGCTATCATTTGCGCCATTCACGAAGTGCAAAGGTGCAGGATTCCACATTTGCGCAAATTGGTTTCCTAATACGACCAGTCCCGTGTGGATTTCATGCTAGTCTATGGCAGCCGAATACATTTTAAGCGCCAAAACCGTGAATGCAGATTATTCGACGATATATTATTATCTTCAATGCAATGGTTTTACAAAATGTATACATATGTATTCATTGATAGACTTTCTAAGCACTAGTTACATCTTTGATCAGTGATCTATTTATTGATCACAACTATAACTATCACAGATAGATAAAACACTGTATCAACAAATATAAATTATGTATTAATTTTAGCTTTATACAAGCTGTAATATTGACTTTTCTTAATTTATCTTCACAATATTTTGACACCATACAGTGCCGGCGCGAGGTCATTTTGTGCCTAATGCAACAGTTATTGTCGCGCCCGCCTTTTAATAAATCGTCTTATTTTTTTTTGAAATAATGAAAAAAAATCAATTCGGGATCATCGCATATCCATGTCCGCTACCTTTGTGGATCATATTATCTCTTGATGAAGGTATCTTATTATTTTTTTTATACGTAAACTGTTAGTTACTCAGTCACTCATCCTATATTTTTCGAATCATATATGTAGAATACGATACATAATTACAACGAACAAATACAAACATCAAAATAAAAATTGAACGTACTTTTCGAGTACATAAAATAATTTTAATACTACATTTGTGCGCCCTAGGCGGGTGCCTGTTTCGCCTTCATGGTGGCGCTGGCCCTGATACCATATATGTATTTATTTGAATAATTAAGTGAAAGATTATATGACTTAATGTATCATAAATTATTGAAACTATTTAAAAAAAAAATAATACTAAAAATAACTTCGTGACTATTATTTTATACTTACATTACGACTAGACAAACCATTAGATTCTCCATCATTCGTGAGCTCGTGCGCATTGCACATATCCATCGAATACGGCAGGGATGTTTAATCTTTTTGCATTTGCTCGGCGACTTATTGCATACTCATATACTGAATAGAAAAAACATATTTTTTAAGAATGATTTTAACGGATAAAGGTGAAAATGTAGAACAATGTAATCTTTATGGTCTTCACTGATTTTTTTTTAAGGAAAGACATTATAGAATACTTAAAAAATAAAACATTTTCTTTTACTAATTCCACATTATTTATTGGAGGTGAGAACTATCAATTGATAGTTCTAATGATGAGCAAAATCAGTCTTGGTCTTCAATATGTAATGTGAAATTAATACAAAAAGTGGAATACTTATTTCAAACAATACACTCATAAAAAAAATAGAAAACAAACCTGGCAATCCCCAGAGACTGACATTTTTATATTTTTGGTTAGTATGACTGCTCACATTTTTTTTTATATTATAATATTTATTTGAAATAAGATTATATTGTCTTTTTCTCCTACAAAATTTTTCACAACGTACATATATGATATTTTTTAAACCTAGTCATCTACATTGAGTATTTAAATTTTAAATAGTTGTCTTGTTTTAAATAAATAACTCAGTGTCTTTCAGTGAACAACTGACAGTTACATGTACAGTAACGTTACAGAATTGGTAAATGGAAACCATGATTATAAAATACCACAATTTTAACTCACTGAATAAATTAACCTAAAAATAAAAAAATCTGATTTACTCAATTTCATAGATGATGGAGATGACTACGTTTGATTTGTAACGTCACATAAAATAGATCTTTCACGTTTTACTTTTCACATGTTCGCCTGCAAGAAAAGATTTATCTGATAAGTTGCTGATAATGCCACCGAAGAGAATAACCGGCCCTGATATTTAATAACTTATGCGGAATTAGTACAAAAAAACATTTAATTTATTAATTTATATATGTTCAGTATTCTGCCTGAAAACGTTAAGTAAAAATCGTTGTTTAGTAATACATATATATAGTTTTCTGAGAGTAACAACTGCTAACGAAATATACTTAGAACGTATTACTTCTTTAAATATTGAATCTTATAAATGTAGAATCTAATACGAGGCAGCTTATTTTTTTATCATATAAAGCGTGTTTAAATCAATCGTTCTGGATTAAAAATTCAAAACACCCATTTTTTGACTTAACGTTTTCTGGTAGTATACAGACGATATTCGCACTTGTGTGGGTGGCTTCACTTTATTCTAAAAGAGAAAATAATCAAAGTTGTCATAAGCTAAATAGAATAAATTTGAATCAATGAAATACAATTGATAATTTTTAGCGGTAATCATAATATTTAAAATAAAATGTATTTGAAATAAGTTTTAAATCAATACATATGTTGTATTGGGGTTTGACAGTTCTACTCAACTAAACTCCTTCAATTTTCAATCATGTTAATTACTAAAACGAATTACGTGAAATATTAAAAATAATCTAAAAAACGATCACCATCAAATTATCATTTATTCAGTTCATCTATATATGGCTATCAAATCAAATAATGCAAAATTTCTATCTATGAAACTCGCCGAGATTATTGGATAGATCCTGTTTCAACAGACCTGGTGTAATGGTATTAGAGTCATATGATATGTATATATCCACGGTGCAACATAGAAGCGCATATTCTCACGGTCCATAAAGCTTTTTATATCCTCAATTTACATCCGTGGAAGTTTCTTACCAAAAATCCAAAATTAGTTTCCATTCAATATATTTTGAAAATTGTTATGAGCTGTTTTTACAATCATTATTATTGTTAATGTATATTTTCTAATGTACATACGACAGCAATAATCCTTTTTAACTGGCACCGACCATGCTACCTTTCAAAATTGGCTGACATTGGGAGTGTGTGCTCAGGTTTTCAATGTTACTATAAAAAGGTGACAACACAAATTGAATGTGAGAAAGTAGCGAAGTATAATCTACATTCACTGTAATATTCAAACCACAAATTATTTAGGATACAGTTTATTCATTTCAATATACTGAACTGATATTCAATCAAAATTATTAAAATAATGATAATAACTAGAATAAAATATAATAATGTTCAGATAATATTTTTACTACATTACTCAAAATACATCATCTTTCTGGTATCGACGAATAAAATTTAATATATTATTTTACTTGCGAACGATGAACCCATATGAGCTTTTTTGTAATGAATGAAGGTTAGTCGTTGGAATATTCGTGAATCATTTGCTCTCCCACACTGACAATGATTCTTCTATAATAGGCGAAGTGAGAAAATAGATAACTCTAATCCAATTAAAATTGAATAATTGCGAGTCACTTGTTTTCGATACGTCTCGAAAGAACGAATCATAGAGATAAATCTATTCAAAGTTTCCTATGTCGATGTAAAAAATCTCGGACGTTTATGCATGTAGATTATATATGAAAATCTGTTAATAATTTTTACTTTTCGAGGATTAAAAAAGGCTTGCTAGACCTAGACTCTCACACTATTGGACCTTTAAAATAACTGCAAATTTCGAATAAGTTTTTATTAATCTATAGTTTTTCTGGAACAAAGCTACAAAATAATAACGCAATATAACAAAATGCTTATAACTAACATTAATTATTTGTTGTGTATGACCTGACAATCTAGGGGGCGGATTAATTGGTATAGTAAGATAATAATTATCCGCTGCTGAACTCATCGAAACGATCCAGTGGGCTCGTATATCAGAATATTCGTACCTAATCGACAAATTATCAATTTTACACCATGCCTTAATACTTTATATACACCCACTCAAAAAACGCATTATAATATTATTACTTCCGCCTCCATAATTTTACCATTATTTTGTTCTTAAAATATACATTTTTTTTTTACAGACGCCAAAAAAATGAATATTATTTAATATGTACATAAGTACATCCTCTGTGTAATCATTTGACAGTATACAACGCATGTATACTTTTGATAAATATTATTATATTTCATTTTAAATACCTTTAACTACCAATTTGGTAGGTTGTTACAATAATTAAATTTTTCAACTGATAGTGGAAACTGATTACATTATAGCCTAAATCATAGTTTCTCAACCTTTTTTATCCTGTGGCCTACTTTTGAGTCTCACATTTTCTGTGGCTCTCTTGAACATACTTATTAGTTTTTTTAAATAAAAAAAATCTAAGAAAAGTCCTATGGTACCGACTCAACGACTTTGCACTTGTTATTCGTGTTCAAACTTTTGCGAAAGATGTCCCTAAATGAAATTCCTTAAAACTTGGTCGCATGTTCCCGGATTTCAGGTTTCACTATGTTTTCGAGACCCTAGGATTTTATAACTGGCTTAAAGTGACGAATTGACAGATTTTCAACTCGAAAACATTTTTTTTATTTAGCTTCGTCACTTCAAATTTTAATTTCGAATACAAGATGCGCCAAGAACTTAAAGCTAACAAACACTAGCAGCAACGAATTGTTTCAAATAAATCTATAAAACTTTGAAATAAGTAAACAATTTATTTAAAAAATGAAAAGCCATATCTAAGATACAACATATCGATAGTATCATGGAATCATGTCGCCCAGCAGTAAGAGCTTCACTTAGCAATCAGATTCCTGTCAGATTCATTCCTGGCAAGAATAATATAAATTCTTGATTTTTTAATTTCAAAATTTGTGGTCATGGTTAGGGGTTGTTTTAAAAAAAGTTAACGTCTTTGTTAGTGTTGGTGAAATATTTGTGTTCGAGAAATTAGTGTCTTTTACAAACATTTACGTATGCATGAGATAGATGATTTTTCTTACTAACCGATGTCCAAGTCGCAAAAACTGAAGAAACTGAAACATTAGGCAACCTCTTGGATAAAAATTAAAAGATCTCTGATGATGACGAGAAAAGTAACAACAAATTCGAACAACAAGAATTTACCTTTGCATACTATAATTTTGCCGTGACAAAACAAATAGTTTAAATCAAATCATACGTGAATAAATTTAATTTTCATGAAATATGCTTCAGTTTACGTTCAATTCAACCAACAACTGTTGGTTTCAAATTTTAATAGACAATGAAATTCTGGTTTACTCCCCGTGCTGATTATATTACCTCAACTATTTCGAATTAAATTATCCCTGCCGCATGTTTATTAGTTTTCACGATAGGTGTAGCAGGATGTATCCCAATTGAATTGAATAATAATTATAGAAGATAAATAATATGTAATATTTCGTGAATGCGTTATATTTACTTATCGCATTTCAAGAAGATAATTCTTTCCAATAAAATGGCAACACACACAAAATTAGCTTTTTTGTGATAATCAGCCAATGAAATCCCAAAAGTACTTACTAAGTTATACAATATATTGCATCATCTGAGTGGTGTATTGCCATCTATGAATGAAAATGTTAACCCAAAGTGTCAAAATAAATATTAAACAGGTGCAAATAACTCATTTTATAAATCTTTGATTATATTTATAGCATTGTTTAATGAAATATAATTTAATATATTTTTTAATAATTCTATTTTCTTTTCAAAAAAATCCTTCGCTTTAACAAAACGAAATATTTCTCACTTTTAAGGTTTATTATTGTTATTATTATTACTTTATTATTGCTGTAAACTCATTTTATTAAAAAATAAAACACTTATTCGTACTCATTCCACTTTAATTTATTAAAATTTGGACCGGTTTTGCAAATCAAGATCGGTTGAAAATGCTCGTGATAAGCTTTGCTAGAATTACACTATTAAATTAATGTGGAATTAGTACAAAAAATATTTTGTTTTATAATATAATAATTTGTGATAATGAAATATTTTTCAGGACTTGTATTTGAAAAAATATTACTAAACAAATGCCATATTTCGTTTATTGGAAATTTCGTTTCCTCAAATTTTAGTTTTTGAAATAATTGTTTACTTAATATATATTTAAACAAATATATTTATTAAGAAAGCAAAGCAAGGTTTATATGGTTTCTTATCTTGGAATATTGGGATTCATTATAATATGTAAAAAGAACATCAAAATCAAATTGTGGTCTTATTGCTGACTTAACTTAAGCTGACTGATTTGCTTTTATTGATAAATAATTTAAGCTCACATAAAATAAACTATTTTGGTTCATATATTTATGTTTGGTCATATATGTATATTCTCCTCGAATTGATCACAAGCAACTGTGGCTTAAAAATAAATCTGTCGCCTCGGCCGTTAGCTCTAGTGTCACATATTTTTCATATTAAAATGAGGAATATATAAAAAAAATATATGGTAAACGATCAATCCCGAGATTATTTTTTGTTAAAATTGATGGATTGAGTATACCGCTTTTTCTTTATCAGAAAAGATTCAAAATTATTATACATTTAGTTAAATATTTCTAAATTGTAGAAATTAAAAATGTAGCGATATTTAATGCACTAAAAGAACACGAGTTTAATGCAAACATGACACGTATGTTTGGGAAAACGTTATTTCTGAAATTTCACTATATTTTGAAAAAAAACAAAAAAGTATTTTGAGAGTTACATACGGGACTTTAACCGATAGGCTAAACTTTATTCGTTTGTAGACCCCCATCCTTACTTTGAGTGAATTATTAACAAGCAGTTGTCATAGAACAACTTTAATTGAGAAGCCCTGCTAGGAGTACATATATTCTATATTGAGAGCGAAAATCAACACAAAAATATTACGATGAATTTATCTACCTCGTTTTGTCAAAAAGTGAGTTAAGCATAATCAAAAATTATTATATCTGCATACACATTATATTATACAATCGCATTTGAAAAACCGTTGTTTGATTCTTTTTTCTGAAATGTTTCTTATATAATACCGTATTACGTGTGTACACATGTATTATTTATACGTGATTTTTTCTTGAATGATGTAACAAAGTTTCAGTTTATAAAATAAATAAGCAGAGCAAACATGCCACAAATGGTCGGTCTCTGGCGAATTATTTGCTGCTTGAGCCATATCTTGGTGGAGCAGGTAAGAAACTTACGAAATCCTTTCCCGGGGAGTTTTCTCTTTGGCGACTTTTATCCGACTGGGAAATAAATAATGCAGAAAACTTAAAGAATTCTTTAAACAAAGGCCTTCTTCTTCAACCGTTTATTTTGCCCTGAACAAAACATCAATTTTAATAATAAGGTACTAATGTAAGATGATGCGAGTATAAATAATTTCAACATTTTTTTAAGACTCTTTTAGGCCCTCTTCAATTTGTGTGTATCTCTGAGCTCTCAGCGATTCATGATAGTGTTTTAAATGTATTTTTGTTTTACGGTGTTGTTTTCAAGATTTTTTTAAAATTTTAAAATCAAATATCGATTGACTATATTTATGACATGCTAATATTTTCACTCTTTTAAATAATAAATACCATTTCCAAGCGATAATATTATTCTAAGAGTTTTTGAAATATTAAGGACGACTAATTCAATTCAATAAATATCAAATGAAATGATAATTTCCATTAAGTAGTCAACCAGTAAGATATTAATACAGTGACACACTGTCAAAGGCGTCGCGCTAAATACACTCCCTATCCATTGTTATCAGTCTTCAGCATTGAAGAGTGGATTCCAAATCATCTTAAAATGGTTGAACTGAACATTTTACAAAAAAGTAATGAATTATGTTTTTTTTCGTGTAATAGCATGTGTATGCGCATTTATCAATGATAAATAATAATCATTCAAACTATTGAAGTTAAAATATAAAATTACATAATATATCAAATTTTGAAAAAAAAACTTACATAGATGTTCTTACATTGTCATCTTGTAACTGACAGTTTACCTTTTTTATTACTGTGGTTCGATAAAACAAAAACGAATTGTTTGTTTACAGAATAGTAAAAAAGACACATACACAAAGTTATATCTATTATATATAATATTTCAGAAGATAGCAGAGAATAAAAAAAATACGATAGGAGTTATCAATGTTACACCATCGATATGCTGTTCATGAAATCTTCTTGTTTTGGTTGTGTGACACAAGCACTATCTACGTATGTGTATTAAAATTAACGGCGTGACAATACGTGGCGTTGCCTACACAAAGTGTGTCGCAAACCTATGTATATCAGTGAACTACTGTAATGTTGAAACGTTACTGAAGGTGATAACCAATGACCTGCCGTCCATACGGGCACAAAATCTTTTGCCTTAGTGAATATATTTTAACAATAACCTATAGAATTGACGGTAAAAATATTAACACAAGATCTGTACATCCCTAATTATACTTAAAACATTAAAATATATTCACACACTTTACTAACATAAAATAAATAGTAAATTATATATCGGGTGGCAACGTCACCTGTAAATGTTAGTTCAATATTTTCGTGCGCACGATACGCAGTGTGTCGTGACATTGACAGAGTGTTTATATGTGCATTTACGGTTTGTGTTATGCGTTGCAGACAGGCAGATTAAGCAAAACACCTATATTAAACATATATTCCATAATTATATATTTCAAATGATGCATTCACTAAAAAGCGGTCTATTTATGAGTTCAAGTTTCTTTGTTATCATATTATTCTATTTTAGTAGTTACAGTATTAACATTTAATATTATTTAAGGATTATTTATTGGGACTTTACAGGTTAGTGGAGTCAAAGTTGCGTTTTTTTAAGTGGAATTGGAGTCATAAAAAACTGTCTCATTCATTTTGTTTCAATTAAATTAAAATACAAAAAGTTATGCATTTTATTTAGTACACATATATGTATGTAAAAAACCAAAAGACAATTTTTTTAAAAAAATATTTTTAAATCGAAGTCGGATTCGCTGTTTTTTTCAAGACTCCATAGTCTTGGATCTTTATAACCAAACATAATATAATATTAATTTGTTGAAATGTATGGGCAGCAGTAGCGACCGATCAATGTGGCATTTGATAAATTCATCCCTTATATATGCAGGGGCGGCTATATTTCATGAAATAATATTCAAAAATAACATTTACACCATTCCCTCATTTTAAATTCAATGAAATAAAATAAAATTTCAAATAAAATAAAATATTTATTATGGACGATCAATACATGAATAATTTAAAATGAGTGAATGGTATAATTTTTATGTTAGAATATTGTTTCATGAAATATAATGCCACATTGACCGGCCGCTACTGCTGCCCAGGGGCAAATTTCGGCCATAATGCTTTTACATCAGGAATATGGCGTACCCCGTGGCATGCGGCCCACTTGTTTTTTTTATGGTCCTCAAATGTTTATTTTTTTAATTAAAATGTAGCACATATTTTTTAAGTAAATTATTTAATTTAATATACATGTGTAAGCGAGATTTTTTGTTGCCACATTGATCGGCCGCCACTGATGGGCAGCACTGATTTTATAACAGAATGCGTAGTAGCTTTTCAAGTGTTCGATACCTACATAAATTGTTTTTGTTTTCTGTTTAGTTTTTCATCACAAATGATTCTCAAAAATAAAATCCGCAAGTTTCGGTCGTTTATTCGGTCGTTTGAGTTTTATTTCATTTTGGAAAGCGTTCGGGGAAAATATGTACAAATAAAAAGAACGCCCAGCGACAAAGTGAAGCTGTGTGGCGTAGACTTCACTGCAAACTGTAGAGAAAGGAGTATCGGGCTGAATGATAAAGTAGTCTAGAAATTGCTCGTAGAGTAAAGCAACCCACTCGCACTAACTCAAAGTCTCCGGGATCAAGAAGAGCGCGGATATATTATATCTGCATACATTATGTGTATTACTAACAGTGACTTGAAACTGTTATACATACTCGCTAGATATATATTACATTATATTAACACTTTCGTCTCCGGCCCAAATCAAGTAAAATTATCCTGTGTAAACTATTTTTGAAGAATTGCATTTTTTCTCAATGACTTACTAAAAGTGCTATACCACCAAGTCAAATCAAATGAAACATTTTTGGTTCTTTGAAAAACTATAATTATTCAATAATATATGGTATTATTGCGAGAATGTTCTGCTATGGATAGCCATATTACAATGTTTGCACGAGTACCAAGTCTCACTCCTTTTTTTGCTTGGCGCACACCTTGCAGGTTCAATTAGGCTTATTTATTTTTTCTGATGTTATTAGTAACAAAATATTTTTAGAAACGCTTTTTGTAATATTTTTTTATTGAATATCTTAATTTACAATTGAAAATGAACTCGGTGAACTATTTTTAATAAAAGTAATAATTAAAAGACTGATTAAGAATTATTTGAGTATCTGCGATAATAGTTGTACTTACTCTTTTGTAAAAATAAAATGCTAAATTTCACAATTATGACTCTATTTGAAATCATAGCGCTTCGTGTGAAAACAATGCTCCAGGATCCAACGTGTTAACAAACACTATGTCATGTGTTCAAATTTTCGGAGCTTCAGCCGAGTGGTCCGTTAGCTTCGTTTACCGTGTTCACAGGGTCGAATCATAATTTGCTAATTCAATATTTTTATGGATTTGCGTTCAAAGGCTGGATGTCTGAGATATCTGAATTCTTACCCAACCAAACAATCTTAAAATGGATCGTAGCTAGAGCAATTAGAATAGAGAATACTAAACCACTAGTACTGTCCTAAACTTATCTTTATATACTTACTTTATCCGAAAAAATAGGTTAAGTGACTACAAAAAGCGAGTTGCAAGCAGTCTTCGTAGAACAATTTTTGGAGAAATAAGATCTACATTGGAAGTGAATATGTTTACAATAATTCTCAAATTCTTTTCAAAAATATTAACAGTCCTCGAGGTTAACTATTATTAATAGTTATTGTGTACCTTAAGCATTTTTATTCGTGTCAATGTACATATTTTTATGGTTAGAAAACTTTTGGCATAACAACTTAATTTGCCAATGCGCCAGATATTCTTTCAAATTTCGATATTCCAAGATCTAAATTTTCGACACTAATGTAACTGATAATAAATAATCACTTTAATTTGAAACTATTTACTTTGAATAATCCTATATTGTTTTTATCGTTCCAAGAAACACTAAAGTCAATTTTATGAATATAATACTATAATTTGAAATATAAATTAGGATGTTAGAGTGTATAACAGGATATATTGTGTACCTCTTCTAAGCCAGTATATATAGGTGAGTTCTTGTAAGTTTAAACATAGTTCTGATGAAGGCATACGCCGAAATAGCTATCATCTCTGTATATATAAAATAATATTTGTAGAACTTAAATACTTTGTTATGTTTTTACCCTATTACAATGATATTGATCTTACCAATCTCAAGCCTCCTGAAAAAACTCTTTCCGTGAGAACGCAGAGGCCTCAAAAAATGAAGTCAGCCTGAAGTATATTTTATTTTTTGTTTATATGAGAGACGAAAGTTCACGCACTGGCAGACTCAAAAAAATCATTTTCACCCCTTTCTGGTGCGTGCGGCTGACACCATTCATGGTTTATCACCCTCTGATACAGAGAGGAGAAATGATGTTGAGCTCTCACCGCACATGACTTTGTCACTCGAACACCTTCCGTTCCTTAGTTTAGGCATACACGGCCAAGTAATAACTACAATACATTCAACTGCCATACAACTTCACCGTGTAAGATACGGAAAATATATAATAAAATTACGATTGTATGTATCTTATCTGGTAACTTAAATTAAAAAAATACATCGTTGTAGCCAGTGCTTTTTTAAAAAGAAAATGTATCTGAACTCACCTCTTCACAAGTCACAGAGTAAGTCTTCAGATGTGGTTATTTTTTTTATTATGACATTTATTTATTATTTATAATTTATTTATAAGTTTCACAATACCTGGCACATTATATTCAAACAAGACAAACAGCAAATGCCTTCTGTACGTAAAATCAAATGTTTTCAATAAAAAATAAAATTTTGTAAACATTGATTTGAAACGTTAAAAATGATGCCAAGAAAAAAGTGCCGGAACGCCGTTCCACCACGTTACATGGAAAAAAGCACACTTATAGCTTTCTTCGAGTGTTATTATTAATTGTTTTAAAACATTTAACATGTATAATTTAAATAAAACTGTGTTTTTCATTGTGTATGAATGCTTTCAACATTGATATCACAGTGGCATCGTAATGGTAATTTTGTTAACTGAGAGAAGAAACAATTCATGCTGACATAGGAAACGAGTTTATTTTATTTATGGTTTAAATATATTTGTATATGAACTGGAACCAATATTTAAGTATTTAGTTCCAAATGAACATAGTTAAATTCATTTTGTCATCATAGAACTAGATAGTAAATCGTAAAGCCAAAATAGCTATCGATCTCTAAGATCAAATCACTAATTTTTTTGTATAAAACGAAATATAAACTACAAAAAATATTACTCAATTACATATAAATGCAGCATTCATTATTTTTTTTAAGTCATCGGTTAACACAAAAACTAGCAAGCTATCGGACTGAGCTCCATGAAAATTCCTATATTGTATAAATAAACTGTTTTCTAGTGATTTATACAATCACGTAAACGCTTAAATTTATGAACGCAATCATTTATGGAAATTAAATTTGCGGTTTTCACTTTCGCTGACTATTTCGTCATATGGAAATAACAATCCGACAAAATAGGAAATACGCACAAACTCGTTACATTATTCAAACAAGAGACATCTATATCGTTGTTTATTTCATATTTTATAAAAACTCTATTTTTTATGTTGAAAATAAGTCATTTTTCAAAACCTTTTGAAGCATTTTCGAAATATTAAATCCATAAACTGTACAAGCTTGCGTCAAAATTGAACATATCACGTGAAGAAAAGATCGTTCTAGAAAGAAGAATGTTATGTGTGGTTTTTTTTATGAAAAACGTGACAATTTATTCATACAAGTGATAAAAGTATCACAGATAGCTATCTACACAATACGTTCCTCGACTTTATAATACAAATACAAACACAACACCTCCTGCGAAATATTTTACATGCACATTCGTTAAGCGAAGAGCTGTTAAAAGGAATCGAACTTCAGTAGAGTGTCGTGTGTTTTATCGTTTCGAATAAATCTCGCAAAATAAGAAACAAAATATTACCGCGCCACTAACAAAAGTAGTCTACAACATTGCGGTGTACCTTCTCCGACAATAACCTTCTCCCATCATACCACCCTTACCATATTCAACTCGTGGAAATTAAAGTATGTGCAAAACAACTTTATCTCCCAAAACAATGTATATTATAATTTTTTGAGATTGTAGACGAAAATATATTTTTTCATTAGCGAGAGAAACAAGTTTCACGCAGTGTTCCGCCTTTTTGGGAAACGTCTTCATACGATCTCCATCGTATTTTTTTTTTCAATTATAGATAAGGCATTGAGTCTAATTCTACTTACATATATTGTAAATAAGAAAATCTGAATAGGATTTTTTCTTCTACTAGTAATAATAAATACTTGTGTTTGGAGGGAGGAAACAAATTTGATAGTAGAGAGCTAACCATCTTGTTGAAAAGTTTATTAACTAATAATTTATTTTTATTAAGGCACACACACAATAACTAGTTACAGTGTTATACAAACTTAAAAATTTTGTCGATTTTCACAGTTAATTGTATGTCTATTAAACTAAGCCAGCGTTGTCCTGCTGAAATCGTTTGATGGGCCAAATAAAATATTACCGGTATATGGTGGGCCGCGTAAAAAACAATTTATTAATTAATAATTACCATGATGCTTTCTTTATTTTAAAAACAGCCAAGCAACTATCAAAGCATCTTATTTACTTAATAATTAATGTGACATTTGATTGATTTTTTTATATCGATTGATAATTTATTCGATACACGTCGCAGTTGATTGGCCAAGTTTTCATGGGCTAGCCTGTTGCGACATTTCGTTTTTATTATTTTCAATTCTGAAAAGAACGACTCGCAGCGATTTTGTGTTCCCAAATGCAGCTGTAATGCACATTGCCAGCTTTTTTAATTTTGAAAATTTATCCTCGAAGATATATTTCTGATAAAACTCACGTTTAATTTCTTCAAACATGCATTTTAACTCGATGCTTTATTGGAGGTCTATCAACTCCATTTGCGACCAAGATGTCATGAAAGCAATTTTATGTCATACACAAAATGCTGATATAAATTTGGCAAATTCACGTCACTACTTTGTTTTGTTAGATGCAAAATATATCTGTAGTAGTCTGTAAACTCCAATAGGGCCGCATGCGGCCCGCGGGCCGCGTGTTGGACATCGCTGAACTAAACCATCTAATTGCATATTTTATTGAAAACTGATTTTTTAAATTGACATCTGAATATATAATCTATCATTTTTAAGTTTTGCGGTCTTTTAACAGTTTTAAAATAGCACTCAAAACATTTGAGACAATCAATTGGTTTTTGTCATGGATTACTGCATGTAATATCAAATATCAAAATAAATCATTCATTTAGCGGTATTTAGCATAATGTCTACGAGAATATTACACAGCTAAATATGTATATGGAAGAAACAGCTTTGATTTTTCTATTACAGAAAAGGACTTCATACATTGAGCTGAACATAAATGGATAATCCTTCGTGTACTAAGAAAATAGTGGATAGTTTAGTTTGATGATCATCTTAACAAAACATTTAAATTGCAACCCATATAATGGCGGTGCTAAAATATTTTCACTATCTTATTTAAATACCGTTTAAATTAATCAAAACACAATATTCCTTTGTACTCTATTCCACTTTATTTAAAAGGTCAGGACCGGTTTCGTTCATTGCGAACATTGTCAACCGCTCGTAATGAGGAAGGTGTTAACCTTTTAAACAAAAGAGGAATAAAGTACGAATTAATATTGTGTTTTTATTAATATAATGCCACTCCACCGAGTATTGACAGTGAACACCCTTAAAGTGACCGTTTAAATTGATGGCATGTAGTCAAACGTTTTATCAAAAAATATTAGTAATGTAAATTTTATTAATAAAAACACAACATTCATTTGTAATTTAATAGGTCAGGACCAGTTTCGCTCATTGCGATCATTGTCAACTGATAATAAATATAATTTAACAATGCTATTTATACAAAAACAAATTTAAATGAAAATGGGTAAACAACAATTGGCATTGAAAAGAAATTACCAATTGCATTATAAGTTATTCTAAAATAACACAAAATTAATATGGTTAACACATCTAACACATAATTAAAAAGTCATCAAAGATTAATAAATTTCAAGTGGTGACTGAAAGTAATTACATTTGAATTTTATTAAAAATTAGCTGGGCATAGAATAAGTATATAATAGTATCCATACGACGCCACTGCGTCGTGATATGAAAACGCTTTACGATAAAAATATGGATTCCGCGAGAAAACGTTTGGCGGCTTTAGCTCGAAACAACTTTACTTGTTTCGCGTTAGGGAAGCGGGAAATTGAGGCGTACACTTTTATATCGTACCCCTGGGGAACGCATCCTCAACTGTTTGCTTGCCCAACATATTTGTATTCGATGAGAATATATCATTCACATTTATGAGTTATGGATACGGAAAAATGTGAATATTTCGTAAACGGCTGGCTCTGTTATCCAATTAGAAGTTTAACTACAAATAATATTTCTCCACGTCTAGAACGATTTATCTGTAGTTCTGTTATAATTAATGTATCCTGAATCATTCCGATATCTGATAATCGAAAATCAAAAATGTGTTCTTCGATAATTTGTTATTATTATTATATATGTATATATCAGCCCGCTAGTAGATGTTCATTTTAAATTCGATGTCGTTTTTTTTCCGTAATATAATATTGAAAATAACTTATGACAATTAAATCACAATTTATGAATAATGGACCTTTTTTCATAATTGCACAGTATTGTGAAAATTAGGTTTGCTGGTTATTGTTTTTTTAACTCTTCATTTATAAAAACTAGAATTTTACTTTTAAGGCTACACAATACATAAAAAAATTCTGCTCGACGTTTTTTAATGATTGACAAGTAACCGTTAATAATAAATAAAAACTATATATCTCTATAATGTTATAGCATTTACAACATAAATCTAATATGAATGACAACTTCTATCATTCAATTGATATTTGACTATTCTGGTAGCTCGCTATATATTCAGATTTTATTACATGTTAAACGTCATTAAATTAATTCTACGGTCGTCATTTCGAATTGCCAAAAAAATAAACACCAAATAACTTTTCAATGTTTAATGATATTCTTACTGATAATTATTAAATTCATAGATTTTGTCAATTATGTCTGAGAAATCGTATTTCATTTGACTCAGACAACTTGGAAAATAATATTAGCATATTTTTTGCAAGCGTGACAGAGTTTCCCTTGCTAAAAAAGAAAATCTGCATAAAGTACTCGAAACTCCATTGCCTGGCAATGTATGGGACAGTGGCGGTTAGAATTCATTTGACTATAATAATCGTCTATTGTATAATATTAACATAATGTACATATGTACATATAATCAAACTGTTAAAACATCTTTCAACCCGTTTCATGGATTCAATGCAGTGTGGCTATGATCCATTCAAATTATACAACGTCTACAAAGTTCTTTTTTTTCGTTATTGTTATTTCAAAAATGGTTCAGAATGGCTAAAATTACTGTTAATTTTTTACAACGGCTATACAATTTTAATATAAAAATGTTTGGATCAACAATCTAAAATAATATTCCGTAGCTTAACTTTTAAGAAGACTTACAGACATGCATAACAGCATTCGTCTTTTTTATACGTGTCAATCTTTTGAGTATTTTGAACTAATTTATGACTTTCAAATAATTATAATTATAAAAAATCCAATACATGTTCGATTGAAATAATAATTAACTCAAAAATATTGATTATACAATTATATAAATGATTTCATTGTTATTTAGTTTATCTTCAGCTGTATACTTAAATTTAAAAAGACGCGTGCATTTTTACTTATTGACTGTAGTTATTATAATATTTCTATAGTTATTTTGAAAGCATTAAAATTCCAAATCTTATACAAACAAATAAATATGAAAATCGTTTTATTTTAATTTACCCAGTTGATAGTGGTATCTACTTACTTAATTCGTATATATTTTATTTTATTTTATGCAAAATCTATATTCTTCATCAATGTGATTTCTCAATCTTTTATTTTTATACAACATATTTAAGAGCATGTTATCGAAATTTTATTTTAATTGTGCAGGTTAGGAGTGTGGTATATTCTTGAAAAGAATTCGTATAATAACAGATCAGCCGAAGTACATAAGATGTTTAATAATGACTGATTTGAAGGTATTTTCTAATATTTTATAGAACTAAATTGAAAAGTTCAATTAATTGTTTGTCAATTTTAAAGAAAGTTTTTTTTCTTCCCTTGGTCGAATCAAAGCACACCACTGATTGTATACACAGTTTAATCTTAACGTCACATTTATTGTTGTGCAATTGGAGGTGTCTCTTGCCACTTAACTCGTAAAATTAATTGTCTCGACTTCAGGAGACTGCTACAGAAGCGGCTTAGTTGTATACGCCTTGAGCACGTTAACAGGGATGGATGCATTGGATAAATAGTTTTATCAATTTTTGACTAACGACTTATTTTTGTTGACGATTATTATATTATTGTATAATATGCATGTTTTCACAGTCTAAAAAAACCAACCTACGCCTCTGGTGATATTAATCGTTTCTATGAACTGCTCTTCCCGACAAACGCATTATCGTTTATGGTGTCTTCCTTGGCAACGCGCTGATTGAAGAGTCTTTTGTTTTTTTCTCTGCGGTCATTTCTTCAATTATCTTTTCCGACTACAGGATGACAAGTGCTTCATGTTTTTATAAATATCATTAGTCTATATTCCAATTGACACAAACTCTTACTAGACCAAAAATAACAAAATGAAGAAACTTCAACGCTCATAAAGAATCTTAAATCGGTAAGACATAATTTTTAAATTGAATATGCTTTTCTTTAATTTAATCGTAGTATATAATTATTTTTACACTAAACGCATTCTTTATCAGTAAAATTTAAATATAGAAATTAGTATCATATGTGTGGTTAAAATAACATATATTATACACAGTAATCAAATATATTTAGTAAAAGCGACACAAAATATAAACTAAAATGGAGAATTTTATTAGGTCTTCAGACTGAAACTGCTAAACAAATATATCGTCTGTACTTCTGTAGTGTTATTTAAATATTTATTTTTTTGCATCAGTTGAAGATGTAGACTAACTTAAAGAATACAGCGTTTTAAAGTAGGGTTTGAGGTATATATATATATAAGATACATCATATTATTTGTTTTGTAAAAAATATTTATCAACTATGTGAAAACAATAATATTATATTTATAAAAATTAATCATTTTTAAAATAAAATGCTTTTCTACCAATAGTAAAATTGACACTTATATAAAATCATATTTTGCATCTGGATTTTCCAATAAAATTATTTTTAATAATACTTATAAATATTTATATCAGTTGACCCGTAAAATGTATTTCCGTAGACACGCAATAACGAGATACACTCATTTACGTTATAATATGACAGCATACATTATGCAAGACCAAATATTACATTTTTCTTTGAAAAAATTGTTCTCTTTGATGAAATTAACGATTTTTTAAACAGATTGATAATAAAAGTATCTCTTGAACGGTAATGTTTGTACCGGTTTTGTGACATAACGTCTTCTACTGATCGTTTAACGACTTCCTCAACTATACAAGACTATAAAGTGGCCATCTAAAGCCAGGAAGACTGTTCCAGTCTCGTCTCTCGCAGACTCCAAGTCCAAAACTACCAACACTAAAGATTAGAACTTTCTCCATCTAGACAGACCTGCAACTTTTGCAGTAGCATTACATCGCTGCCCTATTGGTATTGTAATTCTTATTAACTCCTGTTTATTCTAACACTGAGATAACAGCTTGAAGTCTTAGATTATTTTTACGGTAAAAAATACATTGGTTTTTCTTTTTTAATATAAATTAAACTATAAAATATGATTTAATTAACCACGATGACTATTCCAATATGTTTTTTTTGTATTTCAGCGATTGCAGACAAATATATTTAACTTCAACTCAAGGAGAAAAGATAACGCCAACTCAAGCCCAATATCGTACGAAACAGGACTACGAAACACTTCAACTGTTAATGGAACATTTTACCAACAGTCCCTGGATGCATACAATTATTATGAAATCCATCAAATGAATAGTATGCCACCACATCACATTAATATTTTTTTTTTAAATGATCAAATCAACGGATGCTTTTGCTCTAAAATTAATTTTAATTCTGGGTTCTCGAGGATAATTTGCAACTTAATTTTAATTGTTTTTTATTGTTCTCGATAAATTATTTATAAGAATCTCGAGATTTAAGAGCAGTTCACACTATACTACTACTAATTAAATATTATTTTTGTTCAATACATTGGTTTATTTACAAGTTTATTGCCGTCTTCAAAAAAAGATAACCAATAAATGGTTTTCGTAATGATGTAGATAGAGTGGATGTAGTAGATTGATAAGCAGTAGTGATAAATCATATTTTAAAATTTTGGGCTTACAATTTTTCACGCTTTAACCATGTTTTGCGATGCGGAATAAAACCAGATATTTGTAAAACTATTGTTCAATAAAGGCGTGCCCCTAGTGTAAGACCTACGAAAATGTTAAATGTTGGTGGGTCGTATTAATTGTACCGCACTTTTACTTTTTTAATTATTATCGTACATATGCTTCCATTGAACAGCACATCAACTCCCGGTGCTCACTACTCACGGTATGTTCAGCATTCAGGAATAAATCTAGGACTGCTTGTATACCAATTGCTTTTGGTCCGGTAAGTATTTTTGTATCCGTAAAATTTACTACCCGCAATTCACTGCCAGCTATCACTGGAAATTGACCGTCGCGTTGATTGGTCGCACAAACAATTTGGCATGTGTTTACTCACATCATAGTATTTATTTTATATTTTCTATGATGATTATATTTTTGGAATCCTATGAACCATTAGGGAAAATGCGGAAATAGGAAAAAGTGTATTATAATATTTACTAGGTGGACTATGTATTTTAAAAGTTATTTGTATCACTAAAATAACAAAAGAGACATTATTTAAACAATAAGTTTGTATTAAATAACACGATATTATATACAATATAACAATAAGTTAGGTAAGGTAAACCCTCAGACTCAGACCCACATCCCTAGTATTAATTACTTGGCGATAGTTTGTAGGCTAAAATTATTTTATATTGAATTGCAAGTGATAGTTTTTAAAATTATTGTTTCTTATTTACAATTTATCAATTATAAAAGATACAACTTGTCGATTGTATAAAAAGAGGCGAAACATGCAATGATGTTATGTCACCAATAGGATAGGCGATAGCTCCTTTAACATCCCAATATAATCATGATGATCTACAGGTAAAATTTGATCATTTTCTTTGTGATATGAAAAAGCTTTATGGGTAAAGTCACGATTTTATTAAACTATCAACAAACCATAAAACTCAGACAAGAATGCGTCTATAAAATAGCAATGACAAATATTACTTATAATATACGATTATATGGCAAATAGCGGAGGAAAGTTTCAATAATGTGATAAAAAATCGTTGGGAAAGTTTTTATTATTTTTTTATTGAGGCCATATGGCGTCGGCGCTTCCCATGAATAAATATTTCCCTCACGGCGTCGGTTACGTTGCGGTGCTGCGTTTCCCTGTGGCTACAATGCACATATAAAAATATCTGATGGAAAATCGTCGGATTCTCTATTTGAACATCAGCTGAAATAAAAATCTGTTAGCTAATATGATACATTAATCGTGAATTGTTTAGTTTTAATCTTTTATCATATATTATTTTTATCTTAAAGTTTCACTACATTCTCGATAATTTCAATCCGTGGATGGTTTTATTAGCTTCATATTTATTGTGTTTATACTAATATTTATCTACGCGGCTCATTTGTAAAGAGCTCTACTTAGTTCAGTATTAAGATAAAGTAAATAATATTATAGACAACGCCTAACAGTGCGTGCATTTGCTTTTTGATCTTGCTTAGTGTACATTTTACACGTTATAAATTGCACAAAATCTATCTTGTGGGCAAAGACAACACCTGGTGACATAAAATATTAAACATTTAATTTAGTAATATAATAACTATCATTTCATCCTCGTGTAATATGCTAAATTTTGTTTTTGCTTAACCCTCCTAGTGTCATCAAAGATATCAAACAAACCCTCTAATTGATAATTCATTATATAATATTATCGGGTCATCCAAAGAACATTATCGGCTGAGCTTAGGGTCGCTAACATGACTTGAGACGAAGCAATGAGGCTGTGAATCTTGGAGATCCCGTGTGGTTGCCATAATTATGATCTGAATGCGGGTCAGATACTGTCATAGAATAATTATATTTATACGATGTATTAATTTTTTAAATACATTTCTACTTTTAAATGTCCATCTAGCAAATATGTACTTCTTGTTTCAAATGTTTAGTGAAAAAGTATGTAGAAACATTCTAAATATTATCACGCTTCCAAATATTTTCGGCTACGTCAATTACATAAAGCATCGCTATATGTATTTACAAATACTTCATTATTTGATCTCCTTAAAATACCTCTCTTTTGTAAAATGTTATGTAATGAAGGGTTGAAAGACGATTCGCATTACTATATATTCTCGTATATTATCTATATTAAAATATCAGTCTTGAATTGAAGCTATTCACGGTGAAGTTTAAAACAATTATTTTCTTACTATACATTGTATAAACTATTCACTTATGAATCTTGTGACTTGACCATTTCAAATGCTTCTTTTTTTCTAAATGATGCGTATTTTTCTGCTATTCAAATATGTTTTCCCGTCCCATACATATCTGTAAGCGTTTATATTATATTTTTCGACTCAATACGTTCGGAAAATTTGATCAAATTTTCATTTGGTTGAATGCCAGATTCATAACTATCTGTTCCTTAATTTACGACTCAAAAGTAAAAGCTTTCCACATAAACGATATTTAAATAGTAGTTGCTTCGATAATGACCGATAATGATGCCAAAAACCACTTTAAATAACGCGCTTTTCTATCTTATCATTTCCCAGATAGCACTTACAAGTGAGTTGGCACACATATAAATAAAAGTGTGTACCAAAGTAAGTTCAAGTCAAGAACATTTAAAGCTTTTAACGCCGGTAGACGAGTCTACTTTTCGCTTTTCCGGTCGGAAGTTCCGGATTGTGTGGCCACTTTGTGTCAGGGCCAGCCCCCGGCGATAACTAACATAAGGGTATTATGTGTGTACTACATTTAAACTATACGAAGGAAATATGTATATATTTAAGTTTAAATAGATTTTTTAAATATCTTCAAAAAAATCATGCCTACAAATTGAATTTTATTGACTATATTCATTCTTTTAAATACGATATAAGCACAGGTATCTGAAAATGATTTCTTCAAAACATTATTTATGTTATGTATAATATGTACATGTATCAAAGTGAATATGATGCTGTGAATGGCGAAATAAACTGTTATACAAAATAACGAATTTATTAGCAATAAAAAGTAAAAAATCGTTGTTATTTTGTGTAAAGGCTGCAATGAAATTATTATTTAGATTAGAACATGAATAACAAACTGGAGTTTTTTTTCATTTATTCCCTATTCGCGGCTTAGTGACAGTTTATTACACGAAACCATTAAATAATATAATTAATGATAAAAGTTTGATCTAACGCGAATTCAATATTACCAATGTTTACTTTGTGATCTCGTTTTTGATAAAAAAAATAATAGAACTTGGCGAAAAAAATGAATTAATATGTTTATGATCATAAATTGATTACGAAATCATGAAAAATCAGCACCAACCCTGCTCCGAGTCAATGTGTCGTCGCAGGGTAAGACGCAGGACGCCTAATCCGCGTTATCTGGTTGTATGCCCAGCAGGCGGTGCCGATGGGCGGAAGCTTTCCCTTCTTATGCCTAGGCGGCAAGCTTTGCGCGAAATCCTGACTCGTTTGCATACATAAATAATACGGAATTGCTGTGAAGCGAGGCCATTTCAGCCTCCACGTCTGGACGCTACGAGGAAACAAGCAGAACTCGCATTCAGAAATAATAGAAAAATATACCAACGAAGGAGCAAATGACCAAGATTCAATATTCATGCAAAAGAGGTACGCTTTTCTTTGAGAGACCTTATATTATATTCATAATCGCTTTTTTTGGAATCTATTTTCATATGTCAGGTTTATAAAATAAGTTTTCCTTATTTTGCTTTGCGCTACCGGCTACCGGACCATCGTAAGTTCTATCTCAGTACCAAGGGTTGAAATATAAGATTGTTTATCAAAGGTTTCTGTATGGTATGATTTTTTCACGCCATCGCGGGAACGGTTCGAATCGATGTGGTAGTATTTCATTCCTCGCGAGCTTCATCTACAGTCTGCACTCACAAACCAAAATTATTATCGATTATTTTCATCAACATCTTAGCTTTATTAGTTTGATTTCACTTGTTGACGTTAAAACGTGATTTTTCAATAAACATGTCAGTTAACCCTCCAAAGACGAGCGTGACCATGGTCACAGTAAACACCGTTGTCTATTGATCCCACTATTCATCCTTTTTCTACCTGAATATCGTTGCTTTCACTCATATTTGGTTAAGAAGGGTACAGACTTCAGTTAGTCATCAGCCGCGAGGACAGAAACGGCCACCAAAAGGACATGCGATTTTTTGAATTTCCGTTTTTTTTAATGAACTTTTTGAAACTGTTAGTTATTTTTTTTATCAAAACATTAAATTATTTACAGTTCTTTTGCTAATATATATGTATTGAAATTATGTTGATCTAAAGAGGTCAAATTGTAAATATTTTTAAAAAATTCACGTTTTAGCTATATTTCAACTCCGAATGTTTGCGTGCCCATACGGTCACGCTCGTCTTTACTACTGTCCGTACACAATAGTACACGGTAATAAAAAGATGAGCATGACCATATAGCCATGCGGGGTTTCTATACAACGACTTTGCGTTTTGTTTTTTTTTTGTTGGGAATAAAAGTGTTATTCTGACCAAATAATAAATCATTTAAATTTATCAATGAGAGATTGAATTACAAATAATCATCTAAGAAATGTAAGTTGAGTGATGTAACTAATTTTCATTGAGTTTATAGTTATAAATTGTATACGTTAGGAAAATTATTATAGTTCTAAATTTTTAATTGAGATTTTTTTTTTAGTTTTAACGGTGCTGTAGCCATTAATCTATAAAAATTCGCAATCTATTCAAACAATCCTTGATCTAAAGTTTCATTTAACTATGATTGTTAAAATACTTCGTGATAAGTTTCTTCCTCAACTGTATATAATGTCAAGATATTGTAAGTTTACTTTAGATATTTAAAGCTATCGACCAAATATGGACATAAGAGCTTTATATCAAATTATCTATCTGGTTTAGGATCACGCCTGGATAAAATCCTCAACTCATTATAGACAGACAGACCTTTCAATGTTAAAATGGATGAAACCTGGACCTCGTCAAGATCAACTCAAAAAGGATTTCCTCAAGGGTCTGTGTTACTGTGTACATATATACACATGTGCAGTGTTTTCCCTTAGGTAAGTGGTGGAACGGAATTTCAGCACCTTTTTTCTCGACATTTTTAACGTTTTAAATCAATTTATTTTTATTTTCCTTTAAAAACTTTTGATTTTTTTGCCGAAAGACGTTTGAAAATATTGTTTACATAACAAAAGCATGAATCGCGAATTGAAAAAAGAATTATCAGAACTAAGTTTAGACCTACAAGATAGATTCTGTTCAAAGGCGTTGATATTTGTGATATCTATCTCTCCCACTCTTTCAATCTTAAAATTAACACGGCAAAACGAGAGCGATTCGTTAACCACTAGCCTTGTACCAGCCTTATCTTTCTACCCTTATATTATTTTAAAAAAATGTAATTTAAATAACTGAATAACAAGCAGTTCTCTTAAAAAAAACTCTGTTGAGATATCTCCATTGGGAAACCATATCTTCCATAATGAGAACGGACATGAATTATAAAAAAAAAACAAAGCTTGACAAGAATTGAGTTCCGTCACCTGATTTTTTTTAAAAGCACTGCATATATCACATTACTTCTGTCAGGGAAAATGATTTAATTATAACTCAGTACGAAGATTATATGGCCATTTTACCAAAATCTCGTAATCAACAAATTGCTATCACGCAATAAAGTTCAATCAGTAGGCAATACCGTACGTCTGGTGTGGCAACTGGAGAACCAAAATGAATACTCAAAAAAGAACGATAGTAATTTTTCCCTTGGGCCTCATTAGAAACCCCAATTTCGATAACATTCGTATCCACAATATATATATCAAGTAGTCCAATACAGTCAATTCTTTTGGACTCACCTTTGGTAAAAGATTTTATTTCAAGGAATACGCTGCGATCAAAAAACATCTAGCTAATGCTGCAAAAGGAAGATTGTACTTTATACATGCGAGAATCAAACTTACTCCCAAAAGCACGCTGCTCCTCTACACTCCAATATTTTTCCCAATTACCATGTATCTACATTGTACGTTATCACCCAGTATAGGCTTTTCACTAAGCAAGAATTTTCTATAAAAGAACTATTTTATAATTTAATTCTTGAAGTGTTTATCTTGAAAACAATTTTATTTTTAAGTTAATAAGCTACTTTTTTATTGAATTTTTTGATACATACATGTGTATTTTTAAATGATAAGAAATGGCGGGAGTATAGTCATATATAAGAAAATACAGTATAATATATTAATAGCGTAATTATATCACGAGAATATGCCTTCTCTAAGATCTTTTATAACCCTAAATAAGCTGACTGCAAATGCTTTACTTGCCCTAATTGCATAGTATATATTTCTAAAAACTTCGTTTGGAACTTGTTTAAGTGTGCAATTAACTTAATCCAAGCAAGCGTAATCTTATTTATAGACAAACTTTCGTATATAATTTTACAGCAAGCAAGAATTACAAACCACTCTAGACCAATAAACAATTATTAATTATTTTCGCTGCATTGGCAACTATACTTGTTTTAACATTCTGTTCCATTGTTATAAGTGAATATTATAAGATTTAATGATATGTCTGAATTAAATTACACAGGGAATAATATAAAAATTTATGAATGCAAAATGATATCGGAGATTGTACGTGCAAAATCTGTTCATTTCATTTTAAATATAAGTGAATATTATACACTGCAGCAGCTGGTTTTCATAACTTTAAACATTGTCATGGTCTGCATTATCTTAAATCAGAAACTTAGATGTGATACGTGAAAGCGTTATTTTTGGTTAACTAGTTAATAATTTGCATTCATCGCCTTGCGTACGTAATATCAACGTTCTTTCATAAAAAATCAGTGTAAGTAAACAGTGATAACTACTTTTTTATTGATAAAGAAGTCTTTCGAATACTGATAACAATAGCGCGGATACTAAGCAATCTATCGACTCAATAATTAAGGTGTATATCAAATATTAATTGAATTAACATTACATATTTAATTGTTTTTTGTAATAATAATCGTGTGCTGAGATGCAGGTGACGCAGCGCAGAGAAGCACAGAATTTCCAGGTGCTGGCAGGCTAGGCAGACACGTGCGATCAACGCATGCTGTCACGACAATGAATGACAAACAATGGAATTAAAATGTAAATTTCTTTACAAAATGACACTCAAGGTTCATTTTTAACGAGTAATTCAAATACCATTGCACAAAAAACACAATATTTAAGCTCTGCAAAGCAGTGGTCATGCAAGTGACACATTTGAATGACAAATAATGATCTACAACAACTCTTTTATATATTTTAAGAGTAGTCTTCATGAGTAGTATTGTATAATCAAAGTTCAGTTAATTAATTATTTTCTCAGTCACTTTCGTAGCGAAATCAAAAGAACCGTCCAAGCCCACACGCGTCAAGTAGGAATATGTGCCAGCTCCACAGTGCATTGCAGACCCATTAATGCTTTGAAAGTGTCTGCACGATAGCGTACGCAGGTCTGTGCATCTTCATGTAATACCAAATCCGTGCTGCCCTGCGCTGCGTCGCCTGCGTCTCAACATACGCTTAACATTTTATGAACGTGCAGTCCCAAGTTCAAGCACTTCAACGGCCTGTTTTCAGTCATTTTTTCGACCTACCTTTTTCAGATACTATAAAGATAGAAGGATGAATGTAACTTATGTTAGCAAATCGCGCGTTAGCAATCTCTCTGTTTTTAACATCTTGTCCTCTGGATCACAGACATCCAATCGTTTTGAAACAAATTCATAAATTTATTACAAAATAAAAATATGAACTTTTTATGCATGTTTTTATTAAAGGCTGCCAACCGCTCATTTGTATCATATCAACACGTCTGTATGTAAATCAAATAGTATCTATATTCCGAAAGTGAAAAAATTTTAATAGTCGGACTCCATACCAAAAAATACAAAAACTAAGGTTATTAATGTAAAAAATAACAACCACCAATAATTTACATCAGCGGTTGCATCCTTATGACGTTCAATATCCCACAGCATCCTTGTAAAATCTGAAAACACTAGCAAGCACAGCATGTGTCCCACTGGCCCATTGAAATTTATACCGAACGCTCTCGGAAAAGCGCACGTACTCTGATTGCGTTTGGTGCGGGACAACTTCACTTTAGTTCCAGCGGCGACAGATGGCACCATCTCCGCAAAATGCCGCCAAGAAAATGCGCCGAAAACGCCATGACATGAATTTCAATGATATTTTATAACTAGACCGATTCAAATTAAAGTGAAATTTTAAAACACAATTTATTGAATACAGACTCATAAAAATCATTATCAAATATAAACGGATCAATTTTATTGACATAATAGATAAATACATTTTGCAACTTCATATAAAACGGCAGGACAAACATTAACAAAAAAAGCAATTATTTTTGATTATGCAACACTTTATTTTGTATATATGACTAACGCATTTGTTCACTCGTCCAAAACACACTTCGTTAAACCACTGAAACGATAACAAAATTCATAAAGTGCATCGAAAATTTCATCAGACCATACAGCATTAATTATAATGTCCAAACCAAAATACACATGTCCATTTCAACATTCCGGTACAATGTTTCCAAAATGAACATGTAAGTTGTAAATTACTGTAGTCTGTTCACTCATAAATTACTCTTCCACTAAACGAAAACAACGGCTTCGTTCACGTTCGTATGAAATCAGAAAACTTTTTCCAGATCTCGCTAAAAATTCGCTTGCGTTTCTACGTGATGCAATTTCAATGTGTCTCAGATAATATTACTATCACCCTATTTTATTTACTAGAATAATCAGATTATTATACTCGACGGTACTTAAAATAACAGTAATTTAGTTATGTACCTAGTTTTACAAGTACTTGTGCATAAAATATGAGTGGTTGAATTAAGTAAACGATAACCTTATTTCAAATGTAAATTATTTATCATTTTTCACATTGTTTAAGATTTTTTTGTTAAAACCAGCGCGTCATACCCGTCTTTTAACCCCTACGTTACCATTCTGTAATTGTGGGTTCTAATCCTAAAATAACGGGACGTAGCGAAAGCGATTAGTTGACCATTATTTCTTTTCTAGCCCTATGCTTATGCCACTACTTTCATCGAAAAAAAAAATGAATAACAAGCAGTTCTCATAAAAAATCTTTGTGTAGATAAACTTCATATGCTCCAAATTAGGAGCAGACATTGTGAGAAAAAAAGTAATTACTCTTTTATGCACCTTACTAGTTCATATTTAAGTAAGCAAAATGTCCTATATTTCTTTTTTTAATATTGGTTTATGTGGTACTAAAATTGTTTTTTTTTAAATAAATCAAGTTTTAACCGGTTATACGTTTTATTTATTTGAAAAAAAACGAAAAACGGTTAGCTGCTAAGGACGGTTTATTGGATGCCTTACTCGTATGCAAATATTTTTTTTAATTTAACAAAGGGTCTAGATTTAATTCTGAAACAGGTCAGCCGTACGGTGCCTGCTTTGGTAAGCCGGCGAGCCTTGTCATTACTTACGGCCATTTTTCTACGTGTTACATGACGCTGCGTAACTTACAAACCGTTGCTGTTTGGGAAAAGTGTTTTCTGCCGTAACACGAGACTGGATGCATCACATGCAGTTAAGGACCCACGCTCACCCTGCCGCCACTTCCATAAATATCCTGAGCGGTTGGGTGGCCGAATAAAGCGAAATGCATTATTCTTGCGAAGCAGAAACCTACCCCACATTCCGGTACCCATTTATAACACTCCACCCCTATAAGATAGCTCACACTTGAGGTTCTCAACGTTCATGTACATTAATTAAAATACTTTATATAATAATTTGAAATCCTTTCATAAAAGAAACACTGTACTGGGACGTTTTGTAATACCAAAAATGTTTACGTCTGAAACCTTTTCAGGATAAAATAAAAATAAATATTTTGTACTAAAATTAATTTAACACAATTTAAAGGAACGGTTTAATTAGTCGCTATTATTTTCAACAGACTTAATTGAATTTGCTGAAAGTGCTCGAAAATCGGTCAAGTTGTGAAATTAGTGCAAATTTATGTTTAATTTTTATAACGCCTTTCCAAAAAGAATCCATTGAAATCCAAGAGCAATAAAATGGGGTATTTTATATTTACTACAAAAGAATTTTAATTACAAGAATCAAAAATATCAACCATGCCATGCGTGTCATAATAATAAACATTTTTGATCACTCTGCTTATAGTATCCGCTTTTCTAGACTTTAAAAATTCATTGCCTGTAATGATATTTTTGTTAAAATAAAATATTTGCCACATTATATGATTGATGAATTCGGCTTACTGTAGTTTTTTATTTATTAAAAAAAGATTTACAAACTAACTAAATCTTTAAAAAAATTCTAGTATGTGATAAGTATAATTACGTAAGTAACGGAACGATAGAAATTACAGAACACATGTAGCTTATACTGCCCTTTCAAAGAAGAAGACAGTAAGTCACTCTGGCAAAACCTCAAAACATGAAGTAGTTTTAAAATTGTACTACTTGTACTACTCAAATTGTATTATTTCACTTGCACTTGCTAAGGAATAAATTAACAAAATGCATTTATGTCTTAACAAACAAACATTAATTGCAACAAAGATATAATTTTTGCAGAAGATGACTATAATTTTAACGTATTACCATTTTTCACTGGGGATTTTAGCAGTAGTTTAGTGATTATTCTGCTTTTCAAGTTAACACCATTATACAGCTTTCAAAATTGTATATCAGATTACATTTATAACTTAATTTCACAAATAGCGTGAGTTGCTGCCCTTTTTCTTTTAATGGTAGTATATTGAGATTTTTTGTTTGTATTACTGTATTAGTAATAGGTATCATCAATAACGGGCTTTATTATATACACGAACGTATTTTTCGTAGCTAAGAAATACCTTTTCCAAAATCTCCATATTACGATATGAACAATAACTAAATTACTTTATTAATTGTCTCCAATATCCATTTATGTTAATTTCAACGCAATTTTCTGCATTCAAAAATTGTTTGTTCATAATATGTCTAGATACTTAATTCATAATATTAAATCATATAGTGCTATTGTAATGCCATAATGTTTTAACAAATTAATTAAGAATTCAAAAACTTTGATATTTGTTCTTCTAGTCTCCAGGCTCTAAAGTCTCTAAACCGTAGGGCGAAACAACGATTAAAGTGAATCTTTGTCGGTAGGTTCGCGTTTCCATAATGATGTGTTTATTTTCAGAGGGAACTAAATTCTATCACACTTTTTACTCTGGTGCTTTTCACTTCTTTCTCCGAAACCATATAAATTTTTCATTTATTCATATGAGCTTAGATATTCCATACAAATATTTAATAAATATTTTCAGTGAAATATTCTAAAACATTGGCAGGTGAATTTCAATTTTAAATTATAGTAACTACATATATCTTCTCGGATATGTGTAGCGAAATTTTTATTATATTCAAATTAATGCTATCGGCCAATACATGTTGGCAAACTCCATTTTGATATTTTAATAATTGAAATACCTTTAAACCTCGGTACAACGAATATCTAATTAACGGGCTTAAAATTTAACTATTTCTTAAATATGTTTTTAACTGTTAAAAACTTTCCGTAAAAGTTATATATTTACATATTCCCAAGAACAATCGATCATGAACACTGTTTTGCGCATGATTAGTACGCAGGATTTCTATTTAATTACATGTTTACAAAATTATATACATACGTCTTTTGAAGAATCTTTTCACTTGCATTGTATATAAATTTATCTTACCGTTTTATATCTCGAAAAATAAAAAAAGGTAGCGAAAAAAATCCTTTTTATAAAAGTAACTTTCGGCTTTAGTGACACCCTCTCATACAGCATTTGTACTTTATTTTTAGGTCTTACTATATTCGTGTCAATTTATTTTCCGGCGATTTAACTTTAAAATTTTAAACCATGACTTACAATTGAGATTTCATAGAAAATAAAATAACAATAATTTAATTAATGGTATTTATGACGATATCAAACGTTTATAGGTTATTTTGAATCCATGATTTATTATTTCGACAAAAATGGCTTGCTACAGTACACCATACTATAGTTTAATTGTACAATGGATCATTAATTGAAGTTTATGTCATTAGTATTTTCAGATGTTTTGAGTAAACTGCAAATAGATTTTTATTTTCACACATACATAGCTTCAAACAATGCGAATTCGATATTTATTTTAAGCAGAGATGCGTCACTACTTAATTAAGCGAGAGTTTTTAAATATGACTATACATTATAATCATTTACAGTATTTCCTCAATTATCAAGATTTGTATTTTTCTTCATATTATACTGTATCTATATTATTATCGATGGGCCAATCGAATATTATCTTTCATAAGCTGTTACAGATTATTAATTCAGAGAAGACGCAGACATTAATGACTCAAGATCTGAATAAGTTTCACTCACCCAGGGTGATAGAACAGACAAAAGTTCACAAATAAAAAAACCTACTCTACAATTTACTTGATAACCATTCTTTGATGTTATAATCTATATAACGTTATGATTGGTATTTTAAAATATGACTTCAGATCGAATTATTTTGTTTTCTCATATATTTCTAGTAAAATTTTCAAATTACAGGTTGCGAATTATCAAAAAAAAACAATTAACGCTAAATGCAGTTATTTAGATATCTCTATATAAATGATCGCGTGATTCCGAAATAGCTATCAACTATTTGGATGATTCTTAACTAGGTAAGACAACTTGTTGTGGTTGGTTGCAATCATTCGCCATTTCGGGGGTCTTTGTGGATCTGGGGATATTCTTCAGTCAGACCCATGCAGATAAAACGTGTTACAGTTTCGAAGTGCCATCTTAAGTATCACACAAATATAAACGTGTTTACTTTATTTACACTTTCAGAATATATAGATGTTCAAAATAAAAATCTGCCAAATTCAAAACAGTATTTTTTGGTAAAGTTGTTCATAGATATTGAACGGCGCCTCCTTTGCAAGATACATATCTGCACAAGCGTGATCGTAAAATTAATTCAGTTCCCGGAAGCACTGTCTATTTTCGCGCGAATTTGAGTTATTAGCGTCATTTATTAATTATCAATATTCATAAAGGTGAGTTATTGTACTCTGTATCCATAAACATTTTGGAACAGTAAACGAAAACATGTATTCCATTTTCAACGCGAAATATGACAAAAAGTTATGTAGTATTGCCGTATTGGCAATCACGCTAAAAGTATATTATTATAACTATCCGATTGAAAGATCCGACAATATTGTTCTTTACCTCTAACTGTCATATTAAGCACAATAATCGTATCAACATTTTTGATATATGTGCTCAACTATATTATTCTTATTGACCATGACAGTTTTCGATGGATTCGGCAGTTATTTTGTGGAAATTTAATTTTACGATTAAAATTTGTAACTTTGTTATTCCGCTGGTTGTTTCTTATTATGGCATGTTTAGTCCTTTTAAGAAGCATCTTCATACTAACTCTGTCGTGAGGTTTTTATAACGAATATAAAATTTATATCTTATGTTATTTTCCTGTCCAAAAACAAATAATTAAACGTGTAATTTGTACTTTTATTGTAATTGGTACAATTATTGGTTATGGTTATGGTTAGACTCATTAGAACCCAGTAGAAAGAAAAAAACAGAATTTGAAAAAATTGATTATACGAATATCTAAGAGGAGCCGAAAATATTTTAATATTCAATTGGAAACCCTAGTTAGGAAGTATGAAGACATCGCAGATATCCATCCGTATCTCAAATCCAAAAAAGTGTGGGTGAGAAGCAAATGTTCCAATTTTAAAAAAAATATTCTTCTCAATCTGTTAATGCAGAATTATAGAGTTAAAAATTCTTCAGTCGAATACAAAATGTTTGCTCAACGCATTTCACAAATTCATTGTGAATCACAATATTTTACAAGGTATAGAACACATAAATTGAATTAATTAATAATGCTTTTTTTACGTTTTTCTCAAAATGGCATCCTTAGTAGAATGCTGTATTAACTTTTGACTTTCTCATATATGTATTCGAATATTTGATTGGAGTCACTAGTGAGAAAGGATGAAGACATCGCATAAATCAATTGATAAGCCAATAAGTGAAAGTTACTATTCGGTGGTTCTAGCCCGTGACAACAACAGCTTTGACCACAAAGCTTCAAAACTAACATATTATATAAACATATAAATACAGATATTTTATATTTAATGTGTTCTGATTTACTTGCGCTTACACGTAAACGGAGTAGAGCGATGATACACAGCCCCTTCTCGGACCCTTTATTTATTTTTATTGGGGCTTGAATGTTTCTATAATATAATGAAAAAAACAATATTTCACTTTGAAACCTTTTGATTTTTTATAGGAAACCATTGGGTTAATGTCTCACGATGTGAAATACTGATCTATAGCCTTCTTCTTGGATCTTTCATTGACCTTTCATTCTTCATATTGAAAATCAAAAACTTAATGCACTAGTTTAAGTTTTTGAATAGATGAAACATAATTTATTTCAAACCTTATTACAAATGTCAGGCAGTTGTTGTAGGCGATCTGCGATTTCTTGGGTTACAATTGACAACAAATTTTGAAGAAATAGTCTTCTTATTAAAACAAAATTATGTTTTTCCACTTCAAAAGAGTCAATTTAAAAAAGAGTGCTACATAGAAATTATGTGGAGTTTAAACTTGCGTACTGGAACAAAAATATTGACCTGAATTCCATCCCATGGGTGGGACTCAGAACCTTCCAATCATAAAATAAACAAGGCAAAGATAGAGCAATTGGTTAAACATTAGTCCTATATATCTCTTCTTACTCTCTTCAAAAAAGAAGTAAAATAACTGAATAACAAGCAGTTCTCGTAAGAAAACTGCTGTCGAAATACTTCAACTAGGAAGAAGAAATTGGATTAGAAAAAAATAGTACGTAAAAAGTTTGGCAAGAAGTGAGTTCCGACACCTTTTTTTTTAAAAAAAAGCACTGCGTGTATCTAGAATAATATTATATAATATTATGTAATTCTTGTGTTCATGTGGTACTACGGTTGACACGGGCGGTTGCGCTTGACAGAGTAACTGAACATGGAACCTTGACCAATTCCTAACCAGCGTAGCCTTGACAACTTGGAAATGGGAAGATCCATCAGATTGTTGCATGAAAATTTAACGGCCATTACTTCCGCCGAGTACAATAGACTTCTGATTCTCTATTCTGGAGATAGTGAGGGGATTGAACTGATAATCTTCACAGAGTACAGACGGATGTGACTCAAGAATTTATTTTATAACTGGCTAAAATTAAAATAGCAGCGATCAATAATTCATATGATAGTTTTATTTATTATGTAATATAAACAATTTTATATATAACATTGTTGTTTTAGTAGAATTAGACAATAGCGTCGTATTACGTCTAGTGCAGTGGTTCTCATGTGCGGCCACCACCAGCTTAATAGTAAATTTTGATATTTAAAATAATGTCTTTTATTGAATATAATTGTGTATGTTGATCCATTTTTTTAATTAACGCAACCGCTATCTTTATCACATATAAAAACAAAAATTCGGTGCGGCTACAAGACATTTCCATATGTTGATGTTTATAATGCGGCCACAGTAAAATTTTACGTGAGAACCACTGGTCTAATGGTAAGAATTTCACATTAACAATCAGATATATTTGTCCTTGCAAAAAAAAAAATTGAGATTGCGCATCGCAAGCGTTTGTGATTTGTAAACTTAAAATAACTCTCGTTGATTTTATCTTAGATCAAATTAATTAAAAAATATTTAACTCTTCGACAGTTATTTATTAATAAATTATTTCTTTTTTAAATTATTTTTTTATACTGTTTTACTCTTATTATTTTATACTCATCTTTATCGAATAATACCACACGATTTATAAAAACAAAAACCCTCGGAGCTGGGCGAAAGTTACCCGCGTTGACTGTAACTGTATTCGATTTGTTTAACGTTTTATACAATTTTCAAAAATAAATAGCGAATTTTCTTTAGATGCAATTTTTTCTTTAAAAAAAGGAAAACGCCACTGACTCCCTGTTTATTTTTTGCAGAGAAATGTTATTATGTAATATTAATTAAAAAGGCTTAACTCAACTGAGATGTTTTGAAAACCCTATTAAGGTTGATTCTATCAATTACACGAAGTCACTTTTAATTATATGTGTTGCTGTAGACCACTACACTCACCCTTAAAGCTATAACAGTATAACAATTTTATACAATTTTACGTAATTTTCGTCCATCATTTTCTCCAAATGTAAAGAACCCTGGATCCAGTAAATATGGATGAACTCAGTGGGCGCGCTGGAAACATAGGTAACGGTGCAACGTAGAATCTGCTATGGTGAATGTGGTTACAGGTGAATACATTCTATTGACCATTAACGGTTCACGAGACACGCTCGAAATTCAATGATTTAACATCCACTAAACTTTGATTAATGACGGCAATTCTAGACAACGACTTGACTGGAGATGAACATATACGCTATCTAAGGTTTTAGAAATCAAATTCTTCATACTTAACATAACCTGCAACTCATTCAACGTTTATGTACAGCCCAAAACAATTACATATAGTCACCAGTAGAGGCAGATTAAGCACATGGAGGACCTGTTTTTTGGATAACATAAAAACATCAGAAAATTCCATTTAAAATGATAAAAATAAATTAAAATCTGAACAAAAAGTATATGGGTTGTATAATATAAAATATTTTTGAGGCCTTTAAGATTTGGAGGCCCCAAGCGCGCGCCTCATTCGCTTATAGGTTAATCCGCCACTAGTCACCAGTAATTATTAGGAATTGAGGGGTATCTCTAATACTCATAATGTTTTTTTTTTTTAATTTCCTTTTTAGGGATGGTATAACATAAATGTAACTAGTGTTAAAGTCGATCTGTCAAACGTCAACGATTAACGGAATTTTGTTTTACTCTTTCAAGTTTTTTATGTCTGAT
The DNA here is from genome assembly GCA_031772345.1 of Himalopsyche anomala. NCBI lineage: Eukaryota > Metazoa > Arthropoda > Insecta > Trichoptera > Rhyacophilidae > Himalopsyche > Himalopsyche anomala. Next base: position 25,868,917 of record CM062821.1, read on the forward strand.
TTATCAGGTTATACGTATCGGAGTGATTGTAATGAGATACATACGCTTCACTACATGCTACTTGGTGGGCTTACATAAATTAGTGACCATAGTCACAATTATTATATTCAAATTATACCAACCGTAAAAAAGAAATACAAAAAACAGTATTATAGACCCCCTTAATTAGTGTCTAGGTCGTAATCAATGTGAGAATAGTTTCGCATAATATGCTTTTTCAAATATCTTTTCGTTTTCAACACTTTGAGTAAACGAATGAATATTTTGAATACATTTGTATTGTCGTGAACCTATTTACATTTATGCATTATTTTGTATGGTGTCCTTGTGCAAAAATTTTATCTAAAAATTGTGAATAAATATATAAAATTAATGTTTTATATCGACTGTGGAAAGGAAAAAGGACGAAACCCACAGTTTTCCACAGTCGATATAATAATTATATTATATATAGCAGTAAACTTGATGTTATATTTACGTCTTGTTTTACAATTATTATGGTGCTACTCACATAAAGTATCAAAACTTGGTATATAGTTCAGAGGAAAAAACGGTCGAGTATGTCAGGTTTTAATACCTAGTTGGCTCAATTTTAATCGTTTTAATACCATTTTTTCATGATGATGATAATTATTTAAAAATAAATTAAAAGTCAATGAATGAAAGAGCTTTGAGTCCTTGCGCAAGATTTTTTTTTGTCAATTATTGTGCAATGTTCATACGGATAAAATTGTCATATACCGAAGTCTAAAATAATGGTTGACAAAAGAGAGAAAGTGCGAGGAGAATCATAATTTATTCCGAATAGATTAGTGAATGAAAAACTGGTGAAATGCAGAAACAAAAGGCACCAGCATATTTTCTATAACTGTACTATGATACATATTAATTAATTTTGAAAGTGACACGAAAACTTCGATAATATCGTCAATACGTTAAGACAATTATTTTTTAAAAATCCGTTTTATGGTTTCGATGAATGAGTTTATTAAATTCCCCATTCTTTATATTTATAATATCACGAAAGTCTGTCTTATGAAAATCGCGTCAACATGTATGTATGTATGAAAAATTTGAATTTTTAAATTACTTTTTTTGTTTATTTGACATTATTCATTGTTAAGCTGCACAGAAATTGTAGTACAACGGAGAAAAAATTAATGTAAAAAATATAACCAAAATATTAACAAACTTCATGAAAATTAAGTTTTTGTTTTCCGTATCTTCAATTGATAATAACGAAATAGTGTTTTGTTTTCAATCATTCGTTGAAAGTCACTTCTACTTAAACTGGCTTTTTTCCGTATTTATTTATTCTTATCAATTTTTCAACAAAGTACTTAATATATTTTTTATAATACATGTTTTCTATTTTTTTGCTTTATCGATAATAAATTAATAAAATTAATTTGAAACATGGGCGAAAACATTTGGAGTCACATCGCGAACTGTGATAATCAAATCACTTGTTAAAATAGTAGATAGAGAATAAAAAATAACTATCGTTCTAAACTGTGTTGTTTGGCGATTGCGCCATCACAAAGTCGTCGGTCATCATAATTATTACGCATGACGATGAACAGTGGTACTAGTATATTCAAAAAATGTTATGTTCATTGGAAAACAGTACAGCCAACACCAACCAGGGTGCCCCTGAGATGACCGGACGCGGAACAATGAACGAACCGGAAATGACCCTCCCCTCCTCCCGACCCTTTCCACTACAGCAACCAGCAGGTAGCGCACGAATCTGGTGCATAATTTCGATAAAAAAATAATGTACCAAAGAATTAGTGTTTCTAAACATTATACACATTTTAGAAATTGTCGAAATATTTTTTCCATTATAATGTATAATATTTACGAATTAACATATCCTCCGATGTCAATTATTAGTTTTTTTTACGTAGCAAAAATAGATAACTATTTACAAAAAAATGAATGAAAATATCTTTCAAATAAAACTAAAAGTATGACGAACGATATCCACATAAGAATTAAAAACGTTTTTTAATTAAACTTATCGTATTCACACATTAACATAATCAGTATTCGTAAGGGGTATTTCTTAATTGGTTTTTACAATTTAAAGCTATCAGTTGACAAAATTATTAGAAACATAAGAATTATTCTGTGCCCACCAATATATACATAAATAATATATAATAAAAATTTAAATCAGCCAAAAAACCGAGAGCTCGCTTGACGTTTCGCATTCCGCATCATTTCATTGCGTAAATAAACTTTGCAAAAATATTAAAAAAAAAATATATTATCAAATTGTATAAAACACCACCATATACGTCAAATTATATTTGTAAAGATGCACATCATGATTTTGTATAATTTCAACAGTTTTAACGTAATAAATTGAACAATTATTACTTAAAAAGGTATCAGATAATATTTTGAAGTTTTTTCGATCAAAAAAAAAAAAAAACGAGCATTCAAAAACAACCGTTTGGGAAGCTTTGTTGTTTATGAGTCTACGGTCCGTCAACTTGGTCTCTCACTATTGTGCTTTAGTTTTATCGAAGCTTTTGAGCTGCCTTATTCTTTACCCCGCGTAATATTTTCTCACGTTAAAATTGATTAATTTTTTTTAATTAATTTCATTGCATATATTTGCAATTTAATACGTGATGTACAATTGTGGAATCAGTTTTTAATGAAAAGTGCTATATATTATTATAATAGTTATTATTATAAAACTATGATTTTCTACCAAAAACTGTGCTTATTTTAACGAGTGAAGTGGTTCATTTATAATTATCATTATTAAAAAATGTGTGCATTTTAAAAAGCCGTAAAATTCACTTATACATTTTTAATTAAATTTAAATAGTAATGAAAATAATTGCAGTGAAAATGAACAGATATAATATTATCTGTCTATGTTCTTGTAATATAATAAAATTGACAACGCGTTAATTATGATGGACCCGGTACATAATCTCTCGATAATTCTGAATCAAAGGTTAGTAACATACAAAGAAAGCAGCAAAACTATTCCATTGTATTGTATTATATTATATGCTGTGTGTTTAGTATGCATATAAAAAAAATTAATGAAAATTAAAATTGTTAAAATGTAGTTGTGTGCAGGCTAATAAAAAAAAAATATCTATACATATATTATGCAACTGCATGCAGCGGTGGGCTGCCAACATGTTAACAAGTGGCTCGCTTATTTTCAGAGCTATTTGTGGTGTTCTGAGTAAAAAGCGATTTTTATTTGATGATCACTTATACAAGTAAACACAATAATTTTTGAGGCAATCGAATGTATACTACTTTATAGTTAAACCATCGTTCATAGTATATTAATATATGTCAGAAATTGTAGTTTAGTACTGATTCGATTTGGGAATATTGTTTTTTTTTCACTTTAACAAGGGGCTCGCGCGAGCCCCCTCCAGCCCATCCTTGACTGCATGAGACTTTCCGCCACTAAGAACTGCGACACCGATAAACCGGTTAGTCGGTATAACAATTCGTAGTATCGACAGCAAAATCATCAAACGGTTTTTAAAAATATTTTTTATAGAATTTATAATAGAAAGAAGATTGTTATTTCGCATATTTTTATAGTTAAAACAATTCCAATAAATGCTAATAGCAGTCAAATTCTAATAAAAACACTAAATTTTTTATTTAGTTTTTTATTGTGTGATAAAATACGAAAAAAAATATAATTTTATTATTTTTTTCCAAATTTAGTATTTAAAAAAAAAATTTAACATACTTGTTTGACACATGAACATGATGGATGTTTTCAAAGAAGAAATTCCGGTAAGTTGTGTTATGCCAAACCAAAATCACAGAGATTTTTACCGAATTAACTATGTTATATATCAGGAATGGCGACCCTACGGCACGCGTGCCCGAGGTGGCACGTTTGAGAATTTGGATGGCACGCGAACGATTTACAAGTTCAAAAAAAATATTTTTTTATGTTTAAAAAATTTAAATTTTGATTAAATAATACGTGAATTATTAATTTATCCCGTTTTATTAATTTTCAAATGTTTCCCAAGATAAACGACAAACGCTTAAAAAAATTATCATTTGTTTTTTCTATTTTGCTAAAAAAAAATGAATGCTTGGACACGACACACAGTCGACAAATAATATTTGAGAATTTTTGGCTCGCGGATCCAAAAAGGTTCGTCATCCCTGTTATATATAATATATTATGAAACTGTGTACACATATTAAAAAAAAAAAAAAAAAATAGTTTCTTGAATAATGATTATTTTTCTCACTCAAAACTCAATCAGAGTACACATACAGATGGAAATAAGAATATTTCTTGCCAACTAAGATGAGCATTTCAATACAGTAAACGTTCCATTCCTAATCACAAAGGACTCAATAATTTGAAGGATTTTTTCATTCAATAAATTACTACAACTGACAACTTAGTTTTGTTAAGAAATTCACAAAGATTTAAGAAAGATTTGTTTGCTGATTTTTATCCTCTCTATAAAGTGTGATTGTATTCTCGCTCAAGGTGTGAGACACGTGTGATTCGCCTGCTAAGAACATGGGGGTTATGGAGTATACTATTAATGCTCCCTGTCCAAGCGCAAGAACCCACAGTGATCCTCAACCAGGGAGCTGTAATAGGGGTAACATTTTCTTGATAATTATTTTTACAAATACAATGAATCCATAACAAAGTTTTTTTTTTTATTAAAAATTTATGTTGCAAGGTGAAAATTTATCCGGAATCATCGCGAATCCCTATTGATGCCTTTTTGGGAATACCTTATGCTGCAGCTCCGATTGGTCGTCTAAGATTTTCAGTAAGTCATAAATAAATTCAATAGCCCGATAAAAAATATAATTTATTTCAATCTCTGTCTAGTTATATTTGAATAAAGCCAAATATTAAGAAGTATTTTTCTTTATGTACGTCCATAAAATTAACACAAATTAAGATAGTCACTAACGAAATTTTGTTATCGAAAAAATCTCAGATTTTAAAAACCTTTGACTACATTATAGCAATGCTACTAAAGATATCCCAGGATTAAATAAAGAAAGTTTGGCAAAAAAATCTTTGTAATCTTTAACCAACTACTTTTTATTATAATCATTGTGTTCATTAAGGTGTATGTGAATGATATGAACTGTGTCTATGCTAATAAAAGATGGTAACATAAATTTGCTACTGACCTTTAAATTCAACCAACCTAAGTAAATAATTTTAGCATTAAATACAATGAGGAGACAATATATGAATGGCAACTAGCAACAACCCCTTATATTAATAGTATTATATTGTTAAGATAACATTAGATATAATCATCTGTAACGTAAAACTTCTGCAGACTCACAACCATCCGACAAGCTGGGTTAATTTACTTTTGCACTCATTGGATTCCTGATTGGTATTTATCAGTAACAAGTTTTTTTCAATTTTATTCTGGTATGCGATATTAATTAGATAAACCTTTAAAATAGGCATATGCATCTTTGTAATAAAAGCCCCAAACTTAATGCACTTCAGCAACTAGAAATCAATAGGCATAATCAAGACATCTTAAATAAACAAACAATTATCAATCCATCACAGTTACTAAAACCCCTAATGTAACTAATAATAAATATCAGTTTAATTTATCCTAATTTATCTTGAAAAATGCCATATTGCTCATTGTTCTTGGGAATACTAAAGTCATATTTAATAAATGTAATAGTATAATTGTAATATAAATTAGGATGTTTTACAGTAAATAACAAGTTGTATTGTGTATCTCTTTTATGCCATTATATATAGCTGAGCAAATGCAGGTTTAAACAAAGTTATGATCAGGGCTTTTTTTACCCTGTAATGCGGCGGAACGGCGTTCCGACACCTTTTTTTCTCGAAATTTTAATAAATGCTTAATTTTATTTTTTCTATTTTAAAATATGTATATTTTGTTTTATTTTCTATGCATTATATGAAAAGCCTTCATTAATTCTATCAAAATGATATTCGAATAAATAATAAATAATATACCTTCTTAGAAAATGTTCGAAAAAAGTGCGTTCCGGCACCTTTTTTTTCAAAAAAAAGCACTAGTTATGATGATGGCGTGCGTATATAATAGGCGAAATAGCTTTAAATTAATATTATAAAAAACTGTAGAATTAAATATGTTGATATTTTTAACTTATTACAATGGAGTTCTACCAAGTAAATGCCAATTCAATCAATTAATTTAAAATAGGCTCCTGAAAAACACAAAGGCTGGAAGGGACCACTCTACGCCTTAGACTTAGGATCTCCATGCCTGCAAGCAAGTTTGGTTAATGAACCGAATTCAGTTGAGAAACAACATAGTGAAGATTGCTTATACCTGAATATATGGGCGCCAGAGGTATGTGTTTGACAGGTATTATATGTACATAATAGGCATATATATAATATATTCTAATTTATTCAACCATTTAAATATTATCCAAATATATTTTTGTGTAACTCCATCTCATTTTTTTCTTTGCTATGATTTTTTTATGTCACTTTCAAACAATGACAACTAGAATTATTAATCAATATATTTAGTGAGATTCATCATCTATATAGGTAATTACACTTTAAAATTTTCTGTGGCCCTCAATAAAATAGTTATACTCATTTTCATATTTGAATAGTAAACATCAAAAAAAGACACTATTTTACCATGATAGGTGATTTTAAAAGTAACAAACCTTTCATTTCAAAAAAATATTTGGCTTTGAGGATTATTAATAATGTTTGACACTTACAGAAAGGTCAGCGCACTGAGAAGCTTCCGGTTGTGATAATATTTCACAGCCCTTCATTTGGCGGAGGAGTCCGAACCCCTTCACTTCCAGGTCAAGACTTAGCAGCGGAAGGCCTGATCGTAGTCAGCGCAGCCCACAGACTCGGGGTGTTCGGCTTCCTCTGCTTGGGTGCACCAGAAGCTCGTGGAAACTTGGGTCTGTTGGACCAGTATTTTGCTCTGCTATGGGTCCGTGAAAACATTGGGAGATTTGGCGGTGACCCTGATTCCGTCACTCTCATGGGACACTCAGCCGGAGCCACCAGTATTATCTATCACATGATATCGCCAAGAACTAAAGGTTTGTAATAACATTGTAAGACTAGAAACCTTTATATCACTGTAATTATTCAGCAGATTGGTTTTAGTCCATTTATCCACTAAATATTTTGAAAGACAACAATTTTCTTACTAAGCCCCTTAATTAATAACAGACTATTCTTTGATCACTCACTAATTTACTAAGACCACTAAGACCCAATCTTATTATAATTTTTGCTTATCTTCAAAGGATATCTTATTTTCTATGTACAATAAATATTTTTTTTTATTCATAAAGAGGAGATTTATTCATGTAAAACTCGAAAGCTATTTTTTTAAACGAATTTTCTTTTCCAATTTCTTCCAATGAACAATGGTCAGTTACATAAACGGTTACATATTATATGTGAAAAAATTATAAAAAACTGTATTTCTGACGAAGAGTATTAATTTTAAAATGTAAGCTAAAAGATGAAGAAATATTCTGAAAAATAATTTTGACTCAGCCCTGTTTTTGATTTACCTATTTATAACTATTTCTGCACTAATCAATTATGCTCATTTTCAAGTTATTTAGAAACTATTTAAATCCATAAATGTAATCAAAAGTTGCTATCTCTAAAGTAAAAAAGTAAATTTTTTGTTTATTAAAATGTTTTGAATATAAACATTGCTCAAACCGAATTGGTAATTAAAAACCATGATTATAAAATAGCACAATATGGACTCACTTGTAAAATTTATCTGAAAATAAATAGCTGATCTACTCTTTCATATATGATGGAGATGACCACTTTTATTTTGTAATGCCACATATACAGTTGAGTAGCAAAACTTATTTACCATCATAAAATGTGAAAAATGTTTTTTTTGAGATAATCAAGATAAAAAAAAATGTGAAGACCTATTTTCCTGTCATCTGTCAATCTTTTTTATGGTATTCATTGTGTTCCAGCACTGTTTTCCAGAGCTATTATAATGTCAGGTAGCATTGCACCAATCTGGACTGAAGCAAATGTTACCCGTTCTTCGAAGTCTATAGCACTAACATTAGGATGTTTCTTTGACTCTCCCAAGGAAATAGTTCAATGCCTCAGGGAAAGATCCAGTGATGATATTATCAAGGCAGTAAACTCTCAGGTAAGTGCTCCCAAGAATTATTTAAACATTTTGGCTGTCAGGAATGAGACTATAATACTAAGTCAAAATCTACATTAAATTTTAAAATCTACATATTTATACTGTATGTAAAAAATAAGAATTGTTCCAGGGTGGAAATTGGACAGATATGATGATACCCTTGGTTGACAATTTTCTTCAAAAGAATGATCAATACATTCCATTGAGTCCTAAGCAAGCATTATCAACCGGAAACTTTCACCAAATACCCATTTTGACTGGCATCACTAACTTAGAAGCCACAGATTCCAGCGGTAATCATTGCATTGTTTATACTCACTTACATAAAAATCAATCCAGTATTTTAAGATAAAGAATAATGATTTTCTGACTGTATTATCTATAAATTAATAGTCGATAAGGTTCGTTCGTACGTTTGTTTGTTTGTTTGTATGGTCGCGATTTCACCTTTTCGATGACGTCAAGAAAGATGGCAAACTTTTGAGAGACTGGATAAAAAATTATAATTTAGAAAGAAAAAAATTGTTCAGTTTAAAACAAATATTTACTATCTTTCATAGATTCAGTGGTAACTTTGTGGAAGCTCATTTTTAATATAAAATTAAATTTGATTACTTTGTTATTTCACTTGTATTACAAAATGTGACACGTGTTTCGCCACTTTAAGCAGCATCATCATACTTAATATCATAAGACTTAGAAATAAACTAAAAATTGATTATGACTCTTAAGTTATAAATTACAAAATAAAAGTCAGGCTTTGTCCTTTTCTACTGAACTCAAGTTGGGGGTAAGATACAAACTTTGATAGCACTAATTATGTATAAACAAATTACTTACATTAAGTACGGTAAATCATAGTGGAAATAAATTCAACAATCGTGATTCGCCTATCTTAATCTAAAATAAAAAGGGAAAATTAGTAAATAACAGAATACTTGCTAGAATAATAGCTGTTGAAGATTTTTAAATTTGCTTGTCCATAGAACTGAACATTTGAATTCAATGTATTATAATTCATTTTAAATAATTTGATTAAAAAAATCAACACAATCAAAAATTCAACAGAAAGAATTATCAGCCAGTTTCAATTTATTTCATGAAATAGTAGTTCCAACTCAAATGCTAATCTTTTAGAATTCATTGTCAGCTATGCATTTGATTTTACCACCTCTAAGAAAAAACTAAAAAGATTCCCATTTCATTATGTTATATATCCAAAATAATTCATTACTCACTCCCATCAATCTAAAACTCTAGGATTAGATTGAGCCAAACTGCTTTGCCTGATATTTAAATGATTGCTCGTGCCTTAAGTGTTAACTATTTCAACAAATAAAAAAATACTGTGAGTTACAAAAAATCAATCATGTACAATATTTGTTTCTAGAACACTGGCAAGATCTCGCCCGACAAGGATATCACCAACTGCGACACTACGTAGATCACACAGCCATTCCCAATGTGATGGCACTATATAAACTGAATTCCAGTCCAAATTCAAAACAAATTCGAGAACTCATCAAATGGGAGTATACTGAAAGAACAAAAGATGGTGACGCATGGGGTCTTCTACAGCAGCTTAGGGCTTTATACTCAGATGCTCTTTATGATGCACCCCACGCAAAGCTGGTCTCAATGCTCGTCAAATCAACCCAACCTCTTTATGTTTATCGGTATCGCCAAGCTGGCGGAGTGGACCTCTTTGGAAAAAAATCAAACTCTTCGGGTAAGTTTTCAATATGTCAACCTATGTGTAAATATATATTATTTTATATACACGACACATTGCACCAAATCTCTCAAAGGGGAAGTTTTAGAATTGTGATATTTACAGTATGCTTTCTGCTTTATTTTATTTTAGTCTATGACTTCCCTTATTCTCTTCAAAAAAGAAAGCTCGAGCAACTGAGAAACAAGCAGTTCTCATAGAAAAACTTCTATTGAGATACCTCCACTCTTTATTGTGTTTGACAAATCTAGATGAATGTAACTATGTCACCCCTTCCCGATTTACTTTAATATAACCCTAGGTTTTAACCTTTTGACGGTATTGGTGTAGCGATTCATATCTCAGTATGTAAGCATAAAATTCAGTTATTTCTGTGTTATAAACACTAATATTATTTTATAATTTGTAAAATAGTTTAGTCACACACAGAATATTTTAGGATGGTATTTAAGGGTTACTCATGCTTAGGGTTGTCAGAAACCGGGACACCCTACCTCCAGATTTTTTTTTGATTTAAGTATATTAAATTATAATTATTTCCTTAAGTTTTAATATTTATCATTTATTAATAGGAATAAAACCAGTTTTAAACATATAAAAAATAATACAATAAACACAAAATATAATACAATATAGCGTGAATATCACGGGTTCCGAACCTGGGGGTCGCCATATAGCAAATCGAGGATTTCAAATTCCTCAGTGAGTTAAAAAAAAAAAGGAGCTTCGGAGACAATCCGGGCAAAAAGTAAATCGAGTATTTCAAATTCCTCAGGGGGGTCGCTAGTCACACGGCTTTTATAAAAAGGGGTCACCACCCGAAAAAGGTTGGGAACCTATGGTGTACAAAAACATATTTAAAGAATAAAGAGCAGTATATTAATATGTGCTGGTTTTTTTAAATTAATAAGTTATACCTATTTTTTTATACTTCTCACTAGATTTAAATGTATTTTAAACGTATTGTATACGCCTGTATTTTTTTGTAAAACGGGACTTTTGGGCGTTCCGAAAGGTTTGTTCGGGACACTGGGACACGAGACTCAAAACTGTTGACAGTCCCGATTAATCAGGACCTCTGACAACCCTACTCATGATTCTACTTTCTATTATCACTAACATCAGTTGTGAAAATCCTCATATTTTCTACATATTTTGTACATTATTACACTATAGAAATTTAGGTTGACGGTCTCTCACTCACGGAGGCCGATACTAGCCGTTTAATGACTTAATTCAAAAAAATACTTATCCATATTATGCAATCAATTGAGTTAATGATTTCACTTTTTTTGGGTGTCATTTTTATATGTGGTTGAAGGAGATATTTCATGTTCAATCAAAACTATTTTAGTTAGCCTTGCAACTGTAATAGCTCATAGAGGGTGGATTATTCAATAAGAATGACCTCTTTAGCACACTGGTGCAAAAGCAGAACGGAAGCGGACCGGTATGATGCACAACCTTATGAGAGTACGTCAGCTTTCGTTCCGTTTCCACGTCTGTGTGCTAACAGTGTGAAATAGCTTGAGAAGCAAGTGCGAGAGTAGTGCGTAATGGCGCACTACTAACAGAAGCTTGGTTCGTGCTATAAACCAAGGCATTATTTTTATTAACATTTCAAATCCTCATATAGATAAAATTTACCAACCTAACTATTAATAAATTTCTAAGCACAGTAATTATAGCCCCTCGAGTAGCATCTGCGATAACATAATCTCAACCAAATAAGCCCAGAGTGTCAATTAAGATTGTTCTGATTGTTTATTTTAGGGGCAGCCCATGGTTCTGAACTACCATATTTATTTGGACCGACACTTTTCCAACAACTTACCAGGCGAAGGCTTACTGCACCAGAAGAAAGACTAAGTAAACGAATGAGAGTTATGTGGTCTGAATTTGTGAAATTTGGGTAAGGGCTAGTGCCACATTTCTACACAACATCAAATAAACTCTCTATTTCTTCAGTTCTTTGACAACATAATCAATTGAAATGTAGGAGCATCTTCACTTGCAAATAAGTCAGGCTTCGATTAATTGTATATCAATCTATACAGTGGCGGATTAAGCACTGCCGAGGCCCCAGGCGCAATACATTTTGGAGGCCCCTCTTTCGGAGTGCAGAACACGTTGTAAAAAAAAATCGTTGGTGTTTTTCAATACCAAGTAAATTTGTCGTTTTTATAGCAAAATTGCAAACCTGCAAAAAAATAAATAAAAAAAGATAAAAATTATCCACATATGAGTGCAAAAGAATACTTTTATAATTTAAGATTTCGACTGGGGGTGCTTGGTGGAATATCAATATTAAATTTGAAACGTTCAAATTATGTACATTCACACAAGTTTTGTTACTAACGACCCGGGTTTTGCCTTTCGGAATCTTCGGGCGTTCAAGTGCCCGTATGAACTTGAACTGACGTTCAGTAAATAAATGTATCACTAAAATTAAGGCTTTTGTTGGCAAAATGGATTAACTCATGAGAATGCCTACAGATTGATTTCTGTTCCTAGGCATGGATGTTTATGATGTCTAAAAATCCCTTCCACTTATGAAATCCCAAACAACGCAGATAAATGAAATCCCAGTGAGGACAATAACCTTATCACTTATACTGTTCTAACCTAATCTTTCTCTCCCTACTTTCCTAAAAAAATATGGATTGAGTAACTTTTAGCAGTAGTTTTCTTAGAAAAACGTCCGTTAAGAAAAACGCCATAAGGAGTCTACATAACTTACATTGGTAGAAGACATGGTTAAAAAAAATCGTTAAAAATATCAAAATGAAAGAAATGTCTGTTTTACATAAAAATACATATTGATGTAATAATTGTGAGAGCGCTTGCATGATCGACTGGACAACGTCTTTGGCTTCGGTTATGAAGGCTAAGAGTTAAAATTCTAGTACGGACAGTTATATAAATTGGTTTGTTACCCACCCATCTTACTCTTTGATGTGTATCGCCGTACCCGTACGTCCAAGTATCTTTAATTACACTTTTAATAATTATATTATATAAATAATTTTAGAGAGGTTGACCAACTGAGTAACAAGCAGTTCTCGTAGAAACACTTCTGTTGAAATAAACTCCATTAGGAGTCCATATGCTCCACATTGGGAGCGGACATGGTAAAAAAAAAAATTAGATAGGAAAAATATGTATGCATATATGTACTCACTCGCTAGAGTTGAGAAAAATAAGAGATTATACACTTTATTGGCGGTCTAATTTCTCACATGCAATAAGCGTAACGAAGGCATTTTCCTGCAGATTCGAAAGTTTATATATAATAGTGTATCGCTAAGATATTAACAACGCCTACATTTGTCCTCATAATTTAACATATTTATTAATTTAACTCACCTTTAAGAAATTTATCCATATTTGTGAACTTACACTTTCACACGAATGGTTTGATATAATACATTATCAGAGCAAATTTCATCGCTTGAACTCATTTTGAATTGATAATAATAAAAAAGCTTAGAAAATATCAAAACTGTGCAAAACGACAGACAGTTGACATCGACGTGTTATATAAAACTGAATCGTAGGTTGAAATATAGGTTGAAAAATATTCCTTCATCGTGAATATTTATTTACCAGATGGATATATAATAATTCTACCATATGCATTTGAAAATAGAGCTAGGTAAAAACGGGTATATTTTTATGACCTGTAGACCGACGATTAATATTTTAATAGTGAAACACACAAAAAATTCACATTCAGTCATGCGTATATATAATGTTATGTATATTTTAAAAGCGAAAAGATTTTTAAATTCTATGAAAGAAATCGCCGACAAATATTTTACGGCTAGCTTAACTGAAATATAAAAATGACACCGACCCATAAATTAATCGAAAGTTAATCCATGGATTGACATATGCAAGTAATATATAAAATGTTTCAAAGTCAAGGATAAAAACACATGGTGCCGCTAAGCTAGTATTGAATCGGTCGGATACTACCTAACTGTATGTCGGACGAAATCAAACCGAATGCAGTGAGTCGGTGCGGTAAGAAAATATCAAAAGGCCTCCGCCTCTATAGTGTCCCTCGTGAGTCGCGACAAAAAGCATGCCAATATCAGTTTATTTGATATTTTGATGCCCTTTAAGGGTAAGGGTCGCGGTCTAAAAAGACAGCTTTAATTAAGACAAATTATTAAATTGCTTGTATACAACAAAATCGTTTAATTGATATAATCTAGCTTAATAGATTTTTAAATCATCCAAGACAAGTAAAGCATTCCTTATCATTATATTGTAATAAAGTTTGTTTGAAAAAAATTAACAAGGAGCTAGTGGCAATCAACCAAAATGCACTATTTATTTTCTTATAAAAAACTCAACGTTAGCAAAATTAAAGACATCAATAATTACAATAATTTTTTTTTTCAGCTTTTATTGGACATTCATACCTAATTAAATTTTGAAATAGTATCTGTCAATAAAAAATTGTAAAAAAATAAAAACTTTATGCAATTGTCGATATATTTGATTTTGTCAAGGCTTAATATTTTTTTCAAAAATAAATAGTTTTTTTCAAAAATAAGTAAAATCGTTTTGGTTAATATGCGAATGTTTATTGAAAAAAATAGATGGTTCCTTTTTAAGCACCCCACTAGCTCCCTATATATTTTTTAGAATATAATAAATAATACGGAATGCTTACCTCAACTGTTCTAATTTAAAAATCCTATTAAGCTAGATTCAGTGGCGTAGGAAGGGGTCCCACAGCCCACGGCGTTTATTGAATTTGCCTCCCCCCCAATAATTCCTCCACTTTTATAAAAAATATCTTTATTTTTAGTTATGAGATTATACGACAAGTGGCTCATTTTTTTATTTATTTATAAATATAATTTCACTAAAAATATTGTATTGTATAGGTATATTGTTTTTTTTTCTTTTGGATTTTTTTCTGAGCAGTTTTCGTGAAATAAGGAACATTGATTTTTTAATAAGAAAATGTAAATATTGTGTACAAAAAAAGTATTTATTTAGAATAAATAAGTTATGTGTAGTACTTATTTTGTTTTTTCATTGAAAATATTTGGAAGATAAATATATTTTATTAGGAATGCAATGAATTGATTTTTTTTTCGTCAGCAAAATTGGTTTGAGCGTTTCAGCGTATACTTTTATAAAATTTTTGGGATTCACGAGATTTTCATAGGACCGTTAACGTGGCCACAGTAAAGTTTATTAATAATAATAATAAGTATTAATAATGTGGCCACAGTAAAGTTTTACGTGAGAACCACAATTCTACTCGTAATTTAAAAAATAAAATTTAGTTATTCGGTATATCTTATGAGAGACGTATTGATTTAGGGCGCCAATCAGATTTCAAATTAGTTTCTAACACATAAAAACCCCATTGCCAATTATCATCTTGTATGGATGAAAGAAAATAGCTTCATGTATGTGTCACTTCAAAAAAATGGTATTTGGTGAATATTTTTAGTTGGATTGCGGTATTTCAAAAATGACTACCAAATTTAGAATCAATTATTAAGGCCTCACTCCTTGCAATAAATATTCTTTATTAAAAGTGTTACATGTTAAATAAATGAACATTCACATCTAAAAATATATGGAAACAAAGATATTTTTGAGGCCCCCAAAATCTGGAGGCCCCAAGCAAGCGCCTCTTGCGCTTATGGGATAATCCGCCACTGTATCTATGTATAGTTAATAGTTTGAATAGTAAATTTACAATTATCATTATCAATGAATTTACTAATTGGTTTACTTTAAACATTATTATTATTACATTTTATACAGTGACGTTCCTAGGCTATGTTCCGCCCCTAGGCAGAGCTCAAAATAGCGCCCTCGCTATTTTTCGAATTCAATTTTTTTAAATTACATTTCATATGAATTACTTAATTAAAGCCATAAGAGTATAAGTAACATTTTTTTCATTATTTCCCATTATTATATTTATACATATCGACTTTGGAAAGGAAAAAGGACGTAACCCACACGTAACAAACTTTACAGGAGACACAAAAAACGTTTTTTGATGATTTTGGGACAATGGCGAATTATGAAATATACACAACCTGAAACTGCACAAAAATTCATTTTTTAAACTTTAAAGCAAAATTTTGATATAATTTCGGCATTTTCAACTTGCATCCTTTGATAGAACATGTATCAAGTTATATACCTTGTGTTTATTGAAAAAAACGCTGTTTTGAAAAAACTGTAGGTTACATCCATATTCCTTTCGAAAGTCAATATACAAAGATAGAAATTGGATTTCTCTACTCATCTACGTACTCAAAAACTTTTAAAAAAAAAGCTGCTGCCTATAGTGCCGCCATCAGTAAATGTATTTTTCGGTTTTTATTTATCAAAGAAATTGAGGCATCATTTTTTATTCTAAGCCAAATTCGCGTCAAAAAATTCTGTGATTATTTTCCGCTTCCTAGGACTTGCCGCCCTTTGGAAACTGCCTACTCGCCTATGCCCACAAGACGTCCCTGATTTTATATTACCTCTTATATACTCTTATTACGTTATATTCTGAAAGTAAAATAAAAATAGCATTATTTTTTTTTAAATACAATTAATACTATCAACTGCTAGTTTTTGATGGAGCATCACACTAAAATCATTCAACTCTTATATGCACCTATATTATTGATGATTAAGATGAAGAACCCGGGATTAGGTTTTCGGCATCTTCAGACCAGTTTAAATGTTCACTATTATTTTAAGCAGTTTTAAAAACTTCTCACCCTTTAAAAAAAATTAAATGACAGATATCCCACTCCACCTCGTCAATATGATGCATGGCGTACATACACAGAACGGGATTCACATGTACAACAGCTCGGTGAGGGCTCATCATCAGCAAGAATAGAAGGAAGTAGACCTTCATACTGGAATACATTTCTGCCACGATTCTCAAATCTATCCATGGAAAGAGAACCGCGGAATATCATCAATGATATGAGGGTTGGATACGGTTAGTAACAGCCAAGATATTAACGGAATGAGTGCACATGTCAATTATTATTTTTTATTAGTAATTAACCCTTAACCCTTTCAGTCCCACAGGGGCACATCCATTGTCCCTATCAATATATCGTCGCCTTAGAGATGTACTGGTACATGTTACATGAAAAAAAACTGGTTATGTCCTTTTTCCTTTCAATAATCGATATGGATAGCTTCGTAGCCGCAAGCACTTCGTGTTTTTCTGCCTGGCACAAAACGATATATCAAAAAATATTATTTTTATTAATAATATATGTGATGACAAATTTTTCAACATCCATTACTTATTATTCTATACATCACAGAGATGACTACAATAAAAATCGGCCCAGATTAAGAGGCTTAACTCGACAATAAAACAAAACTTTCTTTTTCAAATATTTTTAATTGTCAGGAATTTTAATGCTTGCAGGTGGAAATGACACAATCCGTCACGCAATGTATACTCTTCTGGGACTGGTGGTAGCTCTAGTGGTCTTGCTTGTAGTATGCGTTGTCCTATTGAAGAAATCTTCTAAAGAAAGACAATTGAGCAGAGACTTTGGGACATTCTGACAGCAGAGGGACAGTGCAAATTTCACCAGCTCGTGGAAACATAACATCACCAATAACAGACTCTAAAATTATTCTTATAACCTTGATCAAGTGTGTGAAATTAGTCAAAATAACTTAGGTAAAAATTTTGAAACAGTGTACACGGTCTTCCAGCTGAGATGCTTTATCCAATCCTGGAAATTATCCACAATCAATTGCTCCCCATTTTGTGTTGCTATCCTAGTGCAGTAGTCGGCAACCATTTTACTAAAATGAATACAGTGAAACCTCGATTTTACGTTTTCCAAGGGATCCTGGAAAAAAAACGGTAATTGCGGGAAACGGTGAATGCGGGAAAGCTTCAAATAATAATAAACAAGTAAAATCTTAAAAAAACATTTATTTATTAGTTACTTGTACATACTGTCCTTTATGCTAGTTTGTTTCTTTGTTGTTTGGCACTTTAATCGGAACAAAGACGCCTCAAACTCGCGTACTTTTCTAAGAGCGGATTCATCGATTTCTTTGGAATAGAAAAATAATTTTATTTTTTCGAAGGCCAATAATGCTTGTGTAAATGTCGGAATAGGTTCGGTATTATGGTCTTCGCCATCTTCTTCTTCACTGCTGTCATTAGTTGCATCACATAATGACTGGATTGTTTCAACGCCACAGGTAGCTAGCTCACTGTAAAGCACTGGTACAATTTGGAGGGTAATAAGCTACCTTGATGTTCTTAAGAAATGAAGTATCTCGAGGATGGGCGGCACAATTGTCTATTAGTAGTATTTTACGCCCCTGATCACTAATTGAGGAATCGAAATTCCTCAAGAAAGCCATAAAAATATCGGTGTTCATCCATGCCTTCTTGTTGGCGTGGTATTTTACGGGAAGTGTTTTTATATTCTTAAAACATCGAGGTTTCAGCGATTTTCCTTCTTCTTCTCAGCTAGCTGAGTTTTAGTTTTCTTTATGGGTGGCGGCATTTTAGTTTCAATTTGGAAAAAAAAATGATACGAGATGTGAGGCAATATTGAACGCAACTGACAACTACAAATCCAGCTACGCGACCAAAAAGTTTGTCTGTACAGGAATAATTATTATCATGAATTTTAAACAATTCTACATTTGCATCATCAACAATAATACGCGTGTGGTGGATTTCAACCCAAAAAAAATAGCACAAGCGTCCAATGGGTCTAACATGTACAGTGCATACCAACGTGTCTAGACATAACACCTGCACTCGGCTGTCAAACTTACTTGCTGAGATATGGAGAAATATGCAATAAAAACGGTCAATCAGGATAATATTTGTGACGGGACCAAAATATTTAGACGGTTTATCGAGGAAATCGGTAAATCGGGGAACGGTCAATGCGGGATTATTTAACATTGTTCTTATGGGAGTTTGACGGGACTATAAAAAATAAACGGTCCAGCCGGGAAAACGTATTATGCGAGAACGGTTGATCGAGGTTCCACTGTACCCCAAATGTCTTGCTTATGTAAAAGGATAATAGATCTCTATTTTGCTGGATGATGGATTTGGAAGCTTCAAATGTAATCAAATAACATTATTTATGTAATTAAAAGCTTAAATAATACGGATACCAGCCAATACTCAAGTGCAATAAATATGACAGTGCACGGACAGTACGAATGATTCACATACAAGGCATCCTAACAACGGTGTGTAATCTGGAATTTTATGAATATATGCATGCACTAGCATGTTTGAAACAAATTACGTTCGTAAAAATAAAACACATTTATATTTTTTAGATACTTTTGAGTCATTGTGAATATAAATCTGGCTGACTGTACTGTGTATCCCATCTCAAAGATATCAAAAAATAATTTGCATAAATAGATTGAATAAGTTATTTTTATTGATTTGATTTTACCTTATTTTATCTTCTTCTCGAGTTGATTGTAGTTTGTCATACTTACTATTTTACTCACTCCATTATAAAACTCATTTAAAACCTAAAATTGATTTGATTGTTTTTCAATTTAATAAATAATTTAATCGAACATTGTGATGTAAGTATAATTGAAGAATTTGTTGCGAACGGTGATAAAGAAATCATATGCCATCAGTTCATTACTAATTAAGTTAATTATTATAAAAAATGATTATTTAAAAAAATAACTTATCAAGGTTATAAAATACTAATATGCGCTGTCCCTATTATCAATATTTTACTATTACTCATTTCTAGTTTGTACTATTTATAAATTAGTTTATTACCTAAGATTTATTATGGAACAATATTTTTTTTAAATCTTAATTTAGGATTTATATTTATAAATTATAATAAATTATCGTTCAACAATCGCAATAATTCAAATTTTATTTTTCAAATAATTTTGGAACTTCAGTGAATGCTACAAATGTACTTTCCTTTTGATAAAAAGAATTTGAATAGAAACAACTAATAATAAAATGCAATATAACATACATAACTTACAACAGAATAAACATAAAATTTCTTTAAAATGTGATGACGAAAGACCCTTGTGAAAGGTGTATTACAAAACACATGTGGATTAATTTTAGACTGCAGATATGTGTGTCCTTTTGCTGTAACGCTATCCAGTTATCATCGGAAATATAGATGAACATCTTTTGTCTTACTCTCCCTGAACACCTGGTACATAAAACACAAGTGAAGTAAAATGCCTTGACGGAATACCCTTTTCTTTATATTTGAAAGAACTATTTAGCATTACAGCTTATAATTGCCAATGTGCCAAATATTTTGAAATTGAAAAATCATTTGAGATAATTTCAAGAATATTTATAGGTCACTCGAGATCAACACGATGAAAAACATACACCCACGTCCAAAGGCAATATGAAATTTAAAAATAAATATCTAAATTCAATTTTAACATTATGGGGATTGAGCCAGACCCACCAAGTTGCTATGGTAAAGCTCTTATTACTAAACCAGAGAAGCCGACTAAAAATAGTTCTATTAAAAAAACAAAACCGAGTATCAATAATTTATCTGCAGTGTAAAAAAAGTTTTGAAACAGTGAAGGTTGTCAACAGTGTAAAAATTAAATTTTATGGGAATCCTCTTTTACTTTAGTGATCTCAATTTAAAAAAGAAGACCCTGTTTCTGACGATTCTGCACCTTCCTTTGGCAGATGCTTTTTTGTTACAATTTATTTTCATTCCCAAGATTAAATGCAAAGTATTAAACAAAAAAAGAGGGTAATAATATTCCTCGAATATCCACTATGATACGATAACCACTATGCTCATGAACAATAAAAATATCTCTTTTGTGGTTGATATTATGTATTGTATTATATTGTAATAATTTACAATACAAATAAAGATTTCAATGTTGAAACAATGTTTTGTCAAACAGGATTAATTTTACAACTGCTACAACATTAATTATTAAAAATTAAAGATAATGAAACTGGTTTTCATTTATTGAAATGAAATAGTAAACTGCGTGTATAAGATGATGCAAAGTCTTAGTAATGTGGAATATCGATAAAAATTGCATGTTAAAAGTAGTCACTTTGTTTTTAATATAAAAATATAAATTGGAACAATAATCTTAAACGATAATGTTATAATATACATATTCAGTCAAAACAATTAAATGCAATGTATTGCAGTTCAACATGTAGTTATTGGGAAAAGCAATGTTAGCTGGTGCTTATTTATTGAGTCATCGTGAAAAAAGCTATTTTGTGTCTGTACTTCAATATGGTACTTAGTCGAAGCCTAATAGGAATATTTTATTCAAATAAATGAGATGTCTTGAAGTAAAATAACTGATAATGATTAACTCGAGTACTTACATAAAAAAAAAAAATTTAAGCCCGAGAGTGGTCTCAGTGGTTTGTCAGCGCAAACTTTGATGTACCATGAGAAAAACAATAATGTGGATGTGCAATTTTATTACGTCTTACAAACTTCTCATACATTAGATAAAGATTTTAGTGCAGAACAAAAGATACTGCGAGTCTTAGAGCACAAAATTAGGTATACCAATAAACCAGCGCTATGGGGCTAGGGGATTAAAAGTTAAAAGATTTCTTGAAGAGTTTCTTCAAAATAGATAGAAGTTCTCTCACAATAAAATAATACTTTTGTTTAAAAATTGTCATGGAATTTATAAAAAAATTCAAATATTGTTTATGGTCTGAAGAACATTAAGTAGGGGAAATATCATCATGATCTAAACATTATTAATAAACAATAACATGAAGTATAAACCTAGATAAATAAATCTATGGATAAGGAATTAACAATACTCTCTAGTTTTCACTACAAAATATAAACAAAAAAACAAAATAATAATCTGAACAGAAGAAAAATAAAACAACCTAACATTCGCAACTATAAAATTTATATGTATGATGAAAAGCGTTTCAAAGTTATTTAGACAACGGTTTCTCAACCGGGAGCCACAGCGTGTTCCAAAGGGGCCAGAGATTTTGTTTTTGTTTTGGGGAGCCACAGCACAGTTTAGGGGGGGCCACAGGCAGAATTTATCGAAATCCCAAAATTTGTGTAATTTTGGATTGGAAGAGTTAAAAAAAGAAATTTTTGGGAATTCCTTGAAATTCGAATTTTTACGGGAAGACAAAACAATGGTATGGGGGGCACAGAAAAATTAAGACACTCAAGGGGGCCACGGGCCCAAAAAGGTTGAGAAACACTGATTTAGACTATCCAATTTAGTAAATATTAAAAAGTTATCCAAGACATAGAAAATTGAAAGTAATTGATATGAGTATTGTTAATCAATCACATCTGATGAAGACCTGCTAAAGATGAAGCTAGACGGAAGACCTGCCTAGAACGACGGCGGCTAAGCAACATAATAAGCAACAGCAGCCATGCAGAATATGGTTTTGTGTTCACACATAAAACAAACGTGAAGTGTCATAAAAATAATAAAAAAAACTCTGTGGAAACATGTGTTAACAATAAGGAAAGTCTCCATTTAAAACATCTATAAGGATAATATAAATAAACATAATATACTTTATAGACACTCAAAATATTATTTTTTTGGTGGGATATAAAAAGGATTCATCATGAAAATTGTGTATTGATTCGGAAGAATCTCTTTTAGGAAAATAATTCAGGAATACCTTAGTATTAACAAAACAAGAAATAACTAGTCAACAAAACTAAAATTAATTTATTAATAGATAATATAACTAATTAAAATGTTTCATCACCGAGTTCATAAATTTCCCCACAATGTCTTCAATATCAATAATTAAAAGAAAACAAAAAAAGGTAAAAACTATTTTTGGATATGACCTATTAATACAATGATAATGGTTATTCTTAAGATTAACTTCCATAACATATTTTATCGGAATCCTGTTAATACAAAAAAATATCATATTTCTAGAATGCAAGATCATTTTTTTGTTCCCAATTTCACTATCAATGAAACAAGTGGAATCTTTAACTGTCATTGTTTGAGGAAAAATGAAAATAAATTTATTAACATGAGAATACTACGAATAAAGGTAACACAAAAATAGTATACCGATTCTGGACAGTTTGGATAGAATGAAGACAGATTCCAGGTTGTGTAACTGAGCTTAATTTTAAATTGAAATTGAATTTCTACAAAGTAATTACTGAATCTATCAACAAATTTACCCTACTCAAATTGTTTTTTAAATACCAATTAATAGTATACGGAAATCTGCACAGTTTGAAACTAAAGAGGATATATCAACATTAAATAATATTTCAAAATACATTGGAAATGACCATGCGAGGATAATGATTAAATGTGAAAAATTAATATATTGAGGAATGACAAATCGAGTTTCCACTGTATTGAATATGCTAAAAAGATTGCTGGAATCAAAATTAAAGTGTTACCGAAATAGAAAAATTAAATAGGAATTTAAAAAGCTTTCGAATCATTTTCTTTGATGCCCACAATATTTCACAGGCTCAAAAACTCTAATAACATAAAAATATCAACAAAATGTAACAGTGATCATTTTCAGTCTGATATTTTTCGAATCCTATATGGGTAAGATTTCAATTCACAATAATGTTCGACAAAATAAAAGAATTCGATTAATAGCAAACACCAGCATATGCAAAATTGGGAACAAAAGTGAAACACAGCATATTTTGAATGTCTCTTCTTAATTGACCCTTCAAGACAATTTATAGCAGTTGTCGGAGATTTTAGCGTTACCATATAACGCTCATCAGACAACTTTGAATAAAAAACTAATTTATTAGACGAATGAGTCACTACTAAAAATCTGTCTCAGCTATAAGTGCTTGAAAGGTTAACCAACAAAGTGAAAAGTATTATTATTTTAGGTACTCTACTTACTTACCTACATAGAATCGAGCTTTACCGTCACCGTATTTCATTGCAAAGCAAGACTATCTGCATTTCAAATTGTAGGTACTTAATTTAAATCCTGTTGAAATTTTAAATTTTCCGTCAGCTATCATTATATCACATCGCTTAGTCATCATAGTAAAGAAACAAATTTAAAAGACCATCAATCGCTAACGTTTCATATTTGATCAAATGGTTATGGCAAAGAAAACATTTTGCAAAGTCGCACAGTCGATTTAAGTTTCAAAAAAATGGCTAAAATGTGCGCTCAGCAGAAAAACCGAATAATGTTAAAATCACTTTTGAAACTTCAGAGTTTCACCGAACATCAGCAAACTTGCAAAGCTTATAAATCCAATATGAATGCATAAAACATTACTCAATAAGTCTAGCACGTTCCTCTCGTTGAAGCAGGACGCTAAGGTATAGATCGTTATCGGTCGTCGTATCGATTAATGTCAACGTAAGCAAAGTTTCATCTTTTTGAATAGGATCCTGTTCGATTTCTTTTATTATCGAGACAAACTTTTGATCCACCGTGAGTTCCCGAAAACGAAGGCAATCATTCACAGACCAGTCAGAATTGACTGGCATCACTCCTGAAAAAATATTAAAGAGTTAATAAAATGTTCCGAGTTTCATAATTGAACGAGGATTCATTTGTAATTCAAAGTTCAATTTTTATACATATTCCAGCTAATATAGTTGGACCGCAGATGGAATAAAAATTGGATATTGACATTTCACTGGGGTAATTTGTTTAACTCACCGTGAAGTCGAGCTTTTATTGCTAGGGCGGGAAGAATCTTGGCAGAAACGGGCAACTGTTTGAGTTTTCCGACGTCTACCATTTGAATGTCTCCAAAATCGATGAAGTGGATGGAAACTAATGTATGCGAAACTACTCCTTGAGCGCATCCCCTAAAATTATGTTTCAATAAATAATAAACCACACATAATCTGAAAACACTGATAACAAAACTCGCATACTAGTCGTATGTTTATTATAGAATATTTTGGCAATCAGGAACCGAATGTATATTGATGATTTATTATATAGATAAGGTACCACTTGCCAAATTGTCTAATTTTAAAAACCTACATGAGCAGTCAAGCTATCCATCAGAAAAAATAGAACTCATTTATTACCTGTACCACAATTTATCTGCTTCATAATAAGCGGCATAGACTTGACCAATAACTGGTGTTATTTTATCACAAGGCAGCTTTCCACAGGATACTTGTAAATCTGACATCATTTGATTTAATTCATTCTGTTGGTCGAGCGGCTGCACCTGAATTTAAAAAAAAACTGTTCAGTTTCTTCTGTAAAATTTAAAACAGAAAAATCAGTATTTTTTTTAAATTGTGCATGTGTAAACTAATATATTAAAAAACCCTTACTGTAAAATTGCTCGGATTAGCGGCAAGGGAAACTTGCACATTAAAAAAGCTACCCTTTTCAGGTAACTTGAGCTTAGGAATATTGTCTGATCGTAACTGGGATGTCACTTTTACAACATTTAATTGACTATTGCTGTTCGTCGAAAATATTCTTTGTTTCTTTTCGTTGAATGCCGCCTGATGATCCGGTACGGTTTCAGCCTTTGTTGCTCTACAAAAACAAATAATGATATAGTATGTGACTAAAATCTAAATACCATACAAATGCCATTATAGTACTGACCCGATGGGATGTGGTATTATTTTTTTGTGAATTTCCACAGAGCTGCGGTTTTTTAGTTTAACTGCTTTGACCATTTAAGTAGTGAGTTAATTTTTACTAAATAAGGATTTTTTGTATATCTTGATTGATACAGACAAAAGTATTAAACACTTTTTTTGTATATTAGTTTGACAGTCTAGGAAGAATATGGAATAATATTTCAGGTGGTAAATATTTTTTTTTAAATTTTACAACGCATAATTAAAAATATAAATATACAAACACATTTTAACTTCTCAATAATTTTCAAGAAGCTATTACTTCCAATTTTGGCCTAGATCTTTTTTTTCTCTCATTTGTAGACATGTTCCGCACCACTGATGGTGATTTCAGGTAGGGAATCGCGCCGAAATGTAATTTTAGACACAATATTGAAGTTATCGATTTGTGTACAAATATTAACCTTTTTACAAAATTGTTTTGTTCATTTAAAACAAATAATAAAAATAATCCAACTGCCAAAAATCACACATATGTGAAGAAATAATGACAATGCAATTAGAAGCATGAAAATGACTAGAAATATTAGACAATACAAAATTTGGCTGCACGTATGCGGCCATACTCCAATACATAGGGGTTAAAGATGTGTCCATACCATGTACGGGCTTAGCAGTCAATGTCCTAATAACATACTATAGAAAGAGGCAATTTATATATAAAAATCAAATCAAATTGAATTGTTGTGTCATGTAACTGAGTGGTTAATTTTCTAAGGCTTTCAACCTACACAGTTGTATGGTCGAAGGCTTGAATCACAATCTAATGCTTATCCAATCCTGAAAAGGGAGCATAGAAAGAAAAATCAACTAAAACCTTTCCACGCCATAATTCTTTCCCTACTCTCTCAAAACTTCCAAACGCTTCTTGTCAAACTTATTTTGAGATGCTCTCCGAGGAGTCTATAATGCGCCACATTGGAAGCAGACATGATTGAGGTTTTAAAAAAACTCACTTTTTTGCCAACAGCTCTCTCTCTAAATTGATTGCATTATTCACATTACACAATATGTTGTGGGGTTCGGTTCTGACAAAAATTTCAACAGAATTGCTGCCGGGTGAGACCATTTTACATAAAACCGGAACATCTCTGGGTATCAGGTTATTGAGTCTTTCTAATTGTTCATTACTCAGATGATTTATATTGTGTAGCTGAACTTGCAATGACTGAAAAAAAAAAAGAAAAAATATATACAAATAAAAACAAACTTCTAACAAAAATAGCTGTTTAAGATGTAATAGTTGACACACCTGTACAGGAAATTTATTAAGAGCGTCTGATAATCTCTCCAGCAAGAGGACATCTTTCACGGGAACTTTCTCTGTTCTGCCGCAGTCGATGTATCTCACCAATACAGTTTCATTTCCTTTTTGATGATCACTCACGCCGCTTCGTAAAACGGCGCGTAACCTGCAATTTTTCAACGAGACTTAAGTAGACAAACATTTCACAGTTGTATCGGTGACAAAACTGCAAGTTTTTAGATAGAAATACATCTATAACCTATTTAAAATTATTTTTACTTTATCTCAATGTCTATAAATTTTATGTCCGCCTTAGTTAATCTTAACACTCAAGACCCCGGCCCCGCACTAACGCGGAAATGGTCGTTATCCGTTAAACCCCAGACCCGCGCTAGCGCGGGTTTACACACGTGGGCGTGTAATCAGTATCCGTTAAGGCAAAACTAATTTATTTCGGGTTTTTGTTTTTTTATGCTACTCAAGAGAGTTTGTCGCGTATGTGTATTTTTTTTGTGTCGATTTACTTTATTATTTATGGTTGAAAATGACTTTTGAAATAAGATAATTTTTGCATAAGAATACTTAAAATTAAAATATTTTACGAGTTGACTTTTACTTTTATTTGACTTAAAAAACATACTGCTGTTCGTTTTATATTTTGTAATATTATTTAAATAAATTTTAGTACATTTGTGTTGGTCGAAGACAACACATTCTCGTTTCTGTGATCGCGATATATTTTCTGCTCTTGTTTTATTGCATTCAGAGTTTAAAAATTTAAAAAAATGTTTGTGTTGTATAAGTTATGTGATTAAAAAGGTAATTTAAAAAAAAAGAAAAAATTTACATTTTTTTCTTTAAAAATATTTTTTGTCTGAAAAATCGAAAAGAAAGTGTCGTTTTTTACTCATTTCTGCTATGTTTAATCATTTTTTTGTGTTTGCCAAGTTAAACTCATCAGCAAAAATAAATTTTAAACGTTTTTTATTGTAACTTGCTAAATATTGGGTTGGCCTGAAAGACGATGGGTGAATGCGTCATGCATGTCATACATTGTTTATTTTCATAGGTACGGCTCTTTGCTTCCGAGCCCTTTTTGTTTTAAAGAAATGTGTCGATTAAATAAAAAGATATGATTTTTTAAAGAAAAAACGCGCGAATCCGGCTGCATGTGCAAAATGTGCGGGTTTAAGCGTAACTTTGTCGCGAAACTGCCGGTTGCTTGAGTGTTAATATTTTTAGAAAAACTTATATTTTATCTGGTTGAAATCCACAATGCTTCAGCTCAACAGCACTGTTTTAATTGACCCGTGTAACTTGAATGAAGAAACTATCATGTTTCCAAGTAAAAACAAAAGATAAGATAAGTGTCGGACTGCAAACAGTAGGGAATTTTTAAAATGATCACTTAGTGTCAATCTGACAGTGAGGATAACTTGGAAAACATTCGGTCAACGCCTTCATCTTATAGACAGGGAATGGTGGAAAAGTTGAAAATATTACAGGCATTCGTGGCCTAATGAAATACTTGAAAAATTAATATGTGTAAATATCCAGCTGGCAGAATGCAGAATAAAAACTTAGGTAGTGATGAGTTTCACCTTGATCCAAACGATCACTTTCATACATAGAATATTCAATTGATTCATGAATATGAATGCCTGTATTTTTTACATTTCTTACCAATTTATCACAAAGAATCAAAGTCGAATGACCAGCTTGGAAACATTCTTCTGTTAGGATGTTCCATTAGGGCTCCATATGCACCATGGTGTAGTGGACATGATAAAAAAAAAACAGTAAAAATATATATTTATTCTAGCTATCAACGTACCATTCTCCTGTTTTCGATTTGACAAGATAATAAACGCCAGGCATCGGAGAAAGCGGGCCAAAAGAGGCATAGAGTGTCTCTTTGGGAAACGATCCGGATGAAAATTGTTGCAGCATATGTTGTAACAATCTCCAGCTTTCATTGTGAATTTGAATGCACAGTTGGCCGTTGGCATTGATTTCAGTAATATAAACATCACTCACTTCCTGGAAAAATATTTCAGCTTTATTTATTGATTTGGCATTTACTTGGTAGAACTCCATTTTAATAGGGTAAAAATATCAAGGTATTTCAGTTCTACAGTTTTTTATATATAAGGGGTACCGAAAATTAAACCATTATTTTTGCGTGCCTTGTTTGGAATCAGTTTGTACCTGAACACGATGGAGTAAACATCTTTGTAAGTGTTCCATTCTAAAGTACTTTTCCTCGGCCATTTTTTTGTTTCATTTTTAATTTTTAATTGTTAGGGATAAAATGAGCAAACCAGAAGCAACCGAACAACATATTCGGCATTGTATGCTATTATATTTCGATCAAGGCTGGAATGCGACCAAAACGACCAAATCAATTTGTGAAGTGTATGGAGCAATGCTAACACCAAACAGATGTCAGTCTTGGTTCAGAAAATTTAAATCCGGCGATAGAAGTCTGACAGATGATCAGAGATCGGGACGCCCACAAAATTTAGACGATGATCTACTGAAGGCCACAGTGGAAGCTGATCCTCGTTTAAGTATTGAAGAATTGTCACAGAAATTACATGCTCCATGGTCCACAGTGCGAGATCATTTACAAAAAATCGGTAAATCCCACAGAATGGGTGTTTGGGTTCCGCACGCGCTCTCCGAGATGAACAAGGAGGTTCGAATGAGTACGTGCGACTCCCTGTTGTCACGACAAAAATTACATCCATTTTTGGAACGAATTGTGACCAGCGATGAGAAATGGATTGTGTACGATAATGTTACACGAAAAAAACAATGGCTTTCAACATCCCAGGTACCTATCCCCACCCCTAGGCCTGGTCTTACCCTTCGCAAGGTCCTTTTGTGTGTCTGGTGGGATATTCGTGGAATCATCCATTATGAACTGCTAAAACCTGGAGATACGGTAAATGCAGAGGTATATTGTCAGCAACTATCAAGACTAAAAGAAGAATTAATGATAAAACGACCAAATTTGGTCAATAGAAAGGGCGTGATTCTGTTACACGACAATGCTCGGCCTCATACCGCCAAAATGACCCGTGAAAAAATTTCCTATTTAAATTTTGAAGTTTTGAAGCATCCCCCATACTCTCCGGACCTTGCCCCTTCGGATTTTTACTTATTTAAGTCAATGGAGCATTCGTTACGGGAAAAAAAAATTCAAAATATGCAAGACGTCAAAAATTATTTAGATTCATACTTCAAGTCGAAACCAGCAAGTTTCTACAAAAAAGGGATCGAGAAACTACCTGGGAGATGGCAGACGGTCGTAGACAATGATGGAGATTATATTTTGTAATGTAAAATGTAGTATGTAAGATTTGTGTTAATAAATATGTGTCAAATAAAAATAATGGTTTAATTTTCGGTACCCCTTATATGTTATACGTTGATAGCTATTTCGGCTTTCGCCATCGTCTACTATAGATAGTTCTGACGATGGCGAAAGCCGAAATAGCTATCAACGTATAACATATATAAAAAACTGTAGAACTGAAATACCTTGATATTTTTACCCTATTAATATTTCAGCTTTAATGAAACTCGAGTTAAACATTATATCTTTGATCACAATCTTGATTATATTTTTTTTATCTGCGAAACTTTCAGTATCTCTTGCTACACAAAGAGCTTAAGCCGTCACTCGGCGACTGAGCAACATGTTCAGTTACAAGGGAAATCATTTTAAAATCGGTGTTATTCGCTTGACTTTTTACAAATATGCAGGTTTCATTCTCAATAATAAAACAAGGTATTTACTAACACAACTTCTTAAGCATAGTCATTTTACAAATACGATTTTCTTCATTCAAATTTAGAATCACTCGGTGACAGTTGCATACTTCGACAGTAAAATGATATTTCATTCACAAAAAATACATTTAGTTATTATATTCAATCCTTCATTAGTTACTCAACAAGAAAACCTTTTTGTAAAATTATTGATTAAAAAGATATTCCTTTTCGTTGAAAATGTGTGTATAAAATATGCAATAAATACTACATTATGATTAGGTTTAAAATGATGAAATTAATGTTCTTCAGTCACATTTTTTCAGTGACAATATACTGCGCTTTTGGCGATAAATATTCCTTGTTCTCACCGTTGTAAGCTGAGGTGCGCAAGCCTCTTGAGTGATTCTACGTAATAACTCTTTGTTAACATTCAGATCCAAATCTGTAGATGTATCATACAACACAATGGTAATGGTGGGATCATCTCCTGGTTCAGTTTCATCCGCACCTTGAAGTATTTCAGCGACTAGCACTTTCCTGACAATCATATCGGAGAGTTGATTTCTTCTGGCTGCGCTGGACGTTGAGTATTCTTCTAAGCCAGCGAGGCGGCAAAGTATT
The DNA here is from genome assembly GCA_031772345.1 of Himalopsyche anomala. Classification (NCBI taxonomy): domain Eukaryota; kingdom Metazoa; phylum Arthropoda; class Insecta; order Trichoptera; family Rhyacophilidae; genus Himalopsyche; species Himalopsyche anomala. Next base: position 25,900,148 of record CM062821.1, read on the forward strand.
GCCTAAAATATATAAAAACAAACCACCTGTTCAATTAGCACAGGCACAATTAACTGCATAATGTATGAGATTATTTACTTATTCCACTATGTTTTCAAAGTTGTTACGCTTTAAGAAATCCAATCCAGATTATCGAAAATTTGGGCAATAGAGGTATTACTGTAAATGGCTTTTCACATATTTGGAATATTTCATAAACAGTTTTAACCATTCATATAATTTTTCAGTACTTGATCGTATATGTTTGTCAAAGTTTCACTGAAATATACTAAAAATAGAATACTGAACTTTCACCACTTTTTTGAAAATGATATTTTCTATATCATTGAAACTGAAGAAAATAAATTGAGTGTAGTTTTATTTGCATCAAATAAAATATAAAGATAACTAGAAACAACTTATTATTTTTTCTTAATATTTTGTGTAAAATTAAATATCAAAAATGAATCTTCCATGCAGTTATTTTGTTTTTGAGATGTTATGAATCTTTTCTTCAAAATTGATCTGAGCATTGCATGTACAGTGAAACCTCTATTTTCATTTTTAAAGGGACTGTAATAAAAAAACAAAAATACGGGAAACAAATAATGTGAGAAATCTTCAAACACCAAAAAAAATGTAATTATCTATTTCACTTGTATTTATTATAAAATATATTATTAAAAATTCTTAATCCTAAGTTGCCTATTTGCAGTTGACCGCTTAAATATTATCAAAGAACTCTCAAACTCGCGTAAGTCAACTTTTGCTATATATTAACATATTTTTCTTCTGGATTTTTTCAACGTCTTATTATGTATAATTTTCAATTTCGCAGCTAGAGTTTTCTTTATGGGGGAATTTAAGTTGTAAGTTAAATTTAAAATTTGGGATCGAGGCAAGACTACTTATGAACGAAATGAGAAATATTCAAAAAAACGGTCAATCGGGATAATAATTGTGACAGATACAGGACGATAGATCGAGGGAATCGGTAAATCAGAGAACGATAAATTCACGATAATTAAAGATTTATGCAGGAAAACGAAGAATGCGGAACGGTAGATCGAGGTTCCACTGTACTGTATTATAAAACCTAGAGAGTGAGAGGGTTAAACGCCTCTTCAATCTGTCAATTTATTTAAATAACATAACTGAAAAAGATACTGATATTTTCAATAAAATAACAATTGCACATGGTTAAACCATTATGCACATTAAAACTATGGTCTTAAAAAAATATATTTTAGTATTAGACATATTAAGAGGAATAGCGTGATCTAAATAAGATCGCAAATGTTTAATTGATATTGTCCTTGAATCCAAAACTTCTAAACACTAAGTGGAGCTCTCATATATTAACCAATCATTCGTAAAAAAAAAATATTGCTAACACTGCATTATATTTCTAGTAATATTCCCAAGCATTTTTCATTCAGCAATCGTGCACTTAAACCCTTTGCACACTAGGCCATGGGTATAGTGGAATGCCAAAATTTTTAAAAGTTAAATCACCTGCGGAGGGAGGCTGGCAAACTGTTCCGGAAGATGAAATAATGAACTCAAGGGGTGAGACTCTTCTTCTCCGTTATCGGCTAAAAAGCAAAGGGCCAATTTTTTAGGACGGTTGATCTGCAATACTCTAACTCGAACCCATTCCTCCTGGCAATTGAGAGCGTACCATCCTTCTTCACTAACTTCCTTGGCAGGCTCACATTTCTCTCTTTTAAAATAGGTTTCCATTTCAGTTATCAGGTCTTCAAACACATCCTATATCAAATACAAACAGGATTGATATACTAACAGCTTAACGACCGCTCGTTTTTTTTAATAAAATTTCACCTGGCGAAATAAAATTTTGCAAAAAATCCGCAAAAATTGTAATTTTACTAAATTCACTATAATTTGTAAGCAAATTGAGATATCTTTACAAAATTTAATTTTCTTAGCTTCCAGATACTTCGCCTATATGCATATATGTGTCCGTCGGTCAGTAACCTTTGTTTTTCAATTTTTGTTTTTATTTCAAAGACTCAAATACGCGTCCACGGTCATTAAGCTGTTAATATATATTTGACATTTAAAATAAAAATCTTATTATCTGTATATAATTAGATCTAATGCATCTCATGTGAGTTTTTCCATATTTATTTATATTCATTTCAACCAATGTTATTCAATTTCAATTAATGAAAATCAATATAAATATCGCTGGCACTCATTGGCGGATTAGCCTATAAGGGGATCTTAGGGGCCTCAAAATAGCATATATTTTATAAAACCCATATATTTTTAATTCAGTTTGAGCAATTCGAAAAAAGGGCATCCAATTTGATCGCGCCTGGGACCTCCGGAGTGCTGAATTCGTCATTGCTGCATAACTGTCATCAAAGATTGTTGATAGAATTGTACGTACACTATAATTTTCACCGATTATTCTCAGCCAAACTTCAACTGTTGATTGGGCTCCCATCACGAAAACATTCCACAGAGGTTCTTCAGGATATTGGAGTGTTGGAGGTGCATACAGTAAACAGTTTCCATTGAGATTTTCAGAAAAATTATTGGTATTGTATGATTCCGGAGGCTGAAATAATACACCTCATTCAATAGTCAACCTACGTGACAATATTTACCGTAACAAATAATATTTATGAAAATAATTGCTCAGATTCACTTTTAAAATTATCATGTTACTCATAAAAAATATCAGTATCGCCACCGTACTGGTGTGGAAAAGTACTTTGCCATCTTTTATCTATTGCCATTTTCACATATTTAATGGAATCATTATTGTTTTTTCGGATATGGATACTACACACATCTATCAGTAATTTTTACATATTTTAGTGTGTAGCAATAGTAAAAATAATCAAAACATAAGAAAAAAGTAATGTAGTAAAAAAAAAAATAGCTTACTACTCAAACGAACATGCTTCCTAAGTAGAAATTTAATAACATGAAAATGCAAATTTAATGCATTTTAAAAGATATTTACCATATTTGGATCCACAGGTAATATTATGGATGATCCGTTAGCACCTTGTTCTATTGAAATGGTGTCGCACCGGTCAATCAGACTGAGCCAATCAGAGGGAAGTTTTTCGTTATGTAACTCTCTGCAAATAGTTCAATTATTCAACAGTTTTTTAATCAGAAAAGCAAAACAACCGATGAATACTGACTGACAAACTAAATCTTACTGATAAGTCAACAACATTTTTGGTTTTTACATCACAGATATCTTCACCGCGTGCAAACATGCGCACATCTTAGCAGGAACATTGATCTTTGACAGCTTGATTTCTGAACTTGCGATCAATGGGATCCACTCACCCATACGATCCTTAAGACGGAGCATAACCTGAGCGATTGGCTTATCATTAATCTTGTTCTAGCAATATTTTTTGAGTCTTACTATCTTCGAAAAAGAGAGATTGAGCGAGGAGCATTTTTCATAGAATAACTTCTGTTGAGGTGGACTTCATTGAGTCCATATGATTAAAATTGAGAGCGGGCAACATTGCATAAAAAGTTATAAAAGTTAAGAACAGTTTTGCAATGTTGTAGCAAAAAGTATTTGTTCTAACCATATAAAAACTACGGAAGAATTTTATTGAGCTCACTTACATAAAAATTAAAAAAATAATATACAACTTCGGTGAATGTGGTCAAAGTTTGTGTTAAATCATTAGACAATTAAAGTAAATCATTAAAAGACACCATCTTTATAGTGGTAATCACACAAAATTTGAAACTGTTGCAGGCGTCATTGTCAAAGGGTTGCAAAGCACTAAATTTTTTTATGAAACAAGTAACCTTTCAATAATAAATTTTAATGTTTAAATATTTTGTATTTGTGTCATTTCATAACAATGAATTTTCACGAATAGAGTGAGAAACATAAGTTATTTCATATTACATACATTTTTGCGTTTTGAGTTAATGCCAGCGGCGGTTCTAGGTACTGGGCTAGGTGGGCTAAGCCCGACCTGCATTTTTCACCCAAAACTTTAGATGGCTGAATAAAAATGAACAGCAATTCGGCCGCTGAACAAAATAAATACATTTATAAGCGTAACTAACCTTTCCCAAATGAATATAATATCTTTGTTTGAATTTTCTTCTTTCAATATAAGACAATGCTATGTCTACCTACAATAATATTCTCGATTGTGTTTCGCATTACAATTTTAAACTGAGCCGGCATAAAAAAAACAATAACCCTATAAATACTTCATAGAGAACAGGCAACGTGACGTCAGTATGGCAACACCTACGTATTAACGACTCAGGGGCTAAAGATTTCAAGCCCGCAATCACAGACAATATCCTGCAATATTTCTTTACACTGGGGCGCAATCAAGCACGATTAGATTTTTTTTGTATTTGTATGTACGGAAACGTCATCCATCGCACACGACGGTGTTTCAAATTATTAAGCTTTTGTCAATCGTTGGGGGCTAAACTGAATCTGCCCATTACGCATACTTATGCATTGAAACACAAATACCAATATCGCTGTATTGTATGAAAGTGACAGGTATTGACTCTCACTGACAGTTCTGTATTGCTTTTAGTAGGTACTTGTTATTTCACTTTGAAAGAGACGAATTTAAGGGTTCCGTATTATATTATTTCTTAGTTACATTAGCATTGATTTTATTATATAATAATTTATGCATTGCAGTAGTGTCGTAGTATTTGTTAATTTGCTTGTAGATTAATGTATAAGGTGAATTGGAAACATGCACAATTTCGTAAATAGTATACAATGCTATGCTTTTCTCTAGCCCACCCAAGATTATAGGTCAGGAACCGCCACTGGTTAATGCTAATAAAATCTAATAAAATCTAAGCAATTTGGTATTGATATATATAAAAAAATCTTACTTGTACATATCGGGTAAAGTGTGGGCCCATAATCCATTAGGATGTGTCGATACAATAGATACAATTCGTTCTACGGCAACTGCGGGAATACTGAATGGTTGGTTATCAGTTTCCAAGAAAACCTTCTCCAATTCAACTAAAGCGCGTCCTGCAGCAGCTTCCATTGCTAATTCTTTTGAAGCGAGGGAGTCAGGATATGTTGTAAATAAGTATTTAGTCCCACACTAGAAATACCAATACAACCATTACAATGAAAATCATCACTAGAAAATGTTCAGTCGGCAGGCTAATCCGATGCAGATATTCAGTTAATTAATAGTACATTTTGGAATCCAAATCTGCAATCTTGCAACAACAATAAAAAAAATACAATGTTAATCAAATGAGTTATCTTAACCCTACAATGGCATATGTTAGTTAAACAAAGTTGCATCAAATACAACTTTCATCTACAATTAGCAAAGAGGTATTACTTGAGGAGACCATAGAGCAGAGATACTCTCTGGGTAGCATGCCGGTTTTTACTACATTACGCGGGCTGCAGCATATTAATATACATAATATAATGACGTAACATAAGTAAGTACACAATTGAATGTGTTTTTCTATACCAAACGGTTCTACAATAGCTGGAAGTTAAATCAACATAAACAATTCTCTTTTCTTAGAAACAGGGAACCTTTTCTTAGAAACAGAGAAAATTATGTTGTATCGGGAAGAATTATTTGATTGAATAATACTTATTTAGAAAAGTAAAAATTTACAATTTTATCAGCTCTACAAGAATAACAAAATATTGTTACTAGCTATTTCAGCATTATGCCATCGATTCTAATGATTATGACGATCATTGCTCTGACAGTGGTGATAAAAAATGCCATTATATCTAATAATTAATGAATGCACCAGATATTATAAGACTTTATATTTATACCCTGTTAATTACCCTAATTTATACCCTGTAAATTACCCTATTTTAACCTTAAAATTGTAAACTCGACCCTGTAGAAGAGAAAAATGTTTTAACTCTCGCGGCTCGGAGACTAGAAAAATACTTCTCTGCCGATGAGGGTTTCTTCATTATTGGCCTTATTCTTACGAAATCCAAAAAAAATATAGTCCAAGGGCTTTAAAATATCTCTCTGCATCATTCCTCATACATTTTTTTATAAAAATCCGTGGTTTTTTAATAAATAATCATATTTTAAGTTGCGCGTAAAAAAGACGTCATTTCAGTGCAATATGTATTTGCAACTGATGCGTTCACGTGTAGTTATCTTACGAACGATCGCTGATAAGCGGGCGCTTATCTCGTTATCGCATCGCGTTATCGTGTATTTATATAAACTACAAAAGGTTCAAAAACCTATGATATAAGAATACCTTAATCATAAACATCGTATCACCCATATTAAAATAGATATTTAAGAAAATGTGGGTATTGGGGTCGCATTTCTTGAGCTTAGAACCGGAAAAGTTAAACACGAAAATAGTCTTCGAGCTTCAAAATTATATTTCAGATATTCCAGTGCCATTTTGAAAGATCAAAAAATTTATTGTATATCGATTCTTGGGTTTGGAATAAGAAAACAGCCTTTTCATCTTTCAATTGCCCACATTCAACAATTCTAAGTTTTGAAACATAATTACATTAACTTATTGGACGCTAAAAACACACCTGGCGTGTCGCCCTATGTATATCAGCCATACGCACAACACACCTGGCATGTTTATATTGTAAAAAACGGAAAGAATGCCTGCGAATTTCTAACGACTTCATCATTTTTTTCGTTCAATATATGCAATATATTGTATACAATATTATATAAATATTAATTAACAAGCGGACAAGAAAACAGTATGCAGTGTGAATGGCCCTTGGTACTCGCATTGAATGTTTTAAAACCGAGAATAAATCATACGAGAATAAATCATCGAGTGTGAAGGAATTCATTAAAGCTCTTGCAGGATAAAAAAAAACATTACAGAACTTTGAGGATTTCAAATTAAATTTAAGACATCAAAACCTTACAAACAAGATTTTCTCTCAGTTTTGACATTCTGCTCCGTATTATGTCTTTCACAAGCTAAAAAATACATGGAAAAGTACACATTAATTAAATACCTTAACAGTGCAGTCGAATGCAGATGGTGTGCGACCTTTTCTCATTTGTTCATGCCATTTATATACTGGCTCAGGTATACCCATCTCTTGGCAACATTGCAGTAAGCGAGATATATTATCTTTGGCACCGGAATTCAAAAATGACGGCTTCACTGATTTGTGCTTTTGGGTAGTAGCAGTAGCTAATTCGGGCTGCAGCGTAATCTTATCATCCTTCATATTCAAGTTACCCAATGATGATATTAATTTCTCTTGATTCATTTCAATAATATCGGGTGACTTCATTGTTTCATTCGGATTCTAAAAAAATATAATTCATATAATTTATTATTTTTTTTAAATATTCAAAGAATTCAAATATGTAATCACAGCAGATATTTTCGAATGAATATAGATGTCTTTAATACTTTGATGGCTAATACATACATTTTTTCCTGAAATATCCATATATTTCAATTTTGTTTGAAATGCTAAGAGCCTATTTGCTGCGCTCAAGCGTTGAGTTACGGGGACCTGTATTTGAATAGATTCTAATTCAGAAACCGCAGGTTTGGAAAGAGACACTTGGATAATACGCTTCGACCCATTTTGCTGAAAAAAAAAAACAGATGAGCTAAAAACTATAAATACTTATAATTCACCAAAAGCTTTTGATGTGCCTAATCTGCAGAAAAAGTAGTATTGAGAATTTTTTAAAAAACAGCAATAATATATTGGGTTTTAGAAAATAAACTCATTTACTTCAGGTAATTTTTAGTTTTTGTAAACGCTGCCATGGAAAAATGCCACCAACACTAAGAGGTTAACTTTCCCCAAAACTAAATAAATCAATATCTGCTACACATTTTTCAGAATGCACAAAACAAAAACTAAGGAGAATTATTTACTATACGCATGTTGTTTAAAGAAATTGAAATATTGGACTAAGGTCCCACCAGCTTTAGAAAATCGATAATATGAATTGGGGAGTTTGGGGAAGAAGATTTTGAATATAAAAAAACACTCGTTAAAATTCGTATTTCTTCTGTCAAATTTGCTTTGCTGTGTAGTGGATCAGTGTCACTAAAAGGCAAAAATTGTTATTGATTCTTCACCGGATCAGAACATGGCTAAAATCAACTTTTTCCATAAATAATAAAGAAAAATATTTTTTAAAGAAGTATCAATTTGTGGATCGCTTCAATAAATGATGATGATGATGATGAACGCGGGAAAGATAGGAGAATACCTTTAATCACAAATGTATTACCAGTTTTTTACAATAAAACCTCGAATTTCGGGAAAAAACAGCTGAAGCAAAGTTGTACACCTAATATATTAAATAGTTTATACCCACTTGATTTTAAAAATTATTGTGATTTTTATGCACTTTTGATTTTATTTTATGGTTTTTATGAGCTCCACAGTTTGAAGTTTACTAACATTACCTACTTGAGGTTGAAGCAACCTATTACAATTTCATTCCCGCGGCAGCTAACAATTTTTAAGAAACTTCCCCGTATTCATTGGGTTAATAATTTAGTACTGCTTATTTTTTTCATTTGATTTAAAGTGCCAATTGAAAAGTCATTTTGAAAGTTCATTTGATTGAGAGTAAACTAAATCAGACATACACTACATGAAATGATGTATGGTAATTAGACTATTTTTCGAAAAAAATATAAAATATCAAATATATTTGCTAGAAGGTGAACTTTAATGTTCATCACATACCACTGGAATATCAGTTTTAATAGGCGGAGAAGTTTTCTTTATATCGTTGCCTTTTGTTGTGGGTCGTGGAGCAGTCAGTAAAACTCGAGAAGAATCTTCAGTACTCCTGCCATTATAATCCCTCTGAAATAAAATTTATTTCTTAGCCATCTATATAATACACCCGATTCTCTTATGCAAGGATTTTTTAACACAGTTTCAACATAGCATAAGTCCAATGTAGCACAACCTACTTTTCATTTTTCTGTATTTACTGTATATTTTTTTCGCTTTGAAGATTTATTCCCAGTGAAAAAAGAAAATACAGTTTATATTGAATGTCATATGATTCTGTAACTTTGCGGCAAAAGCAGAAGCGTTTCGATCAATTTTGTAATTTCGTATCATATAATATTATAAATAAATTCTTCAGTGTACAAGTTTAATACGGACATATTTTTCACCAAATAATTACTAAGTCAACATAATACCTGTCACAAAATGGAGGATTCCTTGAAATGTTAAAATTATCATATCAACTAATTTTCTAGGTGATTATGAATCACATTGGACAATATGTTACATGATAACTTACATTTATTGGTTGTGGTTTATTATATGCTGATGAAACTTTTGTAGGTGATTTCGTTTTTTGATACGGGACATTAGGTTTCCAGGACGGACCAGTTTGTAACCTCCTTGGCTGCAATAAAAAAAAATTTGATGATCATTACCGTTTAGGGAAATTTTCAAGTCAAGCACGGAAAAGATAACAAGAATTCTTGTTAAAGATAACTGAAGATAACTTTTCCATGATAAAAATCTACAAAATAGCCAATGATTTTTTTGACACATTAAGACGTTATGTAATCAGGCGCGTCAAACATTAGACTAGCCTGAAGCGGGCGTTTCTTAGTGATTAGTGCAAAAATATATTACATTCTTTAAATCAAAACAACTTTTAAGCCAAACAATATTTTTGGTTGAAATTTTCAAAGAAATCATGTGATATTAAGTCATTAACCCATGAAGGATGAGCGTGACCATATGGTATTGCTTCACAGTATTCCTGAGTCCGGCTATTAATCGTATTTCTACCTAAATATCATTGGATTATCTCAAAATCGGTTGATAAGGATGTCGGCTTTAGTAATTCGTCAGTTGCGGAAGAAGACAAATTTCAAAAGCATTCGCAATTATTTTAATTTACGGTTAAATCTTTAAAATCAAAATGGACTTTTCAAAATTGTAAGTTTATACTTATGTTTTATTTGACTTACAACATATTTACACTACTTATGATAATACATTTCTATTAAGAATTGATTGATCTAAATGTACGATACCGTAAATATTTTTTAATATTTACGGTAAGGCACGGCGAGTCAGATTAGAAGCACATTCTAGGGATGTTCTTCACAATACAGTAAAATAATATTTTTCTAATAAAACTATTTAATTATGTTATACATGCATATCTATCAATCTAAATAATAATACTATCTTATATCCAATAACATAATGAAGCCTGTGTAATAATTATTCTTAATTTTAAAAAAAATGTAATCTTTTATTCAAATATTACATTTCATATTCTGAAAACATAAAACATTCTTTGAACCAATTCAACATTATTTATTATGGATCATAACTGAAAAATCAGTTGATAATGCTCGCAATGAGCGAAACCACTCCTGATCTTTAATAAATAATGTAAAAGAAGTATGTATAAAAAGTATTTTATTTTTTAATATAATGCCTTTCCAACAATAATTGATAATGAACTCCTTAAAAAGATTTTTCACAACCGCCTACTACTTCAAATATTTATTTCTTTATGGCAGGAAGCAACTTGAATTCTTGAAGAAAAAAAGCTGGAAGTTCATTTGAGATAAGCTATTGAACACGTATAAATTGGTTGATATATAACATATAAAATCCAAGGTTTAAAACCAGAATGGTAAAACAAATAATTTTGGCAAAATTATTTACAATGATTGTAATCTTCCCAATCATTAGTAATTATAAAAATTGTGACATTGCTGTATTATAAACCTGAAGACCAAAGATCTTTAAATCATCATCTAAGTATCAAATAAAATGATAAGAATGCGTGTTTAAGTGTCATGTTGACAAATCTCATGTTACGCCATTCTGGTTCTCAGCCCTCGATATTATGTTGTAAAGGCAACTTTCTACATTTTTACTTGCGAAATAATTGAAATTATTTTACTTATATGTGGTTTACAAACATGGCTCATATCTATGGTGACATTAACTTTCTAATGTAAGTAAATATATCTGAAATATGTTACACAACTTACAGGCGGTTTAGAGAATTTGTTATTAAACTTCTTCGGTGCATGACTTTTCTGCTTAGCGATCATTTGAGCAATGTGATAAGTTTCTTCAGAAGCGATAGCATCCACCTGTATTTCACCATTGTAGCCAGTAGTAACGCGAAATCCTGGCACATCATTAAATAATTCTTCAAGAGATTTGTACCCTATTTTTTGAAAGGGTATCCACTCGCCCTGCAACTCCTTATAATCACCTAAAATGAGTAAATGAGTAACAATAAAATTGTATTAATGTTCTAATGGAGATAAATTATTGATCAGGAGCACATAAATAGTCATAAATAGCATAATTTTGAAATTAAAATTATGTTTAATTTGAATATAGAAAGTATTTATTTTTTTCAAATATTATTCTATAAAACAGGATTCCTTTATTGAACAAATTTTATATAACATGGTCTAAGAAAACAAGCCAGTTTGTACTGTTAGTAAACCATACTTAGATATATTTTGTATCCATAATTTAATTGAAATAGAGAACCTAAATTTCAATTTATTGCGTAATTATTAACATATAAATATTACAAAATTGCTTCAATGATGCTTTATTTAGGCCTTTGCAGAAATCTCATAATTTAATATTTCATTTGAACTCTGATAAATGGGTGCTTGTGCTCAGAGTGACTTTATTAAAATTATTCTTCTTCATTAAATCTAGTGGTTCAAAAAATATTTGGTATTTTTCAATATTCGTGCGTCGTATCTTATACTTGCTAGATTTTTAATATTTTAATTTTCATGTCATTATGAATAAGCAAGACACTTATTACTTACTTCATAACATGAAATTTTAGGATATTATCTTCGCAAATTGTTATAACCAAAGAAGTAAATAATGATAATATCTCAACTCCAACTAATCTGCATAGTGTCATTGTCAGATTCAGAAGATTAAAAATTCATTTTCTAAGTAAATATGGAGGATTCGGTATTATTTTATTTTTTTTGCTAATTGCTTAACACTCAAAACAATTTAGTAGAATTTATTTTATGTTAAAATGCTTCTTTTTTCATAAACCATAACTATGCTTAAAAGAACAAAAAAGGTATGTGGAGTTTTAAATTCATTAACTTACGATTACACTGCTTCAAAGAAACAGATCCTTTACACGAAAGAAGAGTGGCTCTAAGTATGCCAATCACTGTGTCTCGGTCTGACATAGTAGAAACCTAAAAAAATCATTTGGTGAACGTAGAATCCAGAATAAATTGTACTGGTGAAAAATAATGAAACAGACAGCATATGATTCGAAAAGACAGTGCATTCGCACCGTTAGTAGGGTACGAATAATAATTGTGTCAACCTATAATTTTACTATAGATTTCGACAAGACAATGCATTCGACTAAATATCCTATTTTCTCAATCGAATTAATGTTTATATGCAAATGAGACATTGTGGAATATTGTTCCAAAGATATTAACCCTAACAGATAATAAAAATTAAAAATGTCTTAAGACAGCTGGTTTGCCAGCGAAATACACTAAACTTCAATCAGCAACATCATCTAAGTAAAGATGTGAGACATAGACAAATTAATACGAGATGTTAAATCAGAAATGTATCACAATCTAAATAAGAAGCGCATTTGAATGAGTTGTTACCAATAATCATCCAATCCAAGTATTATAACAAAGAATATTGGAAACGACAATCGAAATCAAAAACGACACTTGTGTACAATACGGCGAATCGGCAATCATCGGCAATCGAGTGTGTATACGTATTGTCGCTACATAAAAAAGCTTCCCCGACTTTGATAGAAAGAATTTACTTTTTCAAGTGGTATTATGTTTTTACACATTTTATAATGATAAAACTCAATAAATAGAGTTTCGATTTCATTTCACCGAAAGCAAATTTGAAAAAGACGCATAAAACAATTTCTTTTTTCTTCATTCACTTTTGAATTAGGCTATTTTTTAAATATTTTTTTTTCTGCTAAATAATTTATTTTATTATTTAATAATGTTTCAATCAAATTTAAGTTGTTATCTCAATAGAAACATTCACTTGGCACCTTTTTTTTTTAAATACTAGTAAAAACATTTTCCTATCTGGGAAATCAAGTTTGTTAGTCGTTTTTTAAAACAGTAAGTTTATCAATACAATGAAATTATACATTTATTTTCAAAATGAGTTTTATGTAGTACAGCGTTACTATTTTTGAACCTTCGAGATGGGACTCTTCCTAACATAACTTTATTCATTCAAATATGTAACTATGATATGGAAAAGTTATAAGACTATTATGGCAAGTAAACAATCATATGTCAAATTGTTAACCTTAAAATTTGCTTTACTATTTGGATTCAGATGACACTTTTATCAAACAATGTTGTTAAATGGTTTTCTAAAAGAAGGATATACTCATGGAAGTATTTTTCAAGCGGTCTTAATAAATGGGTATAAAAATTCCATTAATCTCTTGAAACATTTCGTTATTTATAATATAATTATAATGTGATAAAATAATATTTCAACTGACCATATCAATTTTCCAAAGCTATATAATATTGCATTATTTCTTCATAATGGTAAAAAAATAAAAACAAATTCAAATTAGCAAAATTTCAGCTAAAACTATATTTTGTTGGGAGGACAGTTATTGTATAAATGTATATAAGTGTAGAGGGGAAAAAATTAAAAGGCTAATCTAATAAATATTCCAGAATGATGAACTTTCGTCGCAAATCAAAAAAGAGATCGAAAACCAATGGAAGCAATCTGTCCTTCATAATAGCAGAGTACTAGCTACTCCTTCAGATAAAAACAAATACTATGCTTTATCAATGTTTCCGTACCCATCAGGAAAATTACACATGGGCCACGTTAGAGTTTATAGTATATCAGACGCCATCGCAAGATTTCACCGATTGAATGGAATGGAGGTCATCCATCCAATGGGTTGGGATGCATTTGGATTGCCTGCAGAAAATGCAGCTTTAGACAAAGGCATCGCTCCACAAAAATGGACTGAAGATAATATTGCCAAAATGAAAAGCCAACTAACCCAATTAGGCTGCTCATTTGATTGGGATAGGGAATTAAACACAAGCAGCCCAGAGTACTATAAATGGACACAATATTTATTTTTACAGTTATATAAAAGGGGATTGGTTTACAAGAAGGAAGTAAGATAATATTCTTCTTATTAATTATGTGCATATTTTGGTAATCTTTTACTTTTGAGTAGAAAACTCACTGACGTTTAATCCAAGATGGCCGCCGCGTCAGCGCTACCAATAGAAAAACATACATCTCATAAACAAAATATTCATTATTGATATAATTTAAGATTTCGACTGAAGGTGCTTAAAAAAATAAAAATAAAAACACAAAAGTCCAACTAGTAAGCATATATGTTCTTACATTCTTAAAAAGGATTATTTGTCGAGTGTTAAAGATAGAACTAAATTCAATGATGAGTTAGTCACTCTCAAGAATATTAAAGATAAAATTAAAGAAAATGACATCATTGTCTCAAAGGCGGATAAAAGAAGTACCACTGTTCTGTTAACGCGTAATGATTATGTTGATAAAATTAATAATTTTCTCAACAATATAGTCCAACTAAAAAAAGACCCTACAGTAAATTTTAACAAAGATGTCAAAGATGTCATTAACAGTTGTAATATTACGATCAGCCCTAAAGAAATATATTCTTTGTCTACACGGAATCCGCCATGTAGTGTCATATATTAATGCCCCAGCTTATAAATTATCGAAAAAACCTATCTCCCTCATTCGTAACCATAGTGAATTCAACCCAACATATAGCGTAAAAAATTCTTTAGAATTAGTTGAAAAACTTAAAAATCAAATCATTCCTTGCAACTCAAAATTAATTTCATTTGACGTGATCAGTTTATTTACTAATGTACCAGTCAACAAATGCAAAAGCATTATCGAAGATACCTTAAATGCACATAGAGTCAACCCAATAGTAACAAAAGAAAGCGATGGAAAACTGCCTATAACCGTTGTTAGCTGAGTTTTATATGAACTATTTAGAAGGTAAAATTTTTAGAAACAAAACAGAAACCAAACCTATAGTCTATTGGTTCCGATATGTAGACGATATTCTTTGCCTGTTTAATGGAACGGATAGACAAATAACTAACTTTCATAACTTTATAAATTCATTAGATAAAAATATTTAATTCACTTTAGAAGTCGGAGGCAAAAATATTAACATCGAAAGTCATTCTCACGACTTTAAAATATTTCGGAAGCCGACATTTTCAGATTCTGTAATACATAAAAATTCAATGCATCCATTTTCTTATAAACTAGCCGCTTTTCATTCAGAAATTAATAGACTTGTGAGTGTTCCTTTAAATAAAATAAACTTTAATATCGAATTGAAAATCATCAAACAAATCGCCATCAACAATGGATATGATATGTCTCTTATAGACAATCTTTTATCAAAAAAACAAACTAAACTTGCAGAAAAAATGTTATTTAAAGGTATAGTACCAAAGGACTTAGGTCATAATAGGTATTGGCGTAGAATCATTTATTTAGGAAATACTAGTCTTAAAATTAAAAAACAGCTAGCTGATAGTGTTAGACCAGCTTTTTACTGTAAAAACTCTTTAGGCAAATTAAGATAAAATACATTACTTAAATAAATCTGGAATTAATAGATTACAATGCTCTTGTTGTACAAAATTTTATATCGGCAAAACAGAAAAGACATTAAACATCAGAGTATTAGAACATACGGCAACCTTAAGACTGAAAAAGGACATGTCTACTTTTGCTAATCACTTAATTTCGGAAGGACACGTGTTCAATTAGGAACGAAGGATAAAAATGTTACACCCAAATACGGACAGTCATAAGCTTTTTTCCAGGAAATTTTAGAAATCAATAGGGCACAGCTGCATAGCCTTCCGATTTTAAATGAAATATTAAACCTACCGGGATCTCCATTTCTATACCCTGTATAAATATAATCATAAAACCTTTGCCGACAAACTAATAAATATAATTCTTAAAACCACTCACTACTCAAATCTTTGGGCATTCCCATGAGCTTATCCTTTTCGCCAGCAATGGCTTTAGACTCAGTGATACATTTATTTATTATATAAACACGAAACATTCATTTACTAAGCGTCAGTTCAAGTTCATCCGTGCACTTGAACGCCTGAAGATGCCGAAAGGCGAAACCCGGGTCGTTAGTGACAAAATCTGTGGGAGTGTACATAATTTGAACAATTCAAATTTCATATTCATTATTATTTCATTCTTTATTTCAACATAAATATTGTTGGTTTTCAATGTACCATGATGGAAAGTAGACCTCAAGCCCGAAAAGTTATCATAGACGTGAGTGAGTTCATTAGTTCACGTCAATTCGGAACAAGTAGGGATTTATTCGAATCCTATTTGCACGAATTTAGTGGTTTTAGAGTATTTCTGACGCTTCTTAAAGACAATTACGCTTCATAGGTATGTAAAATAAAGAATGAAATAATAATAGTAATAATAATGAATATTTTGTTTATGTGACGTGTTTTTCTATTGGTAGCACTGACGCGGCGGCCATCTTGGATTAAACGTCAGTTAGTTTTCTACTCTAAAGTAAAAGATTACCCATATTTTATGATAAAAATCGCCATGGCTATTCACTTTCAACATTTTAAAATAAAACTATATAGACTTTGACTGCCAAATTCAATCGGTGTGGTTTTTTCTTAGGTTTGATCTTTTCTTCAATATATACTAGTACAATATTTCACATTTCTATAAAATTGAGATTATGTAAAAAAACCAGGGCTGTGGAGTCAGAGTTGGGAGTTGTGGAGTAAGGGATTTTGTCCGGAGTTACAGACGGAACAATCTTACGACACTGACCCATTTAAAAAAATAAAAAATAAATTATTCAAACCATAATAGTCCATAGTGCTGCCACTGCATGCCAGGCTGACTAAAGATATCTGATTGTATACATATATATTAGTTCAAATGCAATGATTGAAATAATTCATTGACGTCGGAGTCGTATTTTTTTTACCCATAGCCCTGAAAAAATCTAGAAATATTATGATTATAAACTTATCAAGTTTTTTTTAGGCATATGTTAATTGGGATCCTGTTGACAAAACTGTTTTGGCAGATGAGCAAGTTGATATAAATGGCTGTTCATGGCGATCAGGAGCCAAAGTGGAAAAAAAACTTCTGAATCAGTGGTTTATCAAAACAACTTTATTTGCCAAACAACTGTATGACGGATTAGATGACCCTATTCTTGAAGACTGGAAAGATATAATTCAGCTTCAAAAGCATTGGATAGGAGAATGCAATGGAATTACTGTAGATTTTGAGTTATTCAATACAGATATGAACAAACAGTCAACCTTAACCATTTGGACAGACAAACCCGAATCATTATTACACTCTCATTTCATAGCAGTTCCACCGGATAGCGTATTGGATAAGACATGTTTTATTGAATATGAAAATGAAAAATTTAAATTGTTATCAATAGTGGCAAAAAATCCAATAACACAGAAAAATTTACCGGTATTTGTAACAAATGAAATCATTTTTGCCGAAGGATCAGAATGTCATCTAGGTTCTCCTGATATAGATGATGAAGACCTTCAGTTTATTTTACAAACAAACATACCTTACAACAAAAATTCAACTGTATCACAAATATCGCTGAAGGAACTCTATGAAATGAGAAATAGTGTATGTGAAATTGCTACAAGGGAAAATATTGGTGGATATCCTGTCAGTTCTAAATTAAAAGATTGGCTTATTTCTAGGCAAAGATATTGGGGTACACCTATTCCTATTGTAAATTGTGAAGTTTGTGGAATTCAATCGGTTCCACTTGAGAGTTTACCTGTAGTTTTACCAAATATAGATCAATATACAAGAACTGGTATTTCACCTTTGTCGAGTATTCAAAATTGGATAAATACTGTCTGTACAAAATGTGGAGGACATGCGACTAGGGAAACAGACACCATGGACACTTTTGTTGATTC
The DNA here is from genome assembly GCA_031772345.1 of Himalopsyche anomala. Taxonomy (NCBI): domain Eukaryota; kingdom Metazoa; phylum Arthropoda; class Insecta; order Trichoptera; family Rhyacophilidae; genus Himalopsyche; species Himalopsyche anomala. The sequence continues at coordinate 25,918,208 of CM062821.1, forward strand.
TTCATGGTATTACTTGCGGTTTTTAGACTCTAATAATAATTCCTTGCCGTTTAGTAAAGACAGTGTATCAAGTATGCCTGTCGATTTATATATTGGAGGGAAAGAACATGCAGTTTTGCATTTGTACTATGCCCGCTTTATGAGCCATTTTCTACACTCCATTGGATCATTACCACAAAAAGAACCATTTAAAAGACTTTTAGTTCAAGGAATGGTTATGGGAAAATCATTCAAAATAAAAGAGTCCGGCCAGTATATCCCAGAGAATTCTGTGAAAATCTTGAACCCAAAAAAGGGAATAGCTGTCACTGCAGATTCCAATAAACCTGTGGAAGTGATTTGGGAGAAAATGAGCAAATCGAAGCATAATGGAGTAGACCCATCTGATTTGTTTGAAGAATATGGATGTGATACGACAAGACTTTTTATGTTGGCAGATGTGTCTCCAGTTTCAAATCGACATTGGTCCAATAATAGTGAGTTTAAAGCATTTTAATAATATACAATTAATATTGGTAACTTTGCTATTCCACCAGGTGTGACGCGTATTTTACCTCATTGAGAAGCATCTTGAGACTATCTCTATCATAAGGTTTTATTTATAACAGAGAAATTAATTACAATTCTTAACTTTAGAAAATGAAGAGTGGAATTATTTGGAATCCAATTAAATACCATAAAACAAATAGTTTGTAATTATGGTTATAGCAACCCATTATAGTAGATATTTGATCTACATCAGTTTGCATAATCCCTTAGTTGCCTTTAGCGCATTCTTTTTTTGGTACAACCATATAACTGGCATGTATTAAAATCAGTTACATTCCAAATTTGTGAAAATTCTTGCAAAACTCTTTTGGTATTTATAATTTATCTCAGAAGTTTTGAGTTGTCAACAAGTCATACATTACTCATCAATTTAAGATACATTTGTTTTCAGCTTTTCCTGGAGTATTAAATTGGCAACATAGACTTTGGCTTACAGTGAGAGATTTTAAGAAAGAGCGAGAAAATATAAAACATTTAGAAATAGATAACATTATTCAAAGCAAAGAATTCAAAGAGCAAGATGAAAAAATGTGGGAGTCAGCAAACCATTTTGTATCCTCGGTGACATTCAATTTCCGGTTTACTAATCAAATAAGCATAGCTATTTCACGATTACAAGGCTTAACAAATTGTTTGCGTGTAAGTACATTTTTTCTGTTCATGTATATTTAACATTCCTATTTTTGTATGATGTAATACTGATTGATGGGTTGACATTTCATTTTATTATTTTAGAGAGCACAACCGACACTTAAATCGCTTAGCAAAGAGTATGAATTTGCTCTGGCAAGCCAAATAATAATGCTATCACCACTTGCTCCTCATTTTGCTTGTGAATTATGGGATGGGTTTATTAGCACTGATGGGAGAATAGAAAATGATGATAGTATTATAGCATGGAATAAAAATGCTCTCGAACAGAATTGGCCAAAAATTCATAAGAATTATAAACTTGAATTGATCTGTACAGTAAGTTTTATTTTTTTTACATTTAAAAAATTAACTCTCAAACTAGATAACCCAAGTTTTTCGAATATGCTTGATGTTTAATAATATAAGGGAGCAGAATAAATGGTCAGAGTTTAAATAATTTTTTGGTCAGAATTCAAATAAACTTTCGGACTGAATAAAATTAAATTTTTGGTCAGAATAAAAATATTATACAGTCAGAATATTTTATAACCATTTTGGTTAGTTTTTTTTTTTTAATTTCATTTAAAAATGACTTAAATTCTGATCATTAATTATTTATTCTGCCCTCTTTACACTGACCAATATATTATGACCATTTAATATAAATTCTGACCAATGTAATATAAATTCTGACCAATTTAATATAAATTAGCTCGTATTTTCCCGGTCAGAATTTATATTAAATGGTCATAATATATCGGTCAGTGTAAATAGTGATAATTTAAATGAAATTAAAAAAAAACCTATCCCAACCTAACTAAAATGGTTATAAAATATTCTGACTGCTTAATATTTTTATTCTGATCATTTAATTTGTTCCCATATAAATTCAAACCAATTTGATAAAAATTATGACCGTAACTGTATTAAAATTCAGACTGGTTAAATACGAGCCATAATATAATAGCATCGAAATATTGATGAGAACACTTGTTTTTCAGATAAACGGAAATGAATTTGGCCGTTTGAAATTGCTTCCAGCGGATATCAATAATTTAACAGAACAGAAGGCACTTGATTTGGTCATGCAATCGGATATCTATAAAAAATACAAAGATAAAATTGTATCAAATACAACATTCAGCATGTATCACAATTGCAAAGCAACGCTAAATATTGTCACTCAAATTCTGCCAAAGGTTCAAGAAAAAGTGAAAATATCATTAGAAGCTGTTTAATCATCGTTCAGTTAGCAAAAATGATAACGCTTGTCAAAAATCTATCTAAGAGCCATAGTGAATGTTATCTATTTGGTCTGAGATGAAAAATGGGAGATGCTTAAAGAAATTATTATATCTTATTTATCCGCGCATATAGGTTTATTGTGTATTGAATACAAAGCCCCGTTTTATTCTACCTATACATGCCTGAACTCATTTCCATTACTTTTCTCAAATGACTCATCTGAGAAAAATTATCACTCATATGAATGTAAACTCCGATGATTTGTTTAACTTCATGGTTAATCTATACCTTTTGCAGTGGCGGTTCGAGGTACTGGGCTAGGTGGGCTAAGCCCGACCTGCATTTTTCACCCAAAACATTAGATGGCTGAATAAAAATGAACAGCAATTCGGCCACTGAACAAAATAAATACATTTATAAGCATAACTTACCTTTCCCAAATGAATATAATATCTTTGTTTTAATTTTCCTCTGTCAATATAAGACAATGTTACGTCTACCTACAATCATATTCTTGATTGTGTTTTGTATTACAATTTTAAACTGAGCCGGCATAAAAAAACAATAACCCTATAAATACTTCACAGGGAACAGGAACGTTACGTCACTGGCAACACCACTCAAGGGCTAGCGATATTTAGCCCGTAACCACAGACAATATCATGCAATATTTCTTTACACTGGGGCGCAATCAAGCACGATTAGATTTTTTTTGTATTTGTATGTACGGAAACGTCATCCATCGCACACGACGGTGTTTCAAATTATTAAGCTTTTGTCAATCGTTGGGGGCTAAACTGAATCTGCCCATTACGCATACTTATGCATTGAAACACAAAACCAATATCGTTGTATTGTATGAAAGTGACAGGTATTGACTTTCAGTGACAGTTCTATACTGCTTTTAGTAGGTACTTGTTATTTCACTTTGAAAGAGACGAATTTAAGGATTCCGTGTTATTATTCTATTATTTCTTAGTTACATTAGCATTGATTTTATTATATAAAAATTTATGCATTGCAGTAGTGTCGTAATATTTGTTAATTTGCTTGTAGATTAATGTATAAGGTGAAGTGGAAATATGCTTTTCTCTAGCCCACCCAAGATTTCAGGTCAGGAACCGCCACTGACCTTTTGTAATGTTATAAGAAACATTATTGAAAGTTTCGTTAAGATCAGTCATAATATTTAATAATAGTAGAAATTTATGAAAACTGTAATTGGCAGTGGCGGTTCTAGGTACTGAGCTAGGTGGGCTTAGCCCAACCTGCATTTTTCACCCAAAATGTGTAGAAAAAAAAGATGACTGAATAAAAATGAACAGCAATTCGGCCACTGAACAAAATAAATACTTTTTTTTAAACGTGACTAACCTTTCCCAAATTTATACAATATATTTGTTTTGATTTTCCTCTGTCGATATAAGACAATGCTATGTCTACCTATAATAATACTCTCGATTGTGTTTTGTATTACGATTTTAAATCGAGCCGGCATCAATAAAGTAATGGCCCTATACATACTTCATACAGAACAGGCAACGTGACGTCAGTCTCTCAATACCTACGTATTAATAATAATAATAGAGGCTCGGACTGTTTTGAAATTAGACCGAGCTAAAACCAATGCTTTTTTGCAACACTCTGTTTACACTTGGGCGTAATCAAGCACAATTAGAAAACGTATGTAATTTATAACCATTAGTCATACGGAAACTTCTCTTAACGTACATGACTGCGCCTCGGTATACAGCCTGCAGTCATTACGTCAGACGGGCTGATTCAAACTAGCCCATACAATCACTCGTACCAATCACAGTTTGTTTAAAAATAAATGACATAGTTCGTTGTATTGTATGAAACAAAACAATTCCGTCCGGCTTTAATAAACGGCAGTTCAATTTGAAGGAGACAAATTTGAGGTACAGTTTTTACTATTCTATTATTTCATACTTACATTAGCTTTGATTTCATTATATAATAACTTATGATTTGCAGTAGTGTCATAGTATTTCTTGATTTGCTTGTTGATTAATGTATAATGTGAAGTGGAAACATGCACAATGTAAATAGTATACAATGCTAAACTTTTCTCTAGCCCACCCAAAATTTTAGGTCACGAATCTCCACTGGTAATTGGTATATTTCATTGCCGATGAAATTTATAGCAATTTTTGATGGTCAAGCATTAGTTGAAATATTGTCAATACAATACACACACTAAAGCTTTTATTATTATAATGGTTTAGGCAAGGAGGTGTCCATTATTACAATAATTCATTGTTAAAAAGATAATTTTTTTCAGATATGATGTGAGACAATCATTTCTCTGTAACAAACTGTAAGACTTATCATTTTTTCCATTTATTGAGAATTTACTGCAGTTACATATATAAAATAAAATGAACCTATGAGCACACATACTGACAAATTGTTTTATTGATACCTTCTAGATTTAACCCTTTAGTTGCCAAAGCTGTATCTAAGTATCTAATACATATTTTATTTTCAACGAGTATATTGTTAATGAGTTCAGATACGGCATTTATCTCAAGCAACTGTTTACCTTTTTTCTTACTTCAAAAAAATAAAAAGGTGCAAGGATGCAATGCTCCAAGGATTGGCTACCCCTGGTTTATGGTATTTTTTAGAGGTATAACACATTCCGAACATGTTTTTTTGAACGAGTAATTAAAACGAATCATTCATAAAATCAAACGAGATTTGAGTGTGATGGACAGTGGAGATATTTTCCATATTTTTATAGATAAATATGCTTTACAACATGCTACTTTGTCTCCCCAAAAATTTACTAAATTCCGCAAAAAACAATGCAAACTTCTGGAAAGCTTAGTTACGGATAGAAAAAAAAAAACCCAATGTTGAAATCAAGGGATTCATGCAAATCACAAAATATTTTTATGAAAATTTGACGGCCCTATTTTTTAATTTGTTCTAAGAAATTCTATTTGAAATGTTACGTTGACCTTCTTATATTAATATTAGATCCGTATTTCACATAAATTATAGGTTTCCTTGATTCCCATGTATGATTACTTGACATTTTATTATTTGTAATTAAGTTTCCTACAAAGCTATTTTTTTTAGCGGCATTTAATTTATCTCCAAGTAGAAAAGGAGTAACATGTAAAGCATATTTACCTACAACAATATCACTAACGGAAGATTTGTATGCCTGTGTTATCTATGCGTGTATGTGTAAATTTTGAATATTCATTAGAGGCAGTAATGTGCTGCTATGGACTCACACCGGCTCTATAGATTTTTTTTTAATTTCATAATTCCGAATACGAATTTTTACACGATTACAATACTTGATCCGATATGGATAAAGTAAAAAGTGAACGCTTTGCGTTTTCTTAAATCATATTTTATGGAAAGTAACACCAAATAATTTCTTGTTGTGTATTATTATGTACATAAATAAATAAAATAAAAAAGAATTTTAAACTTTTTTATGCTATTTCAATTGAATTATCCATTTTTTGTAAAACTTCGAAAACTGGATAAAACCGGTTTTCAAACAATATTAACATTCGACAACCGGTTTTTTCAAATGTCGGTTTTTATATAAGCTCTAATTAACACCCCATTTGGACATGGAGGTGCGCCTACGATCGTTGCATTTTTCAGTGCCTGGTGTTAAACAAGGAAGTACCGAAAAATGCTATAATAAAAAGAGTTAGCCACTTATTTGAAAAAAACAGATTTAATTTAACATTGATAAAAAACTGACCGATCTCAAAATACACACAATGAACTATGATTAAATCATGGATTTCTGACTTAAATGTAGCAAATAAATCGTAAGTCGATTTGACAACATTTCAAAGGTAAATATACTTTAATAGGGTAAAATATCAAGGTATTTCAGTTCTACAGTTTTTAAAAAAGTTAAAGGTTGATAGCTATTTCGGCTTACGCCATCGTCAGAATAGTTCTGACGATGGAAGATAGTTCTGACGATGGCGTAAGCCGAAATAGTTATCAACCTTTAACTTTTTAAAAACTGTAGAACTGAAATAACTTGATATTTTACCCTATTAAAATGGAGTTCTACCAAGTAAATGCCAAATCAATAAATAAATATATATTGTCTTTTTTGAATCGTTCAAACTATGTACATTATCACAGATTTTGTCACTAACGACCCGGGTTTCGCCTTTCGGCATCTTCAGGCGTTCAAGTACACAGATGAACTTGAATGCCTGAAGATGCCGAAAGGCGAAACCCGGGTCGTTAGTGACAAAATCTGTGAGAATGTACATAGTTTGAACGATTCAAATTTAATATTGAAATTCCACCAAGCACCTTCAGTCGAAATCTTAAATTATATATATATTGTCTATTGTATGATGAGCTTATTATTTGGTCAGTATCTAATTCGATAAACGTTCAATAAATATTAAATAAATACAATAGTCAATTATGAATAAATAAAATGGTCAGCTTCAAATAATAAACGGACAGTAAAAAATATAAATTATAATATATAATTCTTTTTGATTAGGATTTTATAGGAAAATGGTTAGTATTTTTTATTAAAATGATCAGTAGATAATAAATATCTATAAACAATCAGTTATTTGTTGACGTAGAACGATTTGGTTAATTTACGTAGTACGTTAAGACATACTTAGCAAGCATTTGTGAAAGTAAGTCTGTCTGAGGATGCCTCTGAAAGAGGCGAAACACGTCTCACAGTTTGGAGCACAATACGTCGAATAATCTAAGTTATTTTAAATTACATACCTAGTGATAAATATTTACATTTAAATATGTTTTTTTTTTTACTAGAAAACAACTCAGACTCTTTTTATTTTTTATATTATTATGCAATCATTCATTCAAATAAAGCGATTAGAATTTTTTTATGAAGATGTATTATTTATATTTATTAATTATTATATAAACACTATAGAAACGGATAGAAGTATACAATATAATTTAATATAGTATTTTGATTTATTTTAATACTCTTATCAATTTCACTTTCCGTCTGTTCGTATTAATTGAGTTTTTATAATATTTACAGTCATTAAGATTGACACTAATAATATATGAAAGTTTATCGGAAAATGTGTTATTATGGAAGATGTTTTGTATGTTATAATAAAATCCATTATTATGTAAATATGGCATAGTAAAGATATTAAACATTAATATTTTATTGTAATATGACGTACAATTACTATATTTTATTGTCGCGCAGTTTAGCTCAAAATAAAGTTACATCTTACTATAGCATGTAAATTTTCCAAGGCCAAGGATCTTTATTGTTTTTTGTTACATTTTATACCTATATTATGAATAGTTTACTTGAAAATGTTTATCATTGTCTATGCTATGAAAAACGCATCTTTTTAATTAATGAAACTCTTGATTCTGATTTGTTCAAATAAATATGTCCTTATTAATTTTTAAAAAATAATATTGTTCTAACGCGTAACATTTTTTTATTTGAATTGTAATCAAAACAAGAATAAATAAATAAAAAGTATCATTTATTTCAAAAAGTTTCAGTACTTCCGGTTAGTATATAAGCGGCTGACTGCTTCCTTTCACCGCCTCTTCCTCGTATGAGCAAGGTCTGTTCACGTGAGGTTGTGTGTTTCCTTACAAAATAGGTCACACAATCCTCTTCAATTTCGTGAAATAATCTAGAAAAATATAAAAAAATAATAAAAACCATTAAAAACCCCAAAAAAATCGAAAAAGTAGTGAAAACGTACGGGAAACAAGTGTAACTTTATTTTGATTATATGTGCGTGCGTGTTCAACGTGGGCCATACTGAAACACGAGCCATTTTGAAAAATTGATATTGAGTTTAATCCACGTTGCAAATTCTGTTTTCATATTTTTTGTATCTTCAATGCATTAAAACTACATACGTTTAATACGTCCGTGAAGGCCATAATTTATCAATAATGGCGTCCCTATATGTTGGAGACCTTCACTATGACATCAACGAGGCCATGCTCTTTGAAAAATTTTCTACTGCAGGACCAGTACTTTCAATAAGAGTATGCAGGGATGTAATTACTCGGAGATCACTAGGCTACGCCTATGTAAATTTCCAACAGCCCGCTGACGGTGAGTTCTTTAATATTCTTGTTTTTAAATCACGTGTACAGTGTCACCATATTGTTGAAACGTGTTATGAGTCATTTTATCCATTTCATTAACCAGTGTAATTTTACTTGCAGCTGAACGCGCATTGGATTCGATGAATTTCGACATGATCAAAGGGCGCCCGATAAGAATCATGTGGTCCCAACGCGACCCTTCCTTGCGAAAGTCGGGTGTGGGCAACGTTTTCATTAAAAATCTGGACAAAAACATTGACAATAAAGCGATGTATGATACATTTTCTGCATTCGGTAATATTTTAAGTTGTAAAGTGGCTCAAGACGAAACCGGAGCCTCCAAAGGCTATGGTTTTGTTCATTTCGAAACAGAAGAGGCTGCCAACAAATCCATCGACAAAGTGAATGGTATGTTACTCAACGGAAAGAAAGTCTACGTAGGCCGGTTCATTCCCCGTAAAGAACGCGAAAAGGAATTAGGAGAAAGAGCCAAGCTCTTCACGAATGTTTACGTTAAGAACTTTGGAGAAGATCTTACTGATGAAATGTTACGTGACATGTTTGAGAAGTACGGCCGAATCACCAGTCACAAGGTCATGAGCAAAGGAGGCGCTTCACTCGGCTTTGGCTTTGTCGCTTTTGAAGATCCTGATGCAGCTGAACAGGCTGTTGTTGAATTGAACGGCAAGGAATTAGTGGAAGGCAAACCGATGTATGTTGGCCGTGCCCAGAAAAAGGCTGAACGTCAGACTGAGTTGAAACGTAAATTTGAACAACTAAAAATTGAGCGGCTGAGACATTTCCAAGGCGTCAATCTCTATGTCAAAAATCTTGATGACACCATTGATGATGAGCGTCTCCGCAAGGAGTTCATGGGTTTCGGAACTATTACATCTGCTAAGGTAATTAAACTTTTTATCTGTTAATGATGCCAATTTCATCAGGGACCTCATTCCAACATCAGAAGAGAAAAATCAGCTGAACCATTCTTTGATATATCACAACTTGTATTAGAGAAAGTTTTAATTATGCTGGCAACACAAATGCCTTTATTGCCAATCTTGATAAGAATATAGTTGACCCTTGAGCAGATGGTTGTGAATTTAATATTTGTTGACAATCATTGTGGAAAGAGACCTTGTGATGGCTTAATTTTTGGTCAATCCTAACGTTTAGAGCAGTGTTTCTTAACCTGGGGTGCGAGGAAAGTTACTATTTTGACAAAAAATGAATATTACAAACATGTAAATAAATTTTAACCCTTTATTAGGGCAAAATAATTATTTTGGAATTTGAATTTCAACTGTTATATTTTGAAATACTTATTGCCTACCTAAAACATTTGGAACAATAAATTAACCTAAGAACATGCTCGAGAATGTATCGAGCTACTAAAGTTGACGTTTCTTTGGGCGGCATTGAAAAAATAAACCTTAAAGTGACTGGTTAATATATTAAACTTTGCCCTATAAATGGTTATTAAAGGGGGTGCGAGAACATATTTTAAGATTCAAGGCAGTGCGGGTCACTAAAAAAGATAAGATCCACTGCTTTAGAGGAATGAATAGATCTACACTGACCTTACTGGATTTTTTTTTTTAACATGCCAAGTGTGCGCCTTTTTTCTGATGAATATATGTAACTCATACTTAGAGCGTATATATGGTCACAGACAGACACTACTGTATTGAGTTGAAAGTACATTTGTACTCCTTTATGGAAAATGGGACCGACATAGACGTTACCTCCATACTCCTCTAAAGGTTAATTATTGATGCTTAATTTCTTGTTTCAGGTTATGTTGGAAGATGGGCGAAGTAAAGGATTTGGATTTGTCTGTTTCTCGGCCCCCGAAGAAGCAACAAAGGCTGTTACTGACATGAATGGACGTATCATGGGCAGCAAACCACTGTATGTCGCACTGGCGCAACGCAAGGAAGAACGCAAAGCACATTTGGCTTCACAGTACATGCAGCGAATGACCAATATGCGCATGCAACAGATGGGTCAACTGTACCAGGCAGGCGGTGGTGGTGGATACTTTGTTCCTACAATCGCACCCAACCAGAGATTCTTTGGCCCCGCTCAGATGGCTCCCATGCGCACCACACCCCGTTGGCAGGCTCCTCAAGTGCGTCCCAATGCGCAGACAGCTGCTTCTGCTTACCCAGGCATGCAAGCTGCCTTCCGACCCTCTCCCCGTGCTCCTGGCCAAGCCGCAGCTCGAAATGCTCTCTCTGCCCGTCCCATCACTGGACAACAAGGAGCTGTCCCTGGCGTACGACCTCCCGCTGCTGCCGCAAGCGGTCGTCCAACTGGCTACAAATATACAGCTAATATGCGTAACCCACCTGCTGCACAGCAAGCTGTGCATACACCTGGACAAGAACCACTTACTGCCTCCATGTTGGCTGCTGCTCCTATGCAAGAACAAAAGCAGATGCTTGGTGAACGACTGTTCCCCCTTATCCAGCGCATGCATTCGGAATTGGCCGGAAAGATCACCGGCATGTTGCTCGAGATAGATAACTCTGAGTTGGTGCACATGCTGGAGCATGGGGAATCCCTAAAGGCCAAGGTTGAAGAAGCTGTAGCTGTACTGCAGGCTCACCAGGCCAAGCAGCAAGCCACGAAAAAAGAGTAACTTGCCTTCTCCTCACTGTTTCTGTTATGAAAATTTTGAAAATTTGGGAAAATGTTTCCGTAATCATATAAAAAAATGTAAAACTTATCAGAAAATTTAAGGTTATGACGATCTTTTGCTCCCGAAGTGCATCTTTATGCCGTTCCTCAATCGGGAAAGTAATCAACTTCGCCTTACAAAAACAGACATCATTAATATTTTAAGGTTAACATCTCTGTCTTCGTTTAGTTACGAGGCGCGATCTGTCGGTCGCCTCGTCTTCTGTTTTCTCCGACGCCGAAATATTTGTTTCTATTAATTTTATATTTCACGGTGACTTTCGATTGAACAATTGTTCAGTTGAGATGCGTTTTCTCTTAATGATTGATTTATTTTTTAATGTCACCTCATTGCTGTGTATGGATATATTACCAGGGTTAAATAAATTTCTTTGATTGTAACAATGTTTATTTGTCATATCCTATTGAAATCTTTAATATATGGTATGAACTCATCCTGAATCTTCCCTAAGACTGCTTATTGATATATCTTATTCCTGGATCAGTTAAAATTGTAGACTATTCATGAGCTTGATAATTATCAACCTAGTAGAATTTGTTGGGTTCCGAATTCAAGTCTAGTTTACATTGACCATTAAAAGCTATTAAGAAAAAAACACAATATTCCTTTGTACTTTATTTATATAGGTTAGGATCGGTCTCGCTCATGGCAAGCATTATCAACTGGTCAGTTTATAAATAAAGTAAAGAAGAATATTGTGTTTTTCTTAATACAATGCATTTCCACCAAGTGATAGTGAACACCCTAAAAGTGATAAAAAGCTGCAGTGCAATGTATTGAAAATGAATAAGATGAGAAAGTAAAATATTTCAGTTCTAATATTTGTAGAACTAAAATATTTTTCACCTTATTACAATGGAGTTCTACCAAGTACATGCCAATTCAATCTAAGTGTGTAAATGTTAGAAAGTACTTCGCTGAAGTAATACATATCGATATCTATTTAATGTTACTTATAGAGACTTACGGTGCTAAAATATACGTCCTAGGTTTTTACCATCCATCAAAAGTAAGTAAAAGTTAAACGTAAGTGTTAAAACATGTTTTTCATTTGGTTGTTTAAGGTATTTTTAGCACCGTAAACTTGGAAGTTTGTCACGTAAAATGAGAGAAAATTAAACAAGAGTATGGACTATATGGAATAACGATTCTTGGGCACATTTTTTTTTTGTTTGAATTAATTTAAAAAAAAATATTTGACATTACAGCTTACGCCAATGCGTCAAATATTTTGAAATTGAAAGATCATACGAGATATACTCTATGAGAATTTTTGAAAGTCACATGAGATTAACTCGAGGAGAATTGACTTCACAAACACCCATGTCTTAGATCTCAAATTAAAATTGAAAAAAATCCAATTTTCAAATGACCTTACCGGGAATCGAACCCAGACCCACCTGATCGGTAGAGCAAGCTCTAACCAACTAGACCACAGCGAATTTTAAAGTGTAAAAGAGAAATAGAGGAACAAATAAGTATGTAAAAAATCAAATTTGATGGCTTTTAATGTATGTAAATTAAGTTTTTTTTACCTACACTATTAGCAAAGTGTAATAGAATAGTCAAGAATATGATGAAAAATATTTCATAATTGGACTTTAAAACAAAAGTAATATCCTGTTTAAAAATACTTGTACAGTCAATCCTGTTTTTATGCAGTAGATGTGTTCCATGAAATATTGCACAAAAAAAGACATGACTTCAATACAAAAAGTAGGAATGCGTTCCATGAATTTTAAAATCTGCATAACTTCGAAACTGAGTCAAAATATACCCAAAATCGCATAAAAAAAACTTGATTTCCATAGAAAAAGTGGGGATACCTTACATAAATTATAAAATCCGCATAACTTTGAAACAGCGAGTTAAAATATACACTAAATCGCAAAGTATAGGAAAATTAGGGGAGAAACACTGCGTAAAAATATTTAGTCACTATAACAATTTTAAGTGTGTTTTAAAGCATGTGGTTCTAAATCTTTTTCGGAAGAAATAGTCTGCTCGTCAATTTCATAAAACTATGGTTTTTTTCTAACAATGAAATTAGTGATCAGAGTTTGTTCAGATTTTCTTTTTCGATAATTAATTGGTTATGCAGTTTGTTATACCCATAAATGTTTTTTTTAATCTATCCTTGAAACTTGAATGCGCGTTCAAAATTTGAATCATTTAGAATGAAATGATCTTCTAATTTACTGAAAAGTTAGAGACCTTGAATTACTTTTGCAGTGAATGAACTGGAATTTCTTCCAGCTCGTCATCGTTTTCTGGTTTTTTGTCAATAGTTAAAGTTAAATTGATGACATCATCGTCACTTATAGCATTATCCGTAAGTAATTCGTCAATATAATTTTCGCTAAAGGTATCAAATCTTTCTCCGTCAAGTTCATGTGCTCAAGTAATCATTTCAGCTGATATTACCGATGTTTCAATGGTTTCATCGACTGTAACACACCCAAGTAGGTGGACTTAATTCAGCGATGGAAGATGCAACATGATTTAAACCAGTGATGCACAACCTCTACCTTCTAGCGGGCCGCATAAAACAAATTTATCGTTGGTTCGGGCCTCAGAAAAAAATGATTTAAAGTAGGCTCAATCCTTTTTTTATACAGAAAATATGTATGTTCCATGTAAAACAGCCTTAAAAACGTGTAAAAAAGATTAAGTGAAATTAGATAAATGAGTAATAGGTTCCATTTTATTATTTTGACCGTGTTATTTAGAAAATAAATAAGCCATGCAAAAAAAAGATCATGAGTACAATTAAAAATCATTTCATTGTGAAATATTTATGTTTCATTTATATGTAATTCATAAGTTAATGCGTTCATGGTCTTTGATAATTTTTAACTATTTTTTTAATTTGACATAATATTTGTAAGCCTGTTTCTATGAACCGATTTATTCTCCTTCATTGAAGAGAAAGCTTGCTTAAATTTGTTTAATACATGTTTTACGTGAAAAAAGTATTTTTGAGAAAGAGATTTAAGGGCCGCCACAAAATTCAAAAAGGGCCGCATGCGGCCCGCGTTTGTGCATCACTGATTTGAACAGTCCAAAATCGTATTTTTTTTTCCAAATGTCAACGATATATGCTCTCGGTGTAATATTTAACATTTTTATATATCGTAAAATATAGTACATTTTCAAAAAATTTGCATTTCTAAAAAACTGCATAACTTCGAAATCGCATTAAAAAAAACCGCCTAAAAAGAGGATTGACTGTATGTACATATATACTTAGAGGAGTAAAAGAACCAGCCAAACCAGTATTGCTGTATTAGTTAGTTCAGACAAATATTTGCAAATCTTGTTTTGGCTTTCCTAAAAAGTATGAATTTAAGAAAACACCTTGTCCCTTTGGTGCGCAGACAAAATATTGCATCTTTTTTAAATAGTAGTCGTGAGTTGCAGTTTTTTTCACGACTACAGCCCTGATATTAACCTTACCTTCAAACATTATCACGACTTACAGTAAATAAGAAAGTTTAACTGATACTGATACTTTATTCTCTTGTCAGGTAAGGATGATTTTGTCATTTAATATGGGTCGCAGGGGCTGCAGCATTGCAACAGGTAAGTGTTCCAGGGGTGTTATTTCCTTATGCATCTAATTATTTCATACTGTTAATATGATAAGTGTATACAAGCAGGAATTAGCATCACATGATTTTTCATTAAAATGGGTAAATTGGCTTGTAAAAAATTATCGTTATCATCGATTTTAAGAGGTCTCCTTGCGGTTTGTCCTATTATTCCCTTTTAAGGTAACTGTCAGGTTTGCTAAGACTTCATTATATCCTAACAAGGATATAATGAAGTCTTTTATTTGTTATTACTGTCTTGTGTTGTTGAATTTCTTGTTATTAGGAAATCCGTTATCAGTTTGCGTTTTTGTTTCTGGGAATAGTGTTAGAATAAATAATTCATGTAAAATATAGATTGAGTGTATGTTATGTATAGGATTTAAATATACTTAAAAATAGATTAAAGTTAAAATATCACTTCATTTTTCCAATAATTGCATTTCCAAGAATAAACATAATTATTTAAAGAGAAATAAAAAAAATGATTATATTTTTAAATACTTTTATGCAATTTACATTACAGTGAATATTTAATTACATTTTATACTCCAGTGCAGCAAACAAACATTTCGAATGAGAAAATACCTTGAAAAAGATGTGTAAAACGTTACACAACTATGGTGGTGGTATGGAACTTAATTACAGGGGATAATAAATTGAAAGTGTTTTTCTTATACATACTATATAATCAAATTATTATTGCATCATTTCTTTCAGGGAATAATGAACATAACAAAAGTTCTATATCTAGTATTTATTATCCGATATCGACTAGGCATATTTAGCTAGCGTCAATATGTGTTGTAAGGCAACATTTGTTAACTCGCAAAATCACGAAGACTAGGCCCCGGAAAAATGAATACATAATATAACACAAAAATATAAAATTATGTGACATAGGTACTAGTAACTTGAAATTTATTATAATTTATGAATGTTACAAATCATTTATAAAATCCATTACATTAATAATAAAATGCAATTTTTATATTATGATGGTGCAATGTATTAACTAAATACATTATTGTAATACCAAACCGATCTTTCCAGGTACCATATTTGGACATCTCCAATTGTACAAGTAGTATTGCAGATCACCATCTCCTATTCCAAATTTAAGCGTGCTTAGGAATTCCTTATTATCCATCAAGTCCAGAGCGTTTAGCACATCGAACCCGGCATTTTTGGCTGATATAAGAGCATCCGTCATAAGGTCGACCCATGGAGTCTTGGTAGATACATTATAGAATGAATACGCAGCCTTCAGAGTCTTGTGAACAGGGTGATTCATGACAGTAGAAGGTAGAGAATAATAACTTATGAAGTCAGTTATTGTACCATCAGCTTCCGCAATAACAAAACTGTCAATGATAGCTGGTTGGGGAATAAACCAATGCTGAAATTCTTCTTCGGAAAATATGGGAGCCAAGTCAAATTTTGTCAAGTAATCATTTAAAAGTTTCACAACTGCCAGGCAGTCTGATGGTAGCATTTTTCGAAAGCCTTGAGTTTTGGGGGAGTCTGGTAATTTGTATAACTTAATGGTTCTCTGCATAGTCCTGTTTTTAGATAAGCTCGAAAACTCTATTTGAATTAATTTCTTAGGGTTAAGAGAGCGGTGCCAGTAGCGACATGTGGCTATTGGCTTAGGAAGAACAATGCCAGCGGTGTAGACACCTTGAAAAATACCAGTTAAGTTAACGCGTCGGGTTATTTCACGGATTAACACTGGTGCCACTCGTTTAGATCTCAGCTTTTTGTGTACGCATAAGAAGTTAATTTCTACTACCTTTTGTATGTGTTCATGAATCCTAAGAACAGCAGGAATAGCTGATATAAACCCTACAAGGCGACTCGACTTCGTTACTCTCACGCCGCAGTGCCAATCCCGCCTCCACCCGGGAGGTTGCAATGCCCATTTCAAAAAAGCAGGTTGATAATCAAATCTAAACATACAATCGTCGTCTTCCACATAGTTTTCATTCAAAAGTGTGTAAAGTTCTTTAAGGACAGCGGTGTTATTCAAATCGAGTGTATCCCATTGAAATCCTTCCGGTAAGCTATAGGGCTCAGCCCTAATTTCGGATATACTTTTTTCGGGTTCAATTGGTTCATTAACAACGATCTTTTCGTCCATTTTTGGTACGGGCTGGGTAGACCAAAATTTGTAGGACTTGGTTTGGTGAGGTTCCTTCGCCAATATACCTGTCTTCATATTTAATGCTTCCATAGCCATTTTCAATTCTTTAAGGGATATATTCTGAATGTCACTGCTACCACTTAGGGATTCAACCGGATCATTAATTACGCTATCTGTTTGATCGCCATTGCTCACCATGATTGCTTTTTTCTTACTTTTGTTACGTTTTTTTGGCTGCTTGGAATCCACCTCTTCTTCAATTGATTCCTCCTTTTTATCATTGCTCACGCCAACTTCCCTATCCTCCATTTTTGGAATATCGGAATTATTCCAGTCTTGTCAACTACTACGGGTGTACAGTAGCCAGAGACAATAGCAATACGGGTTTTTCATGTTCGATATGAGAAAGGAATCGGTATAACGAATACAAATTTCAAAGTAGGTACTTTAAATTATAGTTTATATGAAATTTAAATGAATAGCTTTATTTTTCCATTGGCTGCGTTACTTGGTGGGAAACGTGTTTTTTCGTTTTTAGAAGGTTTCTCAGATCTATTTGGTTAGATATTTTGCACGTATAGTATAGCTCCCCATATAACTCTGATTGGCTAAATTTTATTTTTTAATTAAAATAAAATATTATATCCACGGATGGTTGCGATAACAAATTTAAAATATACAATAAGTAATTATGTATTTTGTTATATTTTCAATAAAATCAAAAATCAAGTTCACTTGTACCAGTGAAAATCATCCAAACCACAGGTGCAATTATTTTTAACCCTTTTATTATTATGTAGAACAGGATTTCCCAAACCTATTTTGCAATGTAACATTTCGAAAATCTGGAAATGTTGGTAAAAAATAACGAACGATTCCAAATGTATTGTTGAGCAAAAAAATTGCAGTTTGAGGAAATACATGAATATGATGCATGAGATGACATCATTAAAAAGTATATAAATTTTTGTGGGAATAATCATACGCGAGAAAATCAGCCACAAGTCTTAGGTAAGTTAAATACGCAATAACATTATTTATTGATACAAATCATATAAAAATGGCAAGTTAGAAAGCCTAATCTGTCTAATTTTAAATTTGTCTATTTCTTCTACTACGAAAAATAACTGTTAGCAAACTTAAACATTATTCTAAAAATTAAATAATTTACAATTTAAATACTGCATGGCTGTCGATATATGTCCCGAAGTCTATTTCTTATACTGCAAAAAATAATTGTTAGCAAACTTAAACATTAGTCTAAAAATTAAATTTACAATTTAAATACTACAGGGCTGTCGATACATGCCCTGAGGTCTATTTCTTATACTACGAAAAATAATTGTAAGCAAACTTAAAAATCATTTTTTAAATTATATTATTTACTATTTAAATACTGCAGGGCTGTCGATACATGTCCCGAGGTCTAGGAAACATATTTGTTAGCAAACTTTAAAATTTCAATTATTCTAAAAAATATATTATATACAATTTAAATACTGCAGTGCAGGGCTGTCGATATATGCCCCGAGGTATATTTGTTTTACTTTTAAAATTTTCTGGCTTATTCAATAAATAGGTTTTTAATTTATTTTTCACGCTAGTAAATTTTCTGACTACTTTAAATTGCAACAAAAATCCCCCCGTTGTGGTCAACGGGCTTACAGCTAGTAAATATTAATGACACTATCGTTCTGAAGTTAGTGATCAGAGTTTGTTCGGATTTTTTTTCGATAGTTATTTGTTTATGCAATTCGTAATACTCTTAAGGTCTAATTTTTGAGCTCTCGTTGAAACTCAAACGACCGTTCAAATGATTTTCTAATTTACTGCAAAGTTGGAGACCTTCTTAAATTATTTTTACAGTTAGGGAACTAAAATTTCTTCCATTTCGTCATCGTTTTCTACATTTCTCCGCCAAGTTAATGTGCTAAAGCAGTGCTCCTCAACCGGTATGCCGCGAGGCGATGTTTGGTGTGCCGCGGCACAAACCTCTAATAAACGAAAAAAACAAATAGTTTGGTCGATACTACAAAATATTTCTGAAGACACTTATCATAGAGAAGCAGAAATATTTTTTTTTTTGGTTGAAAGATTGGTTATATGTACAGTCTGCGCAAGAATGTTTCGCGCACCTTGCGAAAATTCAGTTTTATATTTTAAAATGTCGTTTAAGAGTACAGATGAACTATTTATTTATAAATATCATTACAAATTTGTCTAAGCATGTACCCAAATCTTAAATATAAGTGTTTTTACCGTTTATAACATTCGGGACAGCTAATAATGAGCTTATGATAACCAGGGTAGTAGAATTAACAATTCGTTGTATTCATTAGATGTTTTTTAATTTAAATTTACGGGTATTATATATACTCCATTAGGAGTACATGTGCTCTACATTGGTAGTGGACATGGTAATAAAATATCCATATGGTTCTTTTGTGGTATGTATCATATATAAACACAAACTAATGTAATTTCTGTATATTATGCATATTTTTACTTGTGGTGTGCCGCGAAATTTTGAAGAACACGTTGGTGTGCCGTGGAAAATAAAAGGTTGCGGAGCACTGTACTAAAGTAAAAATTTCAGCTAATATTACTCTTCTAAGTTCGTGGACTTAATTCAGCAATAGCAAATGCAACACAATTTAAGCAGTCCAATATCGTATTTTTTAAAAACAAATGTTGGTTACTGTTAATGATTCATTTTATATTCAATCCAAAATACAGCAATACGTGCTCATGGTTTAATATTTTGTTCGTTAATATAATATATTCTTTTAAATTTGTAGTTCTAAAAAACCGCATAACTTCAAAATCACATTTAAAAAGGTTGATTGTAGTTGTGAGCGATTTTGCGCTAGTGTAAAGTTTGGTATTAGCAGACTTTTCACCGGGGCACAGTTATTTCTTTACCCAGTTGGCATGAAAAAAACATGCTACCTTAACGCATAACTGCGCCTAAAGCGTAAAGCTTGCTATTAACTGGATGTACAAACAGTGGATTTCTTATACAATTAATTGGTTGCGTATTCTTTAAAATCAAAACAGATGTGATAAAGATGTATGTAAAAACTCTCTCATTTAAAAAAATAAATATTACCCAATTTGTTTGTAAGCAATAAAAAAACTCTCAAAGCAATTAATTCGCACAAATTTACTTTTACTTAGCAGTTTTTCATTTGCATTTTATTCAAACGTAAGTTAAAGCTTTTTTAATTAAAATCGGCTGATTTTATTTTAATATTTAATTTTTGTGTTTGAAGAAAGCAAGTTGGAGTCACCTGTCTTTCCGACTTCGATTCCGACCCTTATTTATTTTAACAAACACCATAGACTAAGATGGTTAAAAAACTAAAATCTATGGCTTTTAAGCCGTGTTGATTTTTGAGTTCTTTTCCGGTAGGTGGATAAACGCAAGGTTCGTCGATGCCATCCAAATATATTTTTTCCAGTTTTATTTATGTCATCCGTTGTTTATTTGTCATTATATATACTAAATACTCTAACATGATCTTATAGCCGCGCATCCATAAGCTTATTTAGCCAAAATAATTCAATTGAGACGAAGTACGGCATGTGTTCTTGTGATTTTTTTGACAGCTGATTTAAATTTTCAGATTCAAGATGGGTAAGGGAAATAATATGATCCCTAATGGGCACTTCCACAAGGACTGGCAGAGATTTGTCAAGACCTGGTTTAATCAGCCAGCCCGTAAACAACGAAGGAAACAGAACAGAGTGAAGAAGGCCCGCGCAATATTCCCTCGTCCAGCGGCAGGTCCTCTGAGGCCTGTAGTAAGATGTCCATCCGTCAAATATCACAAAAAAGTTCGTGCTGGCAGAGGGTTTACTCTAGATGAAATTAAGGTGAGATGTGAATGTCGCCCATTAATGTCAACATATACAGGTAATGTGAAAGTGATGACTATGTAAAGCCTTATACATGACTTGTGTGATTCAGTGGATATAATTCGTTGGCTGAATTTATACTTAATTGATATTTACTGACATACTCAATATCTGTGTAAGTTATCAATTATGAGTAGTATCCTAAATTTGTTGTATAGAGAATATTACTTTTAATATTTTACACCGTCAGTGGATTAATCGGTAAATAACACTTTTACTTCTACTTGCTAATCATGGATTATTATGGCAAAAATCTCTGCAAACTAAATATTTCGTATTTCGCATAATTTATCAGTGTTCTTCGTAATAATGTGTGGTTTTAACACGATTATCAAAACTTCAATAATACATTTTAAATCGTGGTGTTGTTTTTAGCTTATTTTGTGAGGTTTTTTGCCGAATTAATCCATGACTAGCTATATAACACTTTTACCGATTAATCAATTGGATATATTATTATCGAAAACCTTGTATCATATATATGTCGTGTTTCAGTAACATGACAAATTGATATAATAATTGTTTTAGTGTAAAGTGAAGTTTAGTATGCATATTGTATTAGTAACAGTGGCGGTTGTAGGTACTGGGCTAGGTGGGCTTAGCTCGACCTGCATTTTTCACCCAAAACTTCAGATGGCTGAATAAAAATGAACAGCAATTCGGGCGCTGAACAAAATAAATACATTTCTAAACTTAACTAACCTTTACCAAATTAATACAATATCTTTGTTTTGATTTTCCTCTGTCAATATAAGACGATGCTATGTCTACCTAAAATAATACTCTCGATTGTGTTTTGTATTACAATTTTAAACCGAGCCGGCATAAAAAAAGCAATAACCCTCTATGTACTTCATACAGAACAGGCAACGTGGCATCAGTCTGGCGGCACTTACGTATTAATAATAACAACAAAGGCTCGGGCTAACTATAATATAGCCCGAGTACTTTGTTTGCACTGAGGCGCAATCAAGCACGATTAGATTTTTTTTGTATTTTATTCACATTGGCAATACGGAAACGTCATCTAAACGTACACGACTGTGCTTCAAAGTTTCAGGCTGCTGTCAGACTTCAGGGGCTACATTAGATTGGCCCATACATACTAACACAAATACCAATTTTATTGTATTGTACGACAGTTCCTCCGTACGGCTTTTTGTATATGTTAGTTCACTTTGAACGAGATGAATGTGAGGTCCAGTTTTTACTATTCTATTATTTCTTACTTACATTAGCTTTGATTTTATTATACAATAATTTATACTTTGCAGTAGTGTCATATTTGTTAATGTGCTCATAGATTAATGTATAAGGTGAAGTGGAAACATTCACAATTACGTAAATAGTATGCAATGCTTAACTTTTCTCTAGCCCACCCAAGATTTTAGTTTACGAACCGCCACTGGTTAGTAACTATATTTTGTATGTCTTTTTTACAATTGGAATAACAAGACTTGTGACGAATGATTTTAGGTAAATTTTCTATAATTATACACTTTTGGTTCCACATGTTTTTCCAAAGAATCTTTTATTACAATCCAAAGAAATTCAAGCTTATCATAATTGCAATATATAAATAAAAAATTTGGTCCAACATGCTACTCTTAGGTCTGAATATTTGCTGAATGCTGTTTATAACAATTATGTTCTGTAGAATTTTTTTATTGTGAATAGAAAAATTATCACCCAGGAATCAAGGAAGCTGATAATTTCCTCGAAACATAAATCATGACTGAATTTTACAAATATTTCGTAATTTGCATACTTTCATTAGTTTTCTTAATTCTTATGTTTGTTTTTGGGTATTTTTTTTTTATTTGCAATAAACTTTCCTTAAGAATTGCAGTATTTAGATGTTTTCATGTTATCATGTTCATCATTTTTTTTTTAAATTGAATAATGGTCTGGAATAAGACGAGTTCTTTTGAAGTAAAAAGCGGACAGCCTCAATAAGTAGGGGTACCGTGTCGGGCCTATGTGAAAATTGACAGTCCACACAAAGAACTTCTTTAAATAATCCACTGCAAAGAAATAAAACAACTCCAAACCTGTAGAAACATAAGTTGTGATCTGATTAGAAGAAAATGTCATAAATTGTGACTGAGTAGAAAAAGGCAATCTTGAATCTTGAAAAATACTGTTGGAAGAGAAAATTAACGTTGCAGATAAATTAAAATATTATTGTATATAAAGCTAAATTTATCAAATAAAGATTTCAAGGGTAAAAAATACTAAAATAATGTACTGTGACCCTGTGAAAAATGTTAAGTATGACTAATCTTTTTTATTTTCACTTCATCATTTATCCTTTAACTGTCGAACCAAAATGTAAGAACCTGTCTTAACGCTCGCCGAACATAATTTCCAGGCAGCCAACATGTACCCAGCCTTCGCTCGCGCTGTTGGTGTGGCAGTTGATCCCCGCCGCCGTAACAAGTCTGTGGAATCGAGACAAGTCAATGTGCAGCGTCTCAAGGAATACCGCAGTCGCCTTATTCTGTTCCCACGCGGAGTAAAGAAGGTCCGTAAGGGAGAAGCCACCAAGGAAGAGTGCAAGGTGGCCACTCAGCTGAAGGGTACATTGATGCCGATCCGCCAACCACTGCCAGCCCAAAAGGCTCGCCAAATCTCAGAGAAGGAGAAAGCCTTTGAAGCTTATGCTTTCATCAAGAGGGTGAGTTGCGAAGTTTTTATTTATCAGGCCCATACTGAATGAAAGTTAACAAAAAGTATTAGTTTTTAGCAGGGCTGTGAGATTGAGTAAGATGTTTTTCTGAAAAATCAGAAAAATCTTACGACTAAGACCTATTGTTAAAAAATTATTAGTCCATTCATCATATTGATAGGTTAAATGAACACTACTAGAACAGTGGTTGGCAAACCGCGGCTTGCGTTGAGCTATATGAGGCTTTTCAGACGGTCACTCTTGAACCTTTTATATTTTTTACCCTTAAAATCCATATATTTATGGCTTTCTGATACCTTTGCTATCCTGTTTCCTTGAAAATTTTGCTCTTCCCACTTAAAAGTTTGCCTTATTCTTCTTATGTTAGATTTATTCTAGTAGATAGAATGATCTGATTGTATAATATATGTATAAGTTAACCAGTTGCCAGTTGAATTGATTTAAACGAATGTTCCAAAAAGTATCTCATATTTTTTATTATGCTCGAATAGCAAACACATGTGTTATATTTATAAAATATGCATATTTAGTGAAAAAATTCATTGTTTTTTTTAATGGAATTTGCTCGGGTTATCTTGCGGTGTCCGTTTTGATGACCGGGAAGAGGTTAAACAGAAATGATTGACAAAAATCAATTCAGAGTCTTGAGTTGGTTTTTCATTTAAAGAGTCTTATTTTTTCCCAATTCCACAGCCCTACTTTTTAGAAAACTATTTAAAAAAATGCAATGATGGCATATGATGGACAAGTTTATACCTTTTATAAGTTTATAGACAAAATTATTAATATTAAGTCACCTTCTTCGTCATGGAATGTTTCCATTTACATAAAGTGAACATTTTTGCTGTTGGTGGATTTGGAAAGCAGCAGGTTGAGTGTACGTTGAGATGCAGGGTAGGACAGCACAGATTTTACATCACATGAAGTGTTACATACTTTGTATGATGTGCAACAACACAGGCAACATGCAACGCAGATATGTGTTTGACCTGCACTCTGCTATAGAGCTGGCACAGATTCCTGAGTAACATGTGCACATGTGGACATGTTCTTTTACTTTTTCTGCAAAAATGATTAAGAAACTTATTCAATCAGTGTGAACTAAACTTTTATATGATACCTCTCGTGTAGGCTACTCTAAAAAGACATTAAGTGTTATTGTGAGTCATTATGTCACTTGCCTGCTAGTGCCTGCCAATTTTGTGCTGTGTCTTAGCATATACGCTTAGCATTAATGTTCTGTCAAAAATAAAAATGAACCTTTTCATGCTTTTTTTTGTATTGCTGTAATAATGATTTTATGATCATATTTCCATTCCTGGAAAATACAATCTATTTAGTTGCTTATCTATAACTTTATTTTTTAAAGCCCCACAAAAAAAAAATACCGGAACCAGAGCAAGAAATCTGACTGATGTATTTGTATAATAATTATTATGAATATTTTTAGGCCCGCATTGATGCTGAGATGGTGGGAATTCGTGCTAAGAAACTCAAGGAAGCAGCTGAAAATGCTGATGACTTAAATAAAGCAACCAAGGCCCCTAAGACAGCGAAGGAACCCAAAACTCCTAAAGTTAAGGCGAAGAAGTAGATTCTTGTAATTTACTAAGAAAAAATAAAAACCCTAAAAACAGAATATTTAAGCAGTTTTCATTCATTTTCTCCTTCGAATAAAAATTTAAAAAATTGTAATCAAAGAATTAAACTTTAATTTGTACTACTTCCACTTTCCTTTCATGATCATGTTAAATAAAAGTAGTACAATTGAGTGTTTTATTCTTTGAAAATAATGTCTTTCCACTACGTATTGACAGGTGAACACCTTAAAAGTAAAAAAAAATGTGTTGGAATCTTGAACATTAATTATTTGTCTAGTGATGATGAACATTAGTTAGAGCAGCCATACTCAACCTTTTTTTCCTCCGGGCTGCATTCTGATATTTGCTTCTCTACGTGGGCCACAACATTTATGGTATACACCATTTTTTTTAGCTCACCGAGGAATTTGAAATCCATGATTTGGTATATTTTTTTCCCAGATATCTCCGAAAGTCCTTTTTTTTTTTTTTAGCTCCCGGCGTAGAGCTTACTGGGCCGCAGGTTGAGTATGGCTAAGTTAGAGCCTGTGATGATAATTTTTTTCGACTTTGGATATTATGCCTATTGTGGTCTAAATATTTAACCTATTGTAATCAAAAAATTGCCGAGTCCTATGGCGCAGCGGTTGGGTTGGTAAGCTTCCGTGCCGGATCTCACGAGTTCGAGTCCAAGTGCGAACAGCATTTTTTTTGATTGATGTCGATTTCTGTTTGAAGGCATGAGTGTTTATGATCAACGTTACCTCTAATTTTTCTATTGTGTGTGCGAACCATCAATTTCTAAAAATAAAAAATGTGCGCAAATATGTAGGTTTGACTCACTGATGCTATGTGGAAGATTTGTTAAGTTAAGTACAGAGGAACCTCGATTCTATGTTTTTCAAGGAACCGTAATAAATGAACAAATAATGCGGGAAATCTTCAAATAATACCAAAAAAGATGTTTACTTTTCAAAAAACTTATTAATTTATGTAACTGAAAGCGATGTAAAACTATTAGAAATAAAATATGTCTGTCGGGATAATAATTGGGATGGGACGATAATATAATTTAGATCAGGGTTTCTCAACGGTGGGCCACAGATTTATTTTTGTTTTGGGGAGCCACAACACAGTTCGGGGGGGCCATGGACAAATTGAAGATTTCAAGGATGTATTTATTGTCTATAATAAATATTTTATTTAATTAAAAAGATTTTATATATTGACCCCCTTTTTTTTTCGATTGTCAAACATATAATGGGTTGTTAATGCTCTTTTTTAAAATGCTTGCGTATATTTTTTTTTAAAAAAGTGAATATATTGAATTATAAAATTGCATATTAAAAAAATAAAATTGACACAAGTCAAAAGACCGCAGGTTCCCCACCACTGAACCGAGTAGCCGAGAATGATTAGTAGCATTAAAAAGAACAATTTTTATTTACATACACAATTCAGAAAAAGGATAAAATAATGAAAAAATTATCTACTGAAAATCTCCCACAAATTTTATTCAATAAGCAGGACAGGTTTCTCGCTTAGTTTATGAGCATTTTTAATTTAATTTATGATGGAAACGTTAGATAATTAATGGTATTTATAATTTTTTTAAAACATTTTAGGAATTTTATTTACATAATATAGAAAGTAAGTACATAACCATTAAAGTAAAAATTAATTAACATTGTTTCACAGCTCATAATTATTGCTGTATGCATTTAGTCTTGTACAATTATTTTGTAATATAATATATACTAAATATAAATAATTGTAATAAATAAGGGAAATTGAATGTTAACTGTAAACCAATTATATTTATTATGTGTCCATAAATACTCCAGATTTCCTAAATGGGAAATTTACTATATTATAAAAATAGTCCATAAAGTTAATTATCTACGAATGCATTTCGATAGGATGCCACAATTTGTAGCAATAAATTTGCTTAGAAGGTAAAAGTTTTTTTTATACCTATCAATCCAATTGAGAGATAAAATAATTTTTTTTGGCTTTAAATGACCCAAATAACTTGAGAGCAATATCATATCAATATCATGAAAGCAAATTGTTAAATTGAGAATATGGAAGTTAATATTCCCAACGGAATTTAAATTTCAGTGTTCAAAAATATTATTACTCGAGTATATTCACAAATGAGGCATTTTTTAAAAAAAACAATTCCTACCGATGAGTACTTTCAGAAAGAGGTGAAAAACGAACTTAATGGATTTTTTTAAATCAAAACTAAAACAAAAAGAGGATAGAAAATTTAATGTAGAGATGGAAAAAAAGGTCATACCAAACGAGAGCAACTACATAATCGATTTTTTAAATTTAATATTCCAGACTGAAAATATGACATTATATTTAGCATTGCTTTAGTGCAGGGGTCCCCAACCTTTTTGGAACCTAGAGTGAATTTTAAAATATTTGTAGGGCAGCGGGTACCACATTTTTCAAGGTTATTTATACTTATATAAAATATTGGTATATTTCATATATATAAAATATTGTTTATATTTTAACAAAAACAATTCTGGATTGACAAAATTTTTGCTCATGATATTGAAATCATGGGATCTTTCAAAAACCCAGGAAACTCATTTTTTTTTAGCTCTTCTACGGTATTTCGAGTCCAAAATACCAGGAATTTTATTTGTTGCGGGCCAATGTTGGTGGGCGCCATGGACCCCGCGGGCACAGGGTTGGGCAGAGATGACGAACCTTTTTCGCAAGTGGGTCAAATTTGATTTAAAAAATAAAAAAAAATCATATTGCGGGTCACATAGATTGAATAATAAAGGCTTTAAATAAAAACAATCATTTCTAAAAGTTCCAGCGGGTCCCTTGTTCGCCATCCCTGGGGTAGGGCATCCCTGATTTAGTGTATACTGCAACCGGAAGAAGGCTTTGACATTCATGCATTATTGCAATGACTCTCTTTTAAGACTCACAACAGTCGGGCGGTACGTTTTCTTAATGCCATGGGATTCATTCGGAAAATGAGGTGCGTATATGTGCGGCGTAAGTGGGAATCTCTGTCCGGCTATATCGATCTGATATGTTGCATTTTTGTCCATAATGTAATCTTCTGTAACCGTCTGCTGATTGTGCTCAGGTACTGTTTTGTTTGTTATGTTACTATGGTTCATTGTATCAGGTTTTTGAATAAATCCCAAGCATACCAATTTATCTGTCGTAAATCCGTACCTAAAAAAAAGAAGAATTAAACCAGTGGTTAAAATAAAAACATTACAATTTTGTCATTCTACTTGATGAGTAAATACAATAGTCATGACACGTGTTTTGAAATTCAACTTGATTGTATGATTTTTAACTATTACATAGACATCAGTTCTAATTCTTCAATAATTTTGTAAAAAAAAATGGTAATTAAACCGAATCTGTTCAGAGCATAATATCGTCGGTATACTGGCTGTTTTGAGTTATGAATGCAGATAGATAGATTTTATAATGATTTTAGATGTGGAATGAATTCGTTAATCATTATCGAATTTCATCAAGCGGTTGGAATGATTAGTAATATGATGCATAAATAGAGATGTGACGAAGAAGACAATTATTTCACGAGGTATTTTGACTTAATGCCACCTGCCAGTATACCGACAATACGATCCTTGCAGTATATCATATAATTGATAGACTAAATACCCAGCGGAAGTAACCGTGCCAACAAATTGATTATTTCTGTACAAAGGTTCTCCACCCCATGGCCAAATGTCACTATCAGGATCAATGTTCTCTACATGAAACATCACTAATTTTTTTGTTACTCCTCTCTCTTTCTGGTGCTGCAGGGCATATTTTCCAATAAAATAATCCTTCTGAAATTGAGGCAAAATTTTATTATCATGACTATAATATAACAAAGCGCCTTAAAACAGTTACATTTATGGATAATCTGACTGTTGTTGTAAATTCTTGATGGATCAATTTCTCCTCTTCCCACTTGTATGCTGATAAATTGAAATCAAAACTTTTAATTGTTAAACTAATTATTAACCCTTTGCACTCCAGAGTACCATTCAATTTGTTACCAGCCAGAGCTACACGATTAATTGTGCCATTATACGGTGCATCCGAGTGCAAAGGTTGAAACGTGTGCACTGGTGAAGAGTTGAAATGTAGCTTATTTTTATGAAAGTACTTTAAACAATAAGTATAAAATTTATATTGAACGAGGCAAATGTAAAATTTTATCAATTTTAATAAATTATGCAGTAAATTGTAATAAAACATATTAGTTGATTTCTATTTAAGACGGTAATTTTATTAAATTAGATTAAAATAAAAAAAAATGCTGTTTTGCCATTAAAAACATTCTTTTTAAAACAGGCATTGTTAAAAATTGTTCAGTATCAAATTTTTTGAACACTATTTTTACTTTTATTAATTAATGAAAACATTACTTACTCCCAACTTTACTCTGTAACCGTTACCAGCTTCGAACGGAGTCACCGAGCTAGTCAGCTCGTCTGCCCAAAATGGAATAAATCTTTCTATTCTCATAAATAATTGAGTCAATGTGCCAACGTCCCGCACGCCATAGTCCCTGCCGACCTGAAAAAATCGCATAGCGTTATCCGCTGATTTCTTTTGGTTAGGTGAAATATTGATAGCATAGATGAGGGTTTGGGAATTAAGAGTAATTTACATGTCAATCGCATAACAAGTTTCAATTCGAGTTTTGATGAGACAAAATAAAAAAATTCACGACGGATATAACATTTTAAAAATCAAAATTCCCCAACCGCTGTTATAGAATATCATGTCTAACCGTCATGAGGCGATCGTAAACGTGCAATGCGTACTCCGATGGAACATATAGACAATATCCTGGTTCTCCGGTATGGGTAAAACCCATCACCATTACGTCTGAAGCGTATCCTATGTCAACATATTTGAATGTGTACGGATTCAAATTAACTTTGGAACTGGACAGCTCGTTCATCAATTCGTGAGACTTGGGTCCAACGACATTGATAACTGTGTACATTGAAGTGACATCATTCAAAATTACAGAGTTATCGCTGGGCAGGTGTTTGGACATCCAATCATAAATTCTCGTTTGCTGACTAGAAGGAGAAACCATAAAATAATCACTGGTTCCGAGTCTGACGAGCATGCAATCGTTTTCATAACCTCCTTCTTCATTTTGCATTCCTGTATGCACGAGACCTCCGATCGGAATATTCACATCATTTGAACAAAGATTTTGTAAATAATTGAGGACTTCATTTTCAGTTGACTGAAAAAATATACAACAAATCAGCACAAGAGATACACAAATAGATTAAAATTGAGAACCAACTTTTTAAAATCTATATTCCTACAATCATTAAGAGAAAAAATATGTTTTCACAGTACTGTTAAATTTATTGGCACATTTGAACTCTATTAAATTATATCATCAATAAAGAATGCAAAATCAGTAACTTCATAAACTAAACAGAAAAGTAAAAAAAACATTTAATTTGTTTAAAAATATCCACAAACCCAGTTTTCATCCATACTTTTATAGCATACTTATTATCATATATTGTTGTGCAAAGGTTGCATATTATAATTTTTGCTCTTAAAATATAAATGCAGAAAATTATTTACATATTTAAGTTATTTAAAAAAGAGTAATGTTATTTTTACTGAACACATTAAAATATTGACTATTTTTAAATCAACATTCCATTATGGGCAATAATACGCAATTTTTAGAATATTTTGAGTTAGCGGTATTACCTTTTCACACATACATTATAAACCATAATATATTTTAATTAATCAAAATGAAAGCTTTGCTTTAACAATCTGAAAATATTATAAAAAACTTGAAAATTCCTTAGACCTGAAATACAATCCCCAAAACCTAAATTTGCATAACTTGCAAAAAAAACCAGTCATGTCATTTAAACTAGTAGCTATGATCATACGCCCCACATCGGGAGCGAACATAAATTAAAAAATATGTAAATACATATACTTAGGTTTCTAGTATGACATTCTTATCTTGCAACAATTGGTGTCAATATAATTAGCAAGTGCCCTTTCAAATTACAACCATAGATTTAATCATTAATTTACACAAAAGATGTTTATCCAATATGTACTAAGGTTACCGGACTAAAACATACCCACAAAATGGAAGAAATATATAAATACCTGGCATTAAATCCAGGATGTTATTTATTATGATGTTAATTGATACGCTTGTATCCTAAACATCAAGCCGTTATATGAATGGCATTGAAGGCTCTGCAAACTGTTTTTATAATGTTAAAAGACAAGACATAAGTAAAGAATTGTGAATAAAGACAGCACATATTAATTTGATTGAATTATCAAAATGACAATACGCTTATTTATTAGTAGGTTCCTACATAGTAAATATATATTATGTATAAATGTATAATAAAAACAGCTCAAGATATTAAAGTTGAAAATAATGCAGATACATTTTAAATTATAGGCGGTGTGAGATAAATACATTATTAAATTCTTACAGGATTAACTAATGTGCAAGTTAAATGTAATGATTATTCAAAAATAAACATAAGCCTTTACCTTAAGATATAATCTATCAAAAGATTTAAGCGAGATGTCTAAACATACATACATTTAATACATATAGACGGTTATCAAATTATTTGCTAAGGCAGAATGGGATTGCAAATATAAAAACCAAAAAGAATTCACCAAACGGAACGTTAATAATATGAATGAACACTCAAAGAAAAAACGTTAACATTATTATGAGACACCATGGTATTATAAGAAGTAATCAGCCAACGTTTCAAAACTCTCTTAGGTTTCATTCTCAGGAATGTTCGTGCTACTGTTCAGATGCTTTACGAAATCAAGAAGTCGGTTTGTGAACACGAGATTTTATACTAACATTCACAATGTCAACAATTACCAAGGATTCCATTGACAACGACCATAAATATGATTTATTAACGGATATACTAAACCAAAACAATTTTTTTACTATGGTTGGCGAAGAAAGCTGTCATAGAAACACTCAAAGCATCAATAACTTCACTTAAAAACAAGACGATTCGAAAAAATTCTATGTTCAGTTTGATAATAAGAGACAATTTTTTTATCCATGTGTGACAAAGGGTAGAAGAGTAGACACAGTGCCGACGCGATGTTCTCTAGCGCCCTAGGCAGTGGTTATTGGTGCACCCACTTTTTAACAAAACGTCCCATTATTTTTTCGAAATAATGAAAAAAACAATTTGAAATCATTAGAAATATTTTTTTTTAATATTAGGTAAAGTCAAAAGAAATGTCATTTTTTCTTGTTGCATTCTTTACCGTTAGTTTACCTAGGGTTGTTGTCGAGTGAGCACGCCAATGTTGGTGTCATTTTGAAGTTCTGTTTTTTGTCTTACTTTTTCACATATTTTCATATTTTTTTTACCCATAGTTAAAATGTCCAAGCCAGAAATTGACGAGGCACATTTGCGATCTTGTTTAATGTTTTTATTCGACAAAGGATTAAAAGCAAAAGAAGCTATCCAGAGCATTTGTGATACATATGGCGACATATTGAACAGTCGAAAATGCCATAGATGGTTCAAAAAATTCAAAAGTACGACAGAGAGTTAAAAGATAAACCAAAATCAGGACGACCTTTAAAAATCGACGATGACGCATTAAATTCTCTGGTAGAATCTGATCATCGAAATACAATAAAGGAATTATCGCTAGACATCGGTTGTCCCTCATCGACAGTAAAAAATCATTTAATAAGTCTCGGAAAAAAACATAGATAGGTAGTTTGGGTACCACACGAGCTATCGCCGACGGCCTTGGAAAAACGGGTAACCATTTGTTCATCGCTATTGTCCAGGTATGAAACCGATCCATTTTTGAGAAGGATCGTTACTGGGGACAAGAAGTGGGTCCTCTACAACAACTCGAGAAGAAAAAACAGTGGCTTTCTTCAAATCAAGTACCTGTTTCTACCCCTCGACTGTCATTAACCTTGAAAAAGGTTCTTCTTTGTGTTTGGTGGGATTTTTTGGCGTAATTCACTACGAATTATTAAAACCTAGCCAAACTGTCACAGCAGAGGTATACTGTGCACAGTTAGATAGGTTAAAAGTGGAAATGTTAAAAAAGCGATCAGTGCTAGTCAACAATCAAAGACGCATATTGCAGCATGATAATGCAAGATCACACGCAGCAAAGATCACACAGGAAAAAATAAGGGAGCTGGATTTGGAAGTGCTACAACATCCACCATATTCTCCTGATATTCCACCTTCAGACTATCATATTTTCAAATCTTTGGAACATTCGCTTCAGGATAAAAAAAAGGCAACAAAATAAATGATCAGAATTTAAATCAATTTCTGGTCAGAATTTAAATCAACTTTTGGTCATAATAAAATTCAATTTTTGGTCAGAATAAAAATGTTAACGGTCAGAATAAAAATACTAACGGTCAGAATAAAAATAATAAACGGTCAGAATAAAATTAATAAACGGTCAGAATAAAATTAATAAACGGTCAGAATAAAATTAATATACGGTCAGAATAAAATTAATATACGGTCAGAATAAAATCTATTGTACGGTCAAATTTTATAAATATTTCGGTCAGAATAAAAAAAAAATGAAATTAATAATCCTTTTTTTTCAACATTCATGTTATGTGTGGAAAAGCAGACTCTTATAATGAGTCATTATTATTACAAATAACGCATCATCTGATTACATACCACTCGGTTTGTTTATATAAAGGTAGGGATCCACCGAAGTGCAGTGGATGTAGGATTCCAAGAGGAACCAAGGCTTTATGATGAATGTTGTTAGTTTTCACTTTTTTAAATTCAAATAAAAAATACTCACCTCTTTCAATTAAAAAAAAATAGTGTTTTGCTTACAATAAGTGTATTATATCGACTGTAGAAAGGAAAAAGGACGTAACCCACACATTTACAAAATTTACAAAGGGCGCAAAAACGTGTTTTGATGATTTTGGGCCATATGCAAATTAATAATTATACACAACCTTGAAGTGCACGGAGACTTCTAAACTGGTGTTTAATTGACATAATCTAATATTAATTAAGAAATTATCTAGGAAAAACCTTTATTTCAGTATTTTTTCTTCGTTTTAATTTTTTACAAGGTCATCTTTTTCAAACTTAAAAGTTAAATTTAGATACTAATTCGGCATTTTCAGCTTCCATCCTTTTGATAGAATGTGTCAAGTTGTATACATTGTGATTATCGAAAAAAAGCTGTTTTGGAAAATTGAGGGTTACGTCCTTTTTCCTTTCCACAGTCGCTATGAAATGTACTATAGCAATTCTTTATCTAAATGTTCTTTCCAAAAATATTATCCTTTCCTTTACTCTCTTCAGAGCAGATCACAATGTATCGAATTGTACAAATAATAAAAAATAGTTGCAACTTTTGGATTATTTAAAATTATTTAATAACCAAAAGAATATCGGTTAGGCGGAAATACCGTGAACATTTTTTTAAATAAAAACTTTTTTTGACACGAAACATACAAATGCCTGGATGTGGGAACCTGGTCTATGAAAACTGTCAATTCTTCCTTTGGGCGCGCAATAATAGTGATTCATTCAATGACCGTGGCGCTAGTAGCAACGCTCGTCCAATCGCCCATTGGACGATTTGCCGTAAGCAACTTCACTTTGCACCAATAGCAACGCAATACGATGACATCATATCATCAAAAAAAATCAGACCATCTGTCAAAATAAATATGACCGATTCCATTTAAATTCTGACCGATCCCATTTATATTCTGACCATTTAATATAAATTCTGACCATTTAATATTTATTCTGACCACTTAATAAAAAATTCTGACCATAAATTATTTATTCTGCCCTCTGTAATTCTGACCGATACATTATGACCATTTAATATAAATTCTGACCAGTGTAATATAAATTCTGACCGATGTATTAAAAATTCTGACCGAAACTGAATTAAAATTCTGACCGTTTAAATACGAGCCTAAAAAAAATACTTCTGTGGAACAAGTAAAAAGTCATTTGGACTCTTATTTTAATGAAAAACCGGCCGAATTTTACGAAAAAGACATTAAAAAGTTACCTGATCTGTAGAGCGGGATTATAAATAATGACGGAAAGTATTTAATTGATTAATATTGTACAACTTTTGTTAAAATAATTTTTTTCTCCAAATAAAAAAAAAATGACATTTCTTTTGACTTTACCTAATATATCAATGACCGCTCCCAGTGTGGAACATATGGCCACCTAATGGAGGTATCTCAGCAGAAGTTTTTATACATGAAGTGTTTGTTACTCGGTCACTCAATCTCTCTTTTTCGAATCATATCGAAAAAGATACATAATTACAACGAATAAATACCAACATTAAAATAAAATGTACTCCATTTGTATGCGCTCCTAATGGCTTGCGCCCTAGGCTGTTGCCTATTTCGCCTGTATGGTGGCGCCGGCCTTGAGTAGATACCAAGTTAATTTTATTTTTGTTAAAGGTTTCAATAAATTTTTCTTTCACCAACAACTTAATAATAATGAATAATTTATATTTTTTCCATTTTCACACATAATCTATTGCAGTTTATTCTTTATATAACTGTAAAAAAATTGAAAGCTCATAAATTGAACCACTCTATCTAACTATCCCGTATATATAGTGTTAATTAAATACATGTATCTTTTTCATCACAGGGGATAAATTTAGTTTAAGGCATCTCGCACTATAATTTATTAGCACCTGTCGTATAAGGTCCTCATTATTTATTATCATCTCTTGAAAATAAAAACTGCAATGGTTTCGAAATATTGGGAAATTACTAAGAGTGCTCTCAAATATTAGTACAATCCTTGAAAGCCTTTTAGAAGTTATTTATAGAGAAGTTATTTTTGGTCACCTAAACAAAATATACAACACCCAAAAAGAATATATTTATTTGATACATATTATGGATAAGCAGAATGGTTAAGTGTTATTGTACTAGGAACATTATGTTACGAGACATGGTGATAAAAGTGGATCATTATTCCAGTACAGTGAAACACCGATTCTACGTTTTCCAAGGGACCGTAATAAATCAACGAATAATGCGGGAAACCGTTAATGCGGGAAATGTTTGAAACCAAAAAATGTTTAATTTTCAAATAACTTCCAGATAACTTGAATATAACTTAAATACAACTGGGTATCCAGTTGCCTATTTGTTGTTTGATACTTAAATTTTGACAGACACCCTTCAAACTCACGTTCTTTTCTAGTTTAACTTTTTTTGCTATATATAATACATATGTCGACTCGTTTTTCTCCTAGATTGTTTTCAACGCCTTGAATTGTTTTCAGTTTCTCAGTTAGAGTTCTAGTTTTCTTCATTTAGGCATTTTAGTTTTGACTTTTGAGTTAGAAAATTTCGCGAAACCAGATGCGATGTAAGACTATTTATAAACGAATAAAGAAATATATGTAACAAAAGCGGTCAATCGGGATAGTAATTGGGACAGGCCGATAATATTTAGATGATAGATCGAGGAAATCGGTAAATCGGTGAATAATTAAGTGGAATTATTAAACATTGTTATTACGGGTCTTGGTCGAGTAAAAAGTAAACGGTCCATGCAATTAAACGAAGATAGCGAGAACGGAAGATCGGGGTTCCACTGAAAAAAACGCGAAACGAGATGCGAGGCAAAACTATTTGTGAGAAATATTCAACGAAAACGGTCGATCGAGATAAAATTTGTGACGGGACTAAAATATTAAAACGATAGATTGAGGAAAACGGTAAATCGGGGAACGATTAATGCGGGATTATTTTACATTGTTCTTATGAGTGGCCGGGACTATGAAAAAGAAACGATCCATGCGGGAAAACGAAAATTGCGAGAACGGTAGATCGAGGTTCCACTGTACTACCTAAATAATATTATATTATTATGCAACTTACGACAATTCCAAGCCCAAATGTTTCATTTTATGTTTACAATTTAACTTCCAACATAAAATTAAAAGAAATAAGAAAAGTTCTAGCACCTATAGCATATTTAAGGCAACTTTTGATATTATTTTTTTTGAGTAGAGAAAAATATTTTCTTGATTTTGGCAAAAAATTATTACCTATGACAGGGCTTCCCAAACTATGTTCCGCGGGACATTAAAAGGTCCGTGAAAATTTGCTGATGAAATTGCCTTTAAAATGAATAAATAATATGTGGTTTAATAAAATATTAAAAAAAAACTTTTACTATTATAAATTACCAGACCTAAAAAATAAGCTGAGTTTCACATTTTCAGATGTGCGAAGTGTTCCATTGAACAATAAGTTTGGGAAACCCTGACCCATGAGATGTGATAGTGATAATCCATGATAATTATTTCACGAAAACGAATTCAAAGAATCTGCAATATAACCACGAAATGATGAATGACTAGACTTAAAAATATCAAATATTGGAAAAAATATATTCATTGGAATACTTTTACCATTCATTCATTCAATGGTTGTTTGGTAAATTTTTGGGTTCTTAATGGCGCAAAAAGATAGAATGATATATAAATAATGGCACTACATAAGGAACTACAATTTCAACAAAGCAAGACAAACAAAATCAATGTTTTTATCAAACCGGTAACTTCTTACCTGATCATAGCCTAGCTGTAAAATAAAAATGATATCTGTTAAATTTCATATATAATTATTTATTGACATGAAACCACTAAATAAAATTACAGAGGCTATCCACATTTGACAATGAAACAATAAAGAGGTGTGATATTTATCTTCCCCAGACATTGTGTAAAAAGAATAAACATTCAGCAGCCTGTGTAATATTGAGTGTAAACCATTTTCTATAAAATTGACTACGACCAACTCTGAGATATGCTTTATGCGTCAGTTAATTAATGGATATATTTTTAATACAATACTTCAAAATTATCTGTCATGAATTTTTTACTTCTGTTTGTGCATTGTTATTTTAGTATTTTTTGAATAATTCAATCCTAAGACCGATGAAATGTAATTTACAATATAATT
Source organism: Himalopsyche anomala (assembly GCA_031772345.1). Taxonomy (NCBI): domain Eukaryota; kingdom Metazoa; phylum Arthropoda; class Insecta; order Trichoptera; family Rhyacophilidae; genus Himalopsyche; species Himalopsyche anomala. The sequence goes on from CM062821.1 coordinate 25,956,436, forward strand.
TTTTTACTGATTGTTTTAATTGTGGTTTTATTTCTTGACCATTTACACTAACGCAAAATGACACTGTTACGCACTTATGTGTACAATTGTGCATTTATGTGACATAGTCGACTGTAAAGGTTTAACTTAACTGTATTCACGCGTTTACATCACTCTTTAGTTTGAGATAAAATATTTTATATATTATTGTTTAGAGCAATGGCAATCGTGCACTTCACCTTGTGAATATTATTATTATGAATAGCTTAAAATAATATATATTTATTAGAGTTATATCTCATGAATCAATAAGTTATAAAACTAATGTTAAAAGTTATTTATGAATAACATGTTCATAAAAATGCTAATATGTGTAATAGAATAGTGATGAGTCAAGAATTAATACTATGAAATAAATCATTTACATACTGATGTAAGGAATGTCTTTTATTAATGATGATAATGTTTAATACACTCAATATTGCTCTTCAGGAAAAGAATGATGAATAATGGTACTCACTTTTATCTCAATTTTAGAAAACGATGACATGTCAATTATACCGACACCTTCTCGACACGCAAGGTATTCTTTGTGCATGAATTCAAAAAATTTGGGTTTGTAGAAACTTCCGGGTGGCATTTTTGCTATACCGGTTTCAGCTTAAAGAAAAGGTTTAACAATCAAGTCTTAACCGCATTTTTCAATAGCTCTTCAAAGATGTGCATATTATAAAGGCAAAATATACACTACTCAATTTCATCATATTATTACTGAGTATATTTTATTACTCACGGATCTTGCATGTAAAAGTGGTGTGAAAATAAAAGGATATGTAATTTTTTAAATTATAAACAATATATATACATATATATAACATATATGAATGTGAATATGAGTTGATTATAAAAAAAACTTTGCTTATTTGAAACAATATTTTAGCAGTAATTTTACAAAGCTCCCAGACATATTTTTATTAATAATTTTTGAAAACAATGTATTCAAAAATTAAATTAAAACAATGAAAACAATGTAAAAATAGAGATGGTCAAGGAATGCGCAATAATCAAAAACAATACATGCATTTTTCATGTTACTGAGACCTAATTGTAATAAAATTCATTTGCCAATCTGATCTCCACCCAAACGCATACAAACTATGAAAGCAATGAATATTTAATAAATCTTTCCATGTAATCTTCAAGTTTTTTATTTATATAAACCGGTTTTAAGTGTGTTTAGTTTGCAGCGGTTTTGTAAAAAAATATATTTTATGATAAGACGTCATTTTGTCGCTGACCATATATTTTTATAGTTAATATAATATAATTACTTACCGCTATGCGATGTATCAAAATACAGTGCTCTTTCATATGCCATTTTGATCCCAAACACTGCTCCCCTCTTTTCCAAAACACTATACAACGGAGAGCATCTCAACTTTCTGGCGTATTTGTACTCACATTGGTGGGGATATAGAATAGAAAAATGTCTGAAAAAAAATATAATGAATTGTATAATTCATATCAAATACAGTGACCCGTCACTATCTACTGTTCTCCCATTCATCATTTTCAAAAAAAGTTCATAGGATTCAGTGATAACTTTGCGGAAATTCTTATTTAATAATATTGTTATTCCTCTGGTTGTGACACATCTAATTTCAAAGTAAGCAAAAAAGATATTGAAATATTGTACAACAATACTACCTATTAATATTAACTTAAGGATATAAACTTCATTCTCCTATTTTTATGAAACATAGATAAATATTTCATGAACTCTTAAATTCCGTATTTTAAATAAGATGAAATAAAAACTTCCTTTTCAATTCGATTAGAATTATTTTTGCTTTACCTCCCAACAACCTCTTTAGTTCTCTGTTGAAGATATTGCCTATTATTGTGAAGATCCAAAAATCTAGCGACATTGAATTGAAGAAGATTAATTGTGGGACGACCTTCGATAATCCATTCAGCTACAGTCTTTCCGATTCCACCGCTGCCTTGTAAAGAATTTCCATTCATTCCGCAGGCCACGAAATAGTTTTTCACTTCTGGAGTTTCACCCAGTATCCATCTGCCGTCTGGAGTAAAATTGTCAGCTGAATTCAATACGCTGGGCTGAACTATGTTTTTTAGATGTGGAATCCTATGGATTGCTTTCTCCCAAAGAGGCTCTGTAAACAATTACGTCAAACTTAAAACAAATTATTCAGTATATAAATTGAATTGCTTGATTGACCTAATCTAAATAAAATTAATTGAATTCATCAGTAATGAAATTCTATAAGACATTAATATTTAAATATTTTTTTTTTTCACTAATGACTATAGAATATTGTCAATATTGAAAAAATAGCCTTACTGGACAAAACATCATTTTCATGGAACCCTACCACAAACGTCAACAAAATGGCGGCTATCGTTGATAGTTTTATTCATGCGCCACTGTGATATAAATATATTTTTCTAGTTATAATAAATTATAATTTTAATTCTTGATTAGGTGCGCATTCATTTTTAATTTGTAATATTTAGACAATCGACAAATTATAATATGTATAAGGCATACATTGAATTTGGACAGTTATAAAACGCATGTTTAAAGTGTAAAGGAAACTAGTTAATCAATATTTTGAAATAATTTTCTAGATATTATTACTTCAAATTTGGGTCTAACAGTGGCGGTTCTACTTACTGGGCTAGGTGGGCTTAGCCCGACCTGCATTTTTCACCAAAAGTGTGTAGAAAAAAAAACTTTAGATGGCTGAATAAAAATGAACAGCAATTCGGCCGCTGAACAAAATAAATACATTTCTAAACGTAACTAACCTTTCCCCAAAATTATACAATATCTTTGTTTTAATTTTCCTCTGTCAATATAAGACAATGCTATGTCTACCTATAATAATACTCTCGATTGTGTTTTGTATTACAATTTTAAACTGAGCCGGAATAAAAGAAACAATAGCCCTATACATACTTCATACATAACAGGCAACGTGAAGTCAGTCTGGAGATACCTACGTATTAATAATAATAATAAAGGCTTGGATTATTTTGAAATTAGTCAGAGGTAAGACAAATGCATTTTCGTAACACTTTGTTTACATTGGGGCTCAATCAAGCACGATTAGAAAATGTATGTAATTTATACCCATTAGTCATACGGAAACGTCATCTAATTGTACACGACTGCGCCTCGGTATACAGCCTGAAGTCATTACGTCAGACGGGCTGATTCAAACTAGCCCATACAATCACTTGTATCAATCTCTGTTTGTTTAAAAATAAACGACAAAGTTCGTTGTATTTTATTAAACAAAACAGTTCCGTCCAGCTTTGATACACGGCAGTTCAATTTGAAGGAGACGAATTTGAGGTCCAGTTTTTACTATTCTATTATTTCATACTTACATTAGTTTTGATTTTATTATATAATAATTTATGCTTTGCTGTAGTGTCATAGTGTGTTAATTTGCTTATAGATTAATGTATAAGGTGAAGTGGAAACATGCACAATTTCGTAGATAGTATACAATGCTAAATTTTTCTTTAGCCCACCCAAGATTTTATGTCACGAACCGCCACTAGGGTCTAGATATTTTTTTTATGCACTCATCTGTGTGCATGTGAATGACGTCGATTCCAGGAAAGGAATTTTAAGCTCAATATTGTATGGCTACGATTTGTTTACAAATGTTAACCTTTTTATAAAATTCTTTTGTTTATTTGCAACAAATAATACAAAATAATGTGACTGCCAAAAATCACTGATATATTTTTCTAGTATCCATATCTGAAGAAATAATAAAAAATCAATACAAACTATGAGAATGGCAATAAATAGATGACAAAATACTTTGCCGTAGCGGTACGGCGATAATCATCAAAGGGTTAACATGCCTTTTCACCAAGAATTGATATTAAACACCTAAAAAGATCATAGTACATAGATCCTAAGTTTGGGTTTTAAATTAGGGTCACTCCCTTACTCGGCAAAGCTGTAAACATGTAACTTGCAATCTCAAAATTTCTTGGAGTACAATAGATAAAAATAAACAGAATTTAAAAATCTGAAATTTATAATATCCCTGGAGATACATAAATGTTAAAATGTTAAAATACTGTGTGATTATTCTGATTATTTTTATAATGTAAAATTTTTATTTTTGATTTATCTCTATAATGTCAAGTATGGTATAGCCCAGGGATGGTGAACCTAGGGCACGCGTGCCCGAGGTGGCACATTTAAGAATTTGGATGGCACGCAAACGATTCAAAAAAAATATTTTTTAAGTTAAAAAAAAAAAGAAAATTTTGATTGAATAATAAAATTAATTTATTCCATTTTATTAATTTTCAAATGTTTTCCAAGATAAACGACAATCATTTATTATTTTATCTAGTAACTTCAAACAATTTGACACAAGTTAAAAAGAAAAACATCATCTATAAATATTTTTATCATACATCATCTATAGATGTTATTTTTTCTATTTTGTTATTTTTTTTACTGCTTGGGCACGCCACACAATCGAGAAAAAATACTTGAGGATTTTTGGTACGCAGACCCAAAAAGGTTCGCCATCCCTGGTATAGCCAGTGCTATCTTTTTGTAAAGGTAAAAAAAATATTCACAGAAAGGTACATTTTTTTGTGTATAAAGTAGCACTAGTCAAAACATGCATACACATGTGCGCCTGGACTCCTCTGTGTATAATAATTATTTAGTTTTCAATTTTATATGTTCGAATAATTTTCAAGTGGACCGCAGACCAGATTTAAATGATCTCCACATAAATATTATGGCTAGGTGTCATAAAACATATTTTCAGATTAGACTATGAAATTAATTTTTACCACATATAAAAGATTCTCACGGAAATGTCGGTAGTCTTGGTGAATATGTTTTTTCCAGTTTCTTGGAACACCCGAATCCCCAAAAGCTGGCTTTGCTTCTTCTTCAAACCACCCAACGAGTAGATTTCCTTCCCACTCTCTAGCGTAAGTTTGCCCATCAAAATCACGCACACAAGGTAAATTTGGATCAGTGTTTTTTTCTGCAATAACATAGTACTGTTCTGCCGGATAAGCTGGAATCCTCACCTAAAATTTATGTAGCAAAAACTATAATTAGCTTTTTTTTAATGAGAAATATAGTCACTAGCTAAAAATAATCTTACATCGTTAAACTAGTGAAACATTTATAAGAATATTCCATGAATTGTTATCATCCAAATTGGTAAAAAATCAATGCTATTGTGAGGAAACTTGTTGAATGCTTTCGATGGATTCGACAGTATGGAAATTCATTTTAAATATAAAAATACATTAGATAACCGGTTGCGTGGCAAACTGTGACACGTGTTTCGCCTTTTGAGAAACATCTTCAGTTGAATGATTTTTATATCAGTCAAATGCTTACTCGTTAAACCATCTTTCTATCAAGAATACACATCATAAGAAAATATTTACTTGTTTCTATTTTTTTAATACCAAAACAATGTTCGATGAAAAAAATATTATAAGAAATGCGTCTGCTAAAACTTAGCTCTTTGACATAACATAATTAAATTTCATGGGATTTTTTCTATTAAATACTATCATTATTTATTTTACAGAAGATGAATTTTGCCACTGCAATTTTCGCAAAAAAAAATTAGTATAATTACCATAGAAATAAATAAATTAATGAGTACTTAAGCATATATAATAAATTTATATTAATAATAAAGGAGGGCCAAGGGTAATTTAATAACTGCATTTATCAGAATCTGTAGCTTATCAGAATATAAATGATTATCATGAAAAGCATACAAGCTTTAAAATACGTATTAGAAATTTGATTTATTTAAAATAATATTTACTTGCGGATTGCAATGGAGGCCAAGTTCCCTAGCCCACATCCCGGCACAATTGATAAAAATTTGACATCTAACAATTCCGCAATTGGTTTGTACACCATGAACATGACCATTTTCTGTCAAAATTTCTTGTACCAAACAATTTTCATAGTATTGAACGCCTCCTTGGCGTGCCAGTTTAGAGAGTGCAATGCATATAGCTTTTGGATTTGCTACAGCATCATCCGGCACCCACACACCTCCTTCCAGGTCCTCGGTTCGTAAATCTGGGTAGATTCTTTTTATTTCATTGGGACTAACTGATTCGCAATGCAATCCCGTCGGAAGATTATAAGCCATTCGTCTTTTCATTGCGATCATTCTATCTCTAGTTTGAGCCAAGTTTAGACTTCCTGTTTGCTTAAGGCCGATATCAAAGCCCAATTCTTGTAACTGCCGGTAGAGCTTTATGCTGTACATAATTAAATTTCGCATCGCTATAGGTTTAAAGAGTCCCAGAACACCCGAGCTAAAGTCAGATGTTCCGCTTGCAATTGTATTTTGTTCGAGGACAATGACATCGTTCCAACCATTTTGCGAAAGATGATATGCAACTGAATTAGCAACTATGCCAGAACCGGCGATAACCACTTGTGATTGACTAGGAAACCCAACTTGTTGCGAGGAAAACTCATTGGACAATATTCTATGTGCATGTTTATGCGATAGATAACTATATTTGTAAGCATATTTTTCAACTGCCGGCTTGAACAAATTAAAGATTCTTCCAATGAGAATCATATTTGCTTTTAGTTTCAAAAATCAGAATTTATACCTATTTAAAATTGACAAAAAGGTATCATCTTGATGTAACTTTATATAAGTATGGCTGAATATTTAAGCCTATTATAACATTTCAAAAAATATATTATGTTACACTATTATCATATTTAATTTCGAGTAATGCAAAAATAACTAATAATAAACAATGTCAACCTGGCTGTCAGATAAATCTGGTGAGGTTATATTTATCATTTGTGGGATGCCACACTAAAAATATATCCCCCATATTTATAAATGTATTACCAACCTAAAAAATAATGTATTGTTTGAATGCATCTAGCTCAGGGGTTTTAACCTTATTATCAGACACTTATTATGGCAACGGGCAGTGGCATATACTACATATGCGCGCGCTTAGGGCCTCAAAAAGCATATATTACATAAAGCTCATATGTTTTAAAATTCAGCTTTCAATACTTTTTATTTTACGTAGAATTCGAATTTATGTTATCCGAAGAACAGATCCTCTAAATTTTATTGCGCCTAGGGCAGTAGCGTAGCAAGGGGGGCGGATCGCCCCTGGCGGCATTTTAAAAAATAAATACAATATATTGCGAGAAATTATATTTATACATACAAAATTAAGCCACCTGTGGTAAAAACTCCATATTCATAGTTTAAGTGCTTTAAAAACAAAATTAGAGGACATATTGGGGGCGGCAAGTTTAAGGGCAGAACCCCTTGCTACTCCACTGGCCTGGAGTCTCTCAAGGGTTTGATCTGCCACTGGCAACGGGCGCATTTCAGATTTATGCTAACAGTGGCGGGCGCACGCCTGGCTTCTAAAATAACAATTTCAATAACGTGTTACATTAATTTACTTAATTATTATCTATCAGCATATTATGAGTATTTAAATTTATCAATAAATGTAAGGGATATATTTTTAACAATGTATTATTATTAATCTGTTTATATTGTTAATGAAAATTACTCGCTTATGATTATGTATACTTTTTAATGACAGTATTTTACATGGTATATGGAAATACTGATTTTGATTTACTCACCCGGTATTAGATCTCAATTGGTGGTACTTTTTGTTTTATTCAAACTTTTTTTTGCCATATGAAATACCGGTATTGATTTTGTATCGGTTTTCGTATTGCAAGTCCTTATTCAGAACGTTTAATTTTAGTATTAAAATGATAATTTGGAAGAGAACGAGTCATCATTAAATTATCATGTTGATAATTTGGGCAAATTGGTGAATTCCTGGGTTATAAATAACTTTGAAAAAATGTGGTGCCTGTCGCCCTAGCAATATCTTAGAATGCATGCACTCTAGGGTCAAAAAAGGTTGGTAACCCCTATTCTTAAAAAAGTACCACTTATTTTGATTAAAATTTTAATCTTTTATTTTCAAAAAACAAAAATACAGTCATTGTTATTACATTTAAGAGTACATTTAATGAAATAAAATAAAAAAAATATTGCAAAAAAAGTTGAAGTTTAAAACTAAATTGCATGCTCAAAGTTTACAGCAGGTATGTTGAAAGTTGATATACATGAAACATTGATCTGCCTGCATGATATTCTTATCGGAAACCAAAAAAAATGTATCATTTCTCATTTACATAAAAATTTACATTTACATAAAAAAGAAATTTTTAGCTTTCTTTTAGTCCCAAAATTGTATTGGTCTGCTTTGCAGCACACAAAGGAAGTCGATGCGGAACTGATATTTTTTGAAGTGTACCGAATTGTCATTTTTGTATTTGTCACCGTTGTAAACCTTCAATTCCATTATAAAAATAGGATACCTGTCTACACACATTCATCCCATATGTCAAAATATTCGTTTTTCAGTATTAATGGCCAGGACATAGGACATTAAGTCATACTGACAGATACAAATTCGCAGAGAAAAAAAACACGTATGAGACTCTAAATGTATAAAAAAAAAACATAAATATAAGAAAAATAACGTTTAGCAAATGAGTATTTCATTGACTGGTTGTTCTAGTGATCCTTTTCTATGATGCATCAAAGTATGCGCCAATATATCGGCTCTCTGAGGCCCAAAGCATTGCATTTGTGTCGGTGTTAAAATTATTCGAAAATGACAAGGGATGAAGGATTTTTTAATGTTTAAAGAAATTAGTATTTATACATTAATTAATCCTTTCCTAGCCCTACTCTCTTCAGAAAAAGAGAGGTTGAGCAACTGAGTAACGAGCAGTTCTCGTAGAAACACTTCTGTTGAGATAAACTCCATTAGGAGTCCATTTGCTCCACATTGGGAGTGGACATGGTTTAAAAAAAAATCGATATAAAAAAATATCAATTTTTTCCTATTTTGATATATACACAGTGGAACCCCCAATTAAACTACCCCGAATTATGCGCTGGCTTAAAATATTTGCCGCAAATCCCCCAATTGCACTGTTGCATTCCATTGTCATTGCTACGAGACTGTAGTCTGTACGGTGCATTCAGTCAAATGTTGGCTAGCGTCTGTGTATTCAACACGTGCCAGGCTATACACGCATAGACGGGCTACTGTCTGTGTTGGATTTTCGCGCATTGCATTTTATCACTTAGTAACTAAATATTTCGTCTATTTTTTTTTTGCAAAACTTAAGGAAATTATAGTTTTGCATTTTTCTGCGGAAAAACCAAATCTTTAATATTGTATGAGATTCATTCCCCCAATTACACTAACCCAAATTACACTGTTCCGACTTTAGTGTAAATTAGGGTTTTACTGTATATATAAAAAAATGTATATTAAATGTATTACAAACATGTAAATAAATTTTGATGAAAATATCGATTGAAATGTCAATGTTTTGTCCCCAAATAAATATGGTGTTTACATTGATGTTTCAACAATAATAAAACTATATAAAAAATATAAATATATATTTACTAACAAAGACACATAAGAGTGTCATATTGGAACGATTACTAATTCGATATTTTTTGGTAGGTTATTTTATATCATATCAATGCGAGTCCTAAATCAGCAGTGATAAATCACCGCTTGGTAAGCAAAGAGTTAACATGTTCAATCATGAAAATATTTTCAAACTTCACATCTTCAAATTTTTTCCATTCCAAAGTTCATTTATATAATTGTACTAAAAACATTATTTTTTAAGTGATATTCTTCCTCAAATATGGTAGTAAAAATTAGTCACAAATGTATTGTAAAAAGATGCTATATGGTATAAATTAAACAATACTTATATATAGTACAAAAATATACTCATATATCGACTCCTTGGGTTCAAAGAAACGCAATACGATTTTTAACATTTTTGAGTTACATATCGACTGTGGAAAGAAAAAAGGACGTAACCCACACACATCAAATTTTACAGGAAGCGCAAAAAACGTTTTGATGTTTTTGTGTCATATGCAAATTATGAATTATACACAACCTTGAAGTGCATGGAGATTTCTAAACAGGTGTTTAATTGACATAATCTAATATTAATTAAAGAAATTGTCCAGGAAAAACATTTATTTCAGTCTTTTTTCTTAGTTTTAATTTTTTACAAGGTCATCTTTTTCAAACTTAAAAGCTAAATTTAGATCCTAATTCAGCATTTGCAGCTTGCGTCCTTTTGATACAACATGTATCAAGTTTGATATATTGATTATCGAAAAAAAACTGTGGGTTATGTCCTTTTTCCTTTCCACAGTCGATATGGTAGTGGATGTAAGATAACATTACGGGTACAAGACTTAAAGGAAAAAAAATGGATAGATAAAAGCATCACTTCAGACTATTTTATAAATGAGGCTATTACATACAGTGAAACCCCCAATTACAATACCCCAAATTACGCACTGGCTTGAAATATTCGCCGCAAATTCCCCAATTGCACGGTCGCATTCCATTGTCTTGCTACGAGAAGGTCATCTGTGCAGCGCATACAGTTAAATGTTGGCCAGCATCTGTGTATTCAAGCGTGCCAGGCTATACACGTATAGCAGGCGACTGTCTATGTGTGGGATTTTGGTGCGCTTTGCATTTTATTATTTGGTAACTAAATATTTCGTCAATATTATTTACTAAGGGAAATTTAAGTTTTGCATGTTTTGCGGAAAAAACCAAATCCCTAATTTTGTATGAGATTCACACCCCCAATTACACCGAATAACTCTGTCTCAACTTTAGTGTAAATGGGGGTTTTACTGTACTTGCAAACACGGCTCATTCCAAAATGGATGAAAAATAAAACTTGAATTTCATTTTGTAAAATAATATACATTTTAAAAGTATTCTTAGTTTCAAATTACTTTGGAATGATATTTTGTATGTTATCAAGCCATTTTTGGGATTGCCTTTTAAAAATACTTTAAAAATGTATTTGTATTTACTAAATTACATTCATGGTTCACGTTCCACCAATTTTGGAATGAGCCGGGTTAGCAAATAATAGCCTCATATTACATAAATTGACAAAGATACATATCAATAGGAACAGAAGATGCAAATATATTTCAATACGTATCTTCTGCAAACAAATTAACAGATTAAATAATTTATAAAACAAATTTGAATTATTTTTATTCTGTACACTTCCATAAATTTTGTCGATAACGAGCTCATTTACTAAGCGTCAGTTCAAGTTCATCCGTGCACTTGAACGCCTGAAGATGCCAAAAGGCGAAACCCGGGTCGTTATTGACAAAATCTGTGGGAGTGTACATAATTTGAATGATTCAAATTTAATATTGAAATTCCACCAAGCACCTTCAGTCGAAATCTTAAATTATAAAGTAATATCAATTGTGGCCTTTCTCCAAAATATTTTATTTTGTTTATTAAGGAATTTCGATTAGTATTAATGGCTCAAACTGTTTGGTAAACGGAAACCATGATTATAAAATATCACAATATGGACTCACCGGCTAAATTAACCTGACAATGAAAAAAGATGATTATATTTGTTTTGTAATGTTACAAATGTACTTCTATATTTAGAGGTTTAATTATTATTCTATACTTATTATAGAAATGCACGCTTTTCTTGCATCCTGCCATGTATGCCTGAAACATAGGAAGAACAAAATGTAAAAATACACTCACAAACACTGCCATTACAGATATCATCAGCCTAGCAGAGCAATCTAATATTGGAGTCTATATTTTATGAGTTTTAGGCGTAAGTAGTTTTATATGTTTAAAGATAGCAATAAATAGTTAATCCATTCGCTGCCCAAACTTTTCCGCAAATATTGCGGTGGTGCCCCATCGATAAATGCATAAAAAATGTCACCGGTCAGTTAACCCACGAAGAACGAGCGTGACAATATGGTATTGCTTCACAGCATTCCCTATTAATCATATTTCTATTTAAATATCGTTGGATTTACTCAAAATCGGTTGACAAGGATGTCAGCTTTGGTAATTCGTCTGTTGCCGGCAGGAAGACAAATTATAAAAGCAGACACGATTATTTTAATTTACGGTTAAATTTAAAAAATCAATTCAAAATTGTAAATATGTACAAGTTTTATTTGACTTTTAAAATATTTACACTACTTATTATAATATTTTTTTATTAAAAATTGATTGATCTAAATATATGTAAATATTTTTTAGTATTTTTCGCGTAGCTGTATTTATACCCCATATGTTGGCGTCCTTACCCATGACAGATTATTTCGAAAGATATTTTTTTTTTAAATGTAATTTTTTCTTTCATTCTGTTGAATATAATAATTATAGCATCAGATTTTTTAAATTATTTCAAATCTACTTAAGATTTGACTATTTTAAATTTATAAGAGCAGCCTGTGACAAGCGAAGACGACGATTTTAAAAATTTGGAGGTAGATATTTTCATTTGTCCTCCCGAATCGAATGATTTGATCGATGGAGACAGTGCTGATGAAGACAGTGGAGGATTTATTGATAAATTGAGTAGCCGTCAACTTGCTGCCTTGCAGACACTTTTTTAAGTCACAGAATTTTAACCAAGACCCCTCAACTTGTTTTTATTTTTATAATATATCAGAATAATAAAATCAAAATCATTCGTACTTAAACAAGCATTTGTGAAAGTAAGATTGTCTGAGGATGTCTCCGAAAGAGGCGAAAAACGTGTCACAGTTTGTAGCACAATATGTGAAATAATCTAAGTTATTTAAAGTCTTGAATTATTTTCAGTTTCTCAGCTAATCTTCTAGTTTTTTTTATGGAAAGGAATTTTAGTTGCGAGTTAGAAAAAATTACAAAACTATGAGCGAAATGAGAAATATTCAACAAAAACGGTCAATCAGGATAATATTTGTGACGGGACAATAATATTTAGACGATTAATGTGGAATTATTTAACACTATTCTTATGGGTGCTTAGCTGAGACTATGAAAAATAAACGATCCATCCGGGAAAAAGAATAATGCGAGAATGGTGGATTGGTGTTCAACTGTACTACTCTTCTTGTGAAAACTTAACACACACAGTGTTAGTGGACTGCTGACACTAATTTCAGTATTAGGTCGCCTGTAGAGGTCAAAAGTTTGGCCACCGTATGTAACATCATTTCACTAAATATGTCAATTCAATTCATTGGTACAAAAACATAGTCTAAAAATAAAATAGTTACCTCACTCTAATAGTTCAATTTTAAAGGGCATTCCGCAGGTTTTTTTTGAATTTAGAAGGCTTTGTTGGATATGGCTGTGAAGTGTTTGGTCTTTTAGGACTGAAATTTTTCGGAGAATTCATTACAGCATCAACAGCCATCTGTAGCATCTTATGCTCCAATCTTTTATACTCATCATTCATGCTGGCCAGATTGAGATCAGCATTTAAAACTAAAACCTAAAACAGAATGAAAACAACTGTAACATCGCAGAATTTATATTCAAAATAAGCGAGATATTCAGTACTTTAAGTGAGGTTATTACTTGTGAACACGGCTTATTCCAAAATGGTTAAAAAATGAAACATCAATTTCATTTTGAAAAACAATGTAATGTATATTAAGTCTTACATTACTTTGGAATGACATTTTGAATGTTGTCAAGCCATGTTTGAGACTGATTTCTAAAAACACTTTCAAAAAATATTTTTATCTACTAAATTACATTCATGGTTCATGTTTCAACAACTTTGGAATGAGCCGGGTTTGCAACTAATACCCTCAAATATGAATGCTGTAATAATCTATGTTGACATTTTCAACTAAGTTTCTTAACATAATGTTTATCTTATAGGCGAGGTAATTCATAAATGAAAAAATTTAAGCCACTTTTTGACTCTCCCACATTACCACAAAATCTTTGACTCCTCTGTCAAAGTGATATCACATTTTTGAAAGCTATGTGTTTTCGCCTCCAGGAAATGCAGAATCACATAACTCATTAACTATTATATACTCGACACTAATTGTTAACTAACTATGCATTAATATAATCATAATTTCTTTATCCTTGACAACCTCATCATTTATGAACTAAAGCCATTTAATTTATGTGATATTTTATTACCCTTTCCAACCATGAATGATAACAAAAAACACCACAGAGGTATGTTGATATCATTGAAAATAGAGCATTCCTGTTGGGCGATTAAACCAGAACTCTCAAACACTTTGAATTTGATTGAAATTAATAAAATACAACTACCAAAGTCAAAAAATAATATTGCACAACTGTTGGACATTCATTGAAGCATTCCAGACATAATAAGTGGCCATAGTTTAATTAATAATATTATTAAAACTGTTAATCCATGCTTATTACCAAAGCCGTTAGGAAAAAATCCAAACTTATTTTTGCTTGATTGTCAGTTAATAAGTTGTATTTTATTAATTTTAAAAATAAATCCCTAAATATGGGTGAGATCACTCAGTAAGTGATATAACTTGTTTTAATTTAAAAATGAGAGCCGTTGATTTTGTAATACAAGCCATCACCGGTTAGTGAAATTGATGGGGTAAAAAAGAGTTGTTTCGGTATATTTATTCGTTGATGTTATCCTATTTATTTATTAAGTATGACCATGTTTATAATTTTATTCACAGGACCAACCTCTTTTTGCAAGACAAGATTCAACAAAAATGTCTGCCGATACGTTAATACATTGTTTTCAAACATTCAAGTGATTTTTCAAATAAAAATTCTGAATTTGTAAAACATGTGGCAATTGAAATTGAAGTAGTGATAAAAAAGAATATCAATTCATTATTTTTCTTTTACTATAATAAAGAAGGATAGCTTAATATATTTTGAACACATGGCCCCCATGCCCCCCCCTCCGTGGATCCGCTAATGGCAATAGACCACTGTTCACTGTGTTTTAGTGGTATCTATATTATTAAGGTTGAGAAAAAATTTGAAGCCTATTGATTGGTGTCAAGAAGTTTTATTTTAAATTGATTATTCCGCACCATATTAATAAAACGCCTCATAAGTATGCAGGGCAAATTTTACAAATACTTAAATCCTTATAAATATCTAATATGTTTTACCGGATCATTGCCATAAGGTTGTTAACACGCTCTATGATTCCGTGCCATACAAAATTAGCGTGTTTACACGCTCGACTTTAAACTCATTATACTAGACCAAGATTGATTATTAAAAAAAAAAAAAAAAATTTCACACAAGACGTCTCTTAGAATGATAGTGAAATATTTAGAAGTGACAAATTATAAACATTACTAGCATAACATTGATTTCAAAAAGAGCTTCGTCAAGCAACCAAAGCGCACCGCTATGTAGTGTTAGGAAGTGTATCACTGCATGTAGACCATATAATACTTTGGGATATGTTGCAATCCCCGTTTAGTCTAGTCATGACGTTTTGAAATTTCGTTGTGATTTTATAGACTTTGAAATTACATTTTATATATAATTAATTTTGCGAATTTTCTATGCTCATTTTGGCACAAACGACACACTGTATTTATTTGGCAAGCCTTTATGAAACACTTTCAATATATTTACAAAAAAAATGAAATATTTATTAGGTTTTAATATTACCAACATACCGGGTACATTTCCAGGATACCACCATACTAATACCTTGTGGCACTTAAAAGGTAAATAGAGGGAAGAAGACAAAGGGGGATTCAATAATTGGGCATAGCAACGTGACATCCAAAAATCAGTGATGATAATCACTCAAACAATTAATCAACACTATAATACATGGCTATGTTTAGTAAAATATGCGATCTGAACTATAGATGTGAAATATTTTTAAATAATAACAAACCGGTGCAGGGCATTTGAAGTTCTTTGCGTGTATAAGCCAATCCTCATGAAGTTTTTGTAAATCTTCGAGATACTCTAATGGTACACACTGCTCTTCAGAACGGGCTCGTTTTTTGATTCGATCATAGACTACTGAAGGTGTTGTTTTTAAATAAACTGGAAGAAAATTGGAAAATGATAAAAATTATCTTACTGTTAGAGCTATGAAGAGTTACATTATAAATATATATACAAGCATAAAGAAAAATAATATTATAAATACAGCCACAAAGATAATAGAGGCCGGCTCATTTTTCTTTCTTTTGAATACTCCAATAACCAGTGGTGTGCTGCTAACATATTATGAACCGGCTCGCACATTGGTCAGCGATTTTGGAATTTTCAAACAATTTCATGTCAATTTCAAAAACCCAGAAATTTCCGAAGTTATTGATTTCCCCAAATGATCTGCGTGACTCGTTTTTTTTTTTAGCTCTTTCGAGAATTTTCAAATCCAAAATCACAGGAATTTACTTTGGTAAATTATTTTAGTATTTTAGGAACCAGCTCTCCGAATCGAACTTATCCTAGGAACCGGCTCGGCAGAGCCGGAGCGAACCCATAGCAGCACACAACTGTCAATAACTATTTAATAAATGGAAAAATAGTAAACTTTCAACATACAGCATGTGTTATACAAGCCCATGAGTTGGGTCTGTTATGTTTTTAAAATGAATTTCGTGGCTTTGGTCACGTGTGTATAATTGATATGCTAGACAGATCTATCAAAAGCTTCAAATTTGAAAGAATGAAAACTTTTGTATGAAGAAAAATTATGTTGTTTGATTGAAGTTAGTAAAATATGTTTACTTAGAATTAAATTTTCTTTGATTTTGAGACCCTCATAAATGGTTTTATCTGCATTCAAAGAAAAAAGACAATATTTTTAACACATTTATATTGTGTAAATAATACATCCACTTAAAAATACTATATTATATTTCCTATGTCTGAAAAGAAATCTTTTTTCGGTAGTCATTTTATATGGAAAAGCATTTGATATTGAATAGCAGCACATTCATAGCCAATGAATAGCGGAATGAGATGCAAATGAATAAATAAAAAATGATTTCTTGTTTTGGAAAACATTTTTGGTTTATTCTGGGTAAATAATTTGAAACCAGTGCTTGTCAAGTTTTTTAATAAAAGTTATTATTCAAAGACTGACGTTTTATTGGTATCATAATGAAAAGCTAAAAAGCACTGACTAGTTTTTTTTCACCATTTTAAATACTACTTGGAAATCGACTGTGGAAAGGAAAAAGGACGTAACCCAGTTTTTTTCGATAATCACAATCTATACAACTCGGTACACGCTCTATCAAAAAGATGCAACCTGCAAATATCGAATTAGTATCTAAATTTAGCTTTTATGTTTGAAGAAGATGACCATGTAAAAAATTAAAACCAAGAAAAGACTGAAATAAAGGTTTTTCCTAGTCAATTTCTTTAATTATTATAAGACTATGTCAATTACACTAGTTTAGAAGTATCCGTGCATTTCAAGGTTGTATATAATTCATAATCTGCAAATGGCCCAAAATCATCAAATCACGTTTTTTGCGCCTCCTGTAAAATTTGATGTGTGGGTTACATCCTTTTTCCTTTCCACAGTCGATATATAACCTCACAAAAAAATTCTGTATGTTTTTAGAATGTGTTAAATTTTCATTCTACTATATTTTGAAACTATATTTATTGAATAGTTCTATAGTTTTTTTTGTGTAGTTTTTTTTCTAAAAAAATAAAAATTCTTTCCAATCTTAATAAGAAAACAAGTTATTTGAACGAAATCTGTAATTTTTCATTATTGTAAATGAACAACAAAACAGAACATATTTTTCGTGTGTGTGCTTGTGCATGTCATATAGGCTTGAAGGAATGGCTTAAAAGAAAAACTGTTTGACTTGATATGATAATAAAATGCATAAGTAAAACTTGGGAAAAACATTACCGATAAGATCGACAGAGACATCAATCGTTTTTGTCATGAAATCAAACCACTTATCGAGGACAGTCGACATAGCAGGATGCATAGTCTTCGACTGAATAAGATTTTCAACAAAGCAATAACGAGCACTGTAGATAGAGCGTTCCATTAGTTTGAATTTTGCATCGGTTTCTTTGGTGTGCATTTGAAGCATGGTTAGAGTCACATAAGATTGAAATGGCATTGACCATTTTTCTGGACACTTGTACATTAAGTCCTGAAAATTAAATAATACAGGCAATGTACACTTTGACAAACTAATCTAAAATTAGACACTGATGCCGTTTCTTTTATATTTCATTAGAAGAATAACATACCAGCAAATTCCAGCCATCTAAATTTCTCCACTTTTCTACTGGCTCCGTGATCAACGTAACATTATCAAATTGGGCAAAATGTTCAAGAAATGTTGTTTTCCCACTTCCAATGTTGCCCTCTACAATAACTGTGAAAGGCTTCTTTCTGGGAGCTATTGGTCGTGATGCAGCCATTATTTTAATGAAATTTTCTATGAAAAAAACAATACGTATTTACAGATAATGACGTCAGTGTTTTCGGCAGTATCTTGGAGGTAATAAATTATTCATCCTGGAATGGTCATATTCATCTAGATCAGCGGACGGGAACTTGCAGCCTTTTGACTTGATCAAAATATTCACTTTAGACAAAAAATTATACGTAAGCGTTTGGAAAAAGAGTGTAATCAACCCATTATATGTTCGACAGTCGGAAAAAAGGGGGGTGTCAACGTTTTCTTTGCTGTGGCCTTATTATAAATCAGATAAATGAATGTGATCTTCAGAAATGAAAAGGTTCCCCACCCCTGATCTAGATTGTAAAAAGTTCTACTCAGCAAATAATGTGGTGCATTAACTAAAGTACACAGAACAGCTTCTACGATACATTGCCTATTCTGACTTGTATACTTTCATAAGACCAGCATACTGAAGTCAGAGGTTCTATGGTGCATAAGGGTCACATATTTTTTCTAAACTATACCGAAAATATTAAAAGGTTTCTATTACGTATTTTACACATAGAAATAGATCCAAGATTAAATTTAATTAAATTAAAATTTATAAAAAAAATTCTGTCTCTTAAAATTAGATGGAAATATGTAGTAATAGTCATAAACCTATATACTTCGCAGGATAAGTAAAAATGTTAAGAAATAATCCGCTTCAGTTATGTTGATATTGTTCACATACCACGATTGCATCATAATTAAAATGGTAATTGTGTTAAACCTAGTCATGGATTATTACGGCGAAAAACTTCACAAATTAAGCTAAAAACAACGCCACTTTTTAAAATTATTTAGTTTGTCAAGTTTTTCGCCGAAATAATTCATGACTTGCTTTAACGCACAATTACCATTAAAATTATAGTCAATATATGTGCAATTTTAACGAAATTAAAACACTTAAAAAGCTTTCCAATGATCATTTCGTAAGTTAAATTTAGTATTCATTGTAATTAATCATGTATTAAATGCTGTATTTCATAACATTTAAATGGTCAGGTTTATTAAGTGTGTATGGCTATGGTAAATTATTAAACTTTGGGAAAATATTTGTTAATAAATAGCGTGATATTGACACAATAAAGATTATTTACCAGATTATAAATCACGACACTTGCCGCTCAACAAGGTTATAAAATGTCAGATAGATATTTTTCGCGCCCAATGTTATACCAAAAATAATAAATTGTCGACGGCTGACTTTGAATGATTAAATTCAATAGGTTAAAATTAAATACGAACATTTTGATAAAACCAGCTTAAATACCTAAGCAGGGAAGTAAAAAAGTATACACTTACTGGTGAACATTATTATTATTGCTGGTTCCTTATGTCAACGACCTGGGAAGCCAGACCATAAAATTTATATTTAACAAATACCATAGAAGTATGTAAGGAAGAGCAAGTATTTATTGCAAAAAGTCTCTGTCAAATGTCAAAATATCCACAAAACATTGCGCTTAAGCATTACCGCCTCCATCCAAATATAGGGGGCTATGAGTTAAGATAATATCTATATTATAGTGTATACTTTAAAAGAGAACACTATTTTGCAATATTATTTATTTCTAGCCACAACATTTTTACCATTTTCTACTTTAAGAGAAAGTAAATAATATGAATGAATAACAAATAAATAGATAAATTGAAAAGAAATAATTTGTAACTGAGAACCAACTTTTAATAAATATAGTTTTGTTAAAATTCAATATTTATACAAGAACAGTGGTGAAGGAAAAGGTTTTGCCACCCAAGGTTGTCCTTAAATCTGCCTCCGATTAAAAATAATCATTCTTATTTATTATGAACTATAAGGTTATATTTAGCAGGGATCTGGAGCGGAGCGCGTATATTATCTGTGGAAGCAGTGAAGCAACAAGTTTAGTATTGTCTCTGAACAAGTTTTTGGCCGGAGCACGGATATTTGTTGTGCTTCACTGCTCCGATATATACATATATTTTAGTTTTTTTAAAAAATATATTTTCAATTTATGATAAATTAAATATTTGATGATTTTTTAAGCCCCAGTATCATTTGATACGAGGGCAAACCTGTCAAGCGATGCATAACCTCACTTTTTTATATTTCTGTGTGGTCTACCTCAGTGCTTCCCAACCTTTTTCATGCCACGGACCCCTAAATCTGAAAACAATAATCTGCGGACCCCCGAATTTTTTTTTTCATACTTTATCACAAAGAATGTAGAAAGAATGAAAATTTCTGTGGACCTAGGTTGGGAAGCACTGGTATACCTCATTAAAATTAGGGATTTTGAGCGAAGCTGGAGCAAGTATTTATGTATCGGAGCGGAGCAACTAAAAAAAGTGGTTCCTGATTCCTGATACTTGGAGATGCAAAAAAACTAAGAGTTTTGAAATGGCAGAAAAAATCTGAAAAAAAACCGAGAAATTTGGTAAAACGTTTTTTCATCATACTGAAGTCCATGAGTATACATAAATATGTGCGTTACACTGAGTGTCATGAAAACAAGAACGTTTCTAAATAGAGTACTTTACATTGGCATGAAGTCGTCCACGCTCTCTTGACGTCAATTGCACATTAGGCATAAGAAACATACGTCACCTAATCCTGGACGACAGCGCCCTAGTGTGCAGACCCCTATCATGTTGCTTCGGATTCAAGTATACCTAAATGTCATTGCTCAAAATCAAAGACAAGTACAATAGGGGTTTGTACACTGGAGCGCCGTCGTCCAAAATTAGGTGACATCACCAAAGCGTGGACGACTTCGCGCTAATGTAAAGTGCTTTAATACGTCCTCTACTTACGCGATTAATGCGTTTCGAAGGGTTTAGCCATAGCCCCCTATACTTATTGGATGGAGGCGGTAATGGTTTAACGCAAGTCGAAAACCGCTCAGGTCAAGGAATACTTTCGATATATATTTAATGTGTAAATTGTATCATTTGAAAAGTTTTAAGCCAGTCAACAATATCATCAAAAGTTGACTCACACAAATAATATATTATATGACTTGGGTGTAAAGCTATCAGAAAATCGTTCAATCAGTGTTAATTAATTTTAAATGAATAATGAACCTTAATGAACATTGCATTCGATTTTTAGACACCTAATTGAGTTGAAAGTAAATTTTCGCAGCTGGACCCTACTACAGTGTTGGGCAAAGTTTCCGCAACCGACAGTACATATGAGCTCTCAAGAGGTGAAGTGATCCAAGTAGTAAAATGGTGAAACTTTTCTATTGGACTTTTAAATACAATCGTGACTTTACTTGGTGTTTTGATGGAATGAATATTATTATTTTAGGGAGATAGCACTACGACTGTGTATTTACTAAGCTCTTTTCACTTTGACAATACTTAATGACATGTGGAATATTATAGCGCATCCAACTGAATTTATTCTAAAATGGTTGGCTCACTTCATCTCTCAAGTCAAAACTTAATACAACTAACTCTTTGCACGTCTATGCACACTATTTATTTAATTATAATACCCTCAGACTCCACGGATGGTATATAAGTGTATTTTTTTTAAATTTAACTTATTGAAATAATTACTTATCCAGTGATGTTTGTATGGCAGCTTTTTTTTATTTTTGAATGAATAAGTGTTCAACAGGGAATTGCATATTGCATCGCTTAATGGACGTTTTTTAATCGATCAGTATCAGGATCGTGTGCTTTTTTTCAATTCTTAAATTACAAATTTAGTTTAAAAAATCCATATAAATCGATATATGAAACAAACGGTCATAATTGAATTTTTTGAATTATCATCCGCGTAACTACGAAACCGCGTAAGTAGAGGATTTACTGTATTTGTTATAGACTTATAATAATATTTTACAAACAGCTCTAGCTTCATAACATTCATATTAACTTCCAATTTGAGGATAGAATAAATAATACATATCTCGCTGATTAAATAAGTGTTACCGAATGCTAAAAATTATATACAATTCTTAATTTGACATTAAAATAATATTTTTCAATTTTTCCAAGGAATTTATTCCCGCCCAATTTTCCCAGCATTAGCCCGCAAAAACACGGTTTTTTCCCGCCTCGTATCACTTGTGGCTTTATTTTTTTCATATACCTACTTACAAATATAATTTCTCATTTTTTTTAAATGTTATATTTTCCAATCATTATTGTAAAATTCAGTCGAAATTTTTTTTAGATATTTAGGTAAAAATATAAACATGTTTATTCGAGTCACAACTTTTTTTCGCCAATTTTAAGGGCAAGTCATGCATGCGGCCTGCAGACAAACTGTCAATTGTGAAAAGGAAACTTTGAAAATTTTGTAGATTGTATACAATGATAACTTTTTTAACTTAGCCAAAATTTTTAGGTCATGAAACGCCACTGGTACTGGCTAATTTCAAACCACGCTGCCGACAATTTTTTTTATATTATATTTTTTTTGAGAATATAATACATTCAAATTAATATCATCACAATTTTAATTATTTAGATACTTTTGTAATCAGGGACGTCCCGTGGACATAGGCGAGTAGGCAGTTGCCTAGGGGCAGCGTGTCCTAGGGAGCGACAAATGACACAGTTTTTTTTTAAATGACTACATATTTTTGACACACGAATTTGGCTCAGAATAAATATGATGCCTCAATGTCTTTGATAAAAAAGGATGACAAAAACATTTTCAATAGTAATAATAGTATGACCGATGAGTAAACAGTAGTATAAATATGACATTTACCGATCTCAGCACTATCTATTGGCGGCAGATAAGGTAATTTCAAAAATAATATTTAGAAAAATAGTAAAAGCGATATTTTAAACTCTGCATAGGGGAGGCACATAGCAGAGGCGTATATTCAGGGTGTGCTAAGTGTGTGGTGGATACCCAAAAACTCTCAATGCGTTCAACATGATTGCCGTTGGACCAGAGATCCCGTACAACTGCATACATTTGTCCCGTCTGCGCAAGCGTCGCATTGAGCCAATGCGAAGCGCCCTGCTGGTATATGTTGCATAAGAGTATCTACCGAGCAGTTCTACGAACCAGAAGAAATCACAGTGCTGTGAGAGCATCAAAACTGTCGTGGACACTGGTATTTGAAGACAAATACAACCCAAATCTCCAATAAGAATTTCTGAGATTAGTGAAACACCACATACTCATAATAATAATCACCAACATACAACATTAGACCACACTCGGTCATCAAAGCCACACAGATGAAGAGACCCTTTCTTAGTACCTCGAACACGATGGAAGGAACTAAAAGTAGCCATTTTTGGTCGTACATGGGCAGAAGTACAGTCCTGCGCCATTAGTGTTCTTTAGAAGTTCATTTAGTCTGAGGTATCGCTGATACTTCCACTTCAAAATGCCACCCAGGAAATCTTACGAGGGTTTTGAGACTGCAACGATAATAAAAGAATTCAGAAGGAAATTTTGTAGATTTTGATATCCTTCGTATAGTAAATTAAACCTTTATTTGTAGTGTTCTACTTTTTTTAAATGTATTTTAAGGAAATAATTATGAACAAAAACCAAAAGGACTCGAAAAAACAATTCATTAAGATTAGGAAAATTAAAATAAACAGAAAACCTGATATTTAAATACAATTTATAGTATGATACTATTAAATATGTGGTTTGAAAGTAAAAAGACATGTCCATGGAAACTATAAAACTTGGGTTGGAAAATACTTCTTAGTTTATTTATCAGTAGATATTGTAACAAGTTATGATATGTTACTTATTTATAATTCACAAGACACAAAACTCAAATCCAAATAATAATTTCTGTTCTCGTTTTGAATAGAAAAGATATGTGTTTGTTAGTTCCATTATATTTAATAAGCAACATTTTACATTATCATAAGATGTATTTCAAATGGAGATATGCTTTTTTACTCACATACATTCTAATTACTAATACAGTAATCTCACAATTACCCGGGCTAATGGCGGCAGGCACATACAATCAAAATATGCACCCAGTCATATTGTATAAAAATGATAATTTTTTGCATTAAAAAACTTTGTTTGATTTTAATCATTTCTTATAATTCTTTTTTTTAAGAGAAATTATATCTACTAGCTGTAAGCCCGTTGACCTCAACGGAGGGATTTTTGTTGCATTTTTAAGTAGTCAGAAAAGTTACTGGCGTGAAAAATAAATTACTAACCTATTTATTGAATAATCCAGAAATTCTGATAGTAAAAGAAATATCTCGGGGCGTATATCGACAGCCCTGCCCTGCAGTATTTAAATTGTAAATTATTTATTTTTGGAATAATGTTCTAGTTTGCTAACAACTATTTTTCGTAATAGCAGAAATTTCGTAAGTTATTGAATTTTTGGAATAATGTTTAAGTTT
This sequence comes from Himalopsyche anomala, assembly GCA_031772345.1. Taxonomy (NCBI): domain Eukaryota; kingdom Metazoa; phylum Arthropoda; class Insecta; order Trichoptera; family Rhyacophilidae; genus Himalopsyche; species Himalopsyche anomala. Next base: position 25,981,182 of record CM062821.1, read on the forward strand.
GCTAACAATCATTTTTCCTAGAAGCAGAAATTTTGTAAATTATTTAATCTTTGGAATAATGTTTATGTTTGCTAACAACCATTTCTCTTAGAAGCAGAAATTTCGTAAATTATTTTATTTTTGGTATAATTTTTAAGTTTGCTAACAATTATTTTTCCTATTAGCAGAAATAGACCTCGTAAATTATTTAATTTTTGGAATAATGTTTAAGTTTGCTAACAACCATTTTTCATAGTAGCAAAAATAGTCCTTGTAAATTACTTAATTTTTGGAATAATGTTTAAGTTTGCTAACAATTATTTTTCCTATTAGCAGAAATAGACCTCGTAAATTATTTAATTTTTGGAATAATGTTTAAGTTTGCTAACAATTATTTTTCCTATTAGCAGAAATAGACCTCGTAAATTATTTAATTTTTGGAATAATGTTTAAGTTTGCTAACAACCATTTTTCATAGTAGCAAAAATAGTCCTTGTAAATTACTTAATTTTTGGAATAATGTTTAAGTTTGCTAACAATTATTTTTCCTATTAGCAGAAATAGACCTCGTAAATTATTGAATTTTTGGAATAATGTTTAAGTTTGCTAACAACCATTTTTCATAGTAGCAAAAATAGTCCTTGTAAATTACTTAATTTTTGGAATAATGTTTAAGTTTGCTAACAATTATTTTTCCTATTAGCAGAAATAGACCTCGTAAATTATTTAATTTTTGGAATAATGTTTAAGTTTGCTAACAACCATTTTTCATAGTAGCAAAAATAGTCCTTGTAAATTACTTAATTTTTGGAATAATGTTTAAGTTTGCTAACAATTATTTTTCCTATTAGCAGAAATAGACCTCGTAAATTATTGAATTTTTGGAATAATGTTTAAGTTTGCTAACAACCATTTTTCATAGTAGCAAAAATAGTCCTTGTAAATTACTTAATTTTTGGAATAATGTTTAAGTTTGCTAACAATTATTTTTCCTATTAGCAGAAATAGACCTCGTAAATTATTGAATTTTTGGAATAATGTTTAAGTTTGCTAACAACCATTTTTCATAGTAGCAAAAATAGTCCTTGTAAATTACTTAATTTTTGGAACAATGTTTAAGTTTGCTAACAACCATTTTTCTTAGAAGCAGAAATTTCGTAAATTATTTTATTTTTGGTATAATTTTTAAGTTTGCTAACAATTATTTTTCATAGTAGCAAAAATAGTCCTTGTAAATTACTTAATTTTTGGTATAATGTTTAAGTTTGCTAACAATTATTTTTCCTATTAGCAGAAATAGACCTCGTAAATTATTGAATTTTTGGAATAATGTTTAAGTTTGCTAACAACCATTTTTCATAGTAGCAAAAATAGACCTCGTAAATTATTTAATTTTTGGAATAATGTTTAAGTTTGCTAACAACCATTTTTCATAGTAGCAAAAATAGTCAACGAATAATTCAACTGTTTATGTATGCATGTGAAGTATGCGTATTTTGGAATTTTTAGAATAATTTAAATGTGTGCTTAATATATAATATTTAAATTAGATCGATTTTGACAGTTGTGTGTTTGCCCGAGCGGTAACGATCTCAACTCATAATCTACAGGCGATGGTTCGATCGACGGTCGTGGAGTTTTTTTGTATGAAATTTTTTCAGCGATTTGTTTCGTCAAATAATAAACAGTGTATTGGGAAAATATGTCTTTAGTATGAATAAAAATATTGCGTCAGCGGAGCTGGTGAGGAGGGAGGGGGTAGGAAGGGGCAGGGGGAGGGGAAAAACGCGGACAATCATGCAATCATTCGGACATTATCGAGTATTAATATATAGATTGGAAATTGGAAATTCTCATGAGGTGGATTCCAACACATTGAAAAATAAAGTCATGCAATTTCTTCTTCACTTTCATTACACTTCCTTAAGATAGTTTAATTAAGGTTAATCAAGCTTAAGCTCAAGGATAAACATTATCAAAAAAATTTTTTTCTATATCTGTACTGCTTATCCCACTTGCATAGCACTTATTTTGAATGGTTTGTAATACTCAACACAATAACGTTGTTATTATTCAACCTGCCCAACACAATCACGCGTTGAGTATTTCAGACGGATCAAAATAACTGCTCTGCACCCAACAATAGTAATACTGATGCATATTATAAGAATGTGACAAATTTTACACAGACACTTGAGAGTTTACTGTTACTGTTTACTGTTGCATATATTATATATAATATCTAGGAATATTCATATAAAAAAGAATCTTGGGGTCTAGGGCAGAGTTTTACAAAATCAATTGTAATCAGAAAGAGTTTACATGGTTTAAGGAAAAATATTATTATCAGTAGTACTTAAATTGCATTTATGTCAGTGTTAAATTTATTCGAAAATGGCAATGGGTGAATGAATTTTAATTATTTTAAGAATTTAATATTAGTGAGAAATATTGCTTTGTACTATCTAGGTACCTAGTATTAAATAGTCAAACACAAATTAAAACCTAGGGTTTATTTAATAACATACAAATAATGTTACAAAATTATCTATTATTATCGGCGTTATGTACATTTTTGATGTTCTTTATACTTTTGCTGTTCAGTTCATGCAGCAAAATTATTTTATTGACATGTTCAATCATTAAAATATTTTCAATCTTCACATCTTGAAATTTTTTGACGAAGTCTATTTATATAATAGGACTAAAACCACTATTTTTAAGTGTTATTCTTCTAAAAAATATTGTAATAAAAAATAGTCACAAATATATTGTTAAAACATTGGTATAAATTAAACAATACTTGGAAGAATTAAGAAAGTACGAAAATATACTCATATATCGGCCCCTTAGGCTCAAAGAAATGTAGCTCGATTTTGGCATTTTTGAGTTACATAATATGGCACTGGATTTAAAATAAAATATTACATAAAGTGGCACAGACATATCAATAGGAATAGTAGATGCAAACACATTTCAATACGCATCTTCTGAAAACACATTGACAGATTAAACAATTTATAAAAACATTAACAAATAAATCAGGAAGTCAAAGCATCAGCCTTTAGGATATTGAAAAAAATATTTTATTATAATAATTTGTGCCTGTTTAAAAATAAATAAGAGATTGTGGAAACCTGTTTTTGGTCCTCTTAAAAACCTCTTAAAAACTGAGAAAAATGAGACACGCTTCTTTGAAGATAAGGGGCCGATATGTGATGTTACAAAACAAATTTTACTGACTTTTTTGGTTGGTATAACTCCTCATGTTGTTTTATACCATAATATTTATTTTATATATGGTTATATTATGATTTACTCATACAAAAAAATAACAAAGTATGTGATATTTTTCAAACTTAGTCATCTCTAAGAAGTATTTACAAGTTTGTCTTGTTTGAAAAAAAAAATAATAGACAGTTACATTTAGAATGTGAATAAAATATATAAAATTGAATTGTTTACTAAAAATATTAATTTAAAAACTAAAACTCACGAAAAATTATTGTGGCACAATCCTGTTTTTGATTTACCTAGATGTAAATATTGCAGTACTAGTCTTGTTTAACAGAATTTATTTCGAAACTGGTCAAATCCAGAAAGAAATGCACGCTTTTCTTGCATCCTGCCATGTGTGCAATGGCGGACATTTTTGGGAGCGGCATTTTCAATAATAAACACAATATTTTTCGAGATATTATATTTTTTCATAAAAAAAATTAAGCCACCTGTAGTAAAAACCAGGGCTTCGAACCACAATTTTTTTTTCGTTCCGGTTCAAGTAAAAAAATATATATCGGTTCGGTTCCGGTTTTCGTTCTGGCAAAAATAACGGTTTTCAGTTCAGCTCGAATCTAAAAGCCCAAGATTTTACCGATTTGTCCAAAATACTAGCGTGAACCGAAAAAAAATATCGGTTTTTTTTCGGTTCGGTTCCGGTTTTCGTTTCGTCAAAAATAACGGTTTTAATGGTTTTTGGTTTTCGGTTCCGTTCCGGTTCGAAGCTCTGGTAAAAACTTCTAGTTCATAGATAAAAAAAAAGTAGAAGTGATTCAAAAAAAAAGTTAGAGGAAATATTGGGGGCGGAAAATTCAAGAACCACCCGGGCGGCAGGACCTCTCCCTACACCACTAGATGTATGCCTGAAAAATAGGAAGAATGTAATGTAAAAATATACCCACAAAAACTGTTATCACTGTCGTCACATTACAGTATAAATTAAACAATACTTAGAAGAATTAATTAAGTACAAAAATATACTCGCATTAAATGTACTTATATTTTTAAAGATTTAATTATTATGACATACTTATTAAAGATATGCACACCATCCTTCCATGGAATTCATTGAAGCATTGCGAACCATCTGTGACATCTTATGTTCCAATCTTTCATACTCATCATTCATGCTGGCCGGATCGAGATCACCCTTTAAAACTACAACCTAAAACAGAATAAAAACAACTGAATAACAGTACTACACTCGACACTCTTTTTACAGTAGATCTATGTAAAAAACCGTGTAAAAAAGTGATAAAATTCATAGAATAATTGAAGATTGGTTCCCTAAATTTAGAAAAACCATGTTGTTATGTTACAGAAAATCGTGTAAAAAAGGTTATAATGAAAACCAAATAAGTAATTTACACATAATATAATTCAAAATATTTTTGTATAATATTTGAATTTAGAAAAAATAATACTATTCATCGCTAGACACATCTAATGTGTTTTATGATCTAATGAAGGTTTCAGCTTTTGTTTGTTATTACTGGTTTGTGTTGTTGAACATCTTCCCATCAGAGAATTCGTTATCATCTTCTGATTATATAATTTAATTAGATTTAATATAATTAGAACATATAATTTGTGTAAAAATATAGTATTTCTTCTTTTTAGTGAACTGTGCTAGGTACTTCGATATTGTATAAAAATAGTTAAGTCTTCAAGATAAGTGAGAAATTTAATACCTTGAATATGAATAATATGATAATCTACTTTGGCATTTTCATATAAACATCATTATGTTTGTCTTACGGGCATGGCCATTCATAAATGACATCACAAGATTTAAGCCATTTTTTGATTCCCTCACAAAATCTCAAAAAGTCACATTTTTTAAAGGTTAACATTTACCACATAAAGATCATAATTGATTTTATTAGTATATATATAAATTTCTATGAGAATTGCTTGTTACTTAGTTGCTCTACCTCTTTAAAAGAGCAGAGATAGAGCTAGGACAGGACTAGTGGTTAGCTAATCGCTCTCAATATGCCCCGTTTTTTCAAGAAATCACATACATCCATGCCTTTGTACAGAAATCTATAAATCGATTGAAAAATGAATCTATAAAAAATATCCGTACTGGGATTCAAGCCCGTGATCTTCGTGTTCTAAACACTTGACCACGCAGCCGGGTTATCATATAAAATATATATTTGTAATATGTTGGTTTCTGAACCACAGATTTATAACTACTTATCCCCTTAGATTCTATTTTTTTTAAATTAAAAAAAATATTTAGCATTACAGCCAATGCCGAATGGCCAAATATTTTGAAGTTAGAAGATCGTACGAGATAAGCTAGGAGAGAATTTTTTGTATGTCACTAGAGATCAACTGGAGAAGAATTGACATTACAAATACCTGAAATACCTATGTCTTAGATCTAGGGCTTGCAATTTACCGTCAATTTGCAATTACCGGTAAACGGTAAATACTTTTTCCTATTACCAGTTTACCATTTATTTACCGGTGAATGGAAAAAATAGACTTATGTAGATTAGATGATTAAAGTATAACTGTATGTGGCTACCTTTACTAAAAACGGTATCCTAGATTGAAACCTAAGCATTTTAAAATATTTTTCAGGTGAATAATGTCTTATAAATCTACTTGTATGTTTTATATGATGTCCTTTTTGTTTATACTGAGATATGGTATGGGAAATCAGATAATAACTTATGTATATTCCACATTGAGCTTGGTTAATTTTAATTACGACTGTATAGTATTTGGTTTATCGGTCTGTGAGGAGTCAATACTATTAACTTATTAGTTTATCCATTAACTTATTGATGGATGTACTTTGTATACACCTAATATAAGTTCGTCATTAAAATTAAAAAAAATAATATTATGTTTTTATCGAGTTTATGAACAAAATGTTTATATAAAATCAATATTAAAGAATTTGTTTTTCACAAATAAACAAGAATTCAATATATAATATGTAAGCAGTGAAGTATATGTACCAAAATACTTATGTTTTTAAAATATAATTCGTCCTCAGTCTTAAAACAAGTTAAATAACAACAAACCGGTGCAGGGCAGTTGAATTTCGTTTTGTGTATAAGCCAATTCTCGTGAAGTTTGTGTAAATTTTCGAGATACTCTAAAGTTATACTCTGCTCTTCAGGACGGCCCCGTTCTTTGATTCGACGGAGGACTTCATCAGGTGTTGTTTGTAAATAAACTGGAAGATAATTTGAAAATGGTAAAAAATATCTTTTTGTTAGAGCCATGAAAGCTTAAATTAGAAATCGTTAACAATACATGCACAAAAGAAAATGATATCATCAAAATAGCCATTAGAATAATAGACACAGACTGTATATGTATTAATATTTTTCCTATTTATATTATATCTTTTGCATTATTTTCAGGTGTTGGTAAACTCAAAGTACTTTTCAGTAAAAATCATATTAAAAAAAAGATGGGATTTAATGGTAATATTTTTATTTATTGATGAATAACTATAAATTTAAGTGCGAAATGCCAACATAAAATCACCATTTCAAGGCAAAACCAAGTGTGAATAAGCACATTTTATCATGTAGTCAGCATACATATGTGGTGTGACATAATAATATCAAGCTCAATGTTGAATTTCAGTCTATCCTTTATTGATAAATGCAGATTTTAATGAAAAAAAATAATTGGGACTCCACTCAAATGTTCGAATATGTTTTCAAACAGAAATGTTGACATAATGTTTATTACATCAAACAATGTCATTCGATGTCCATTAAGTTATAAGTCCCAGGCCGGAGTTTTATTGACGCTGTATATAAACGCCAGAAGCTTCTAGTATCCAAATATAGTGTAGTTCCAAACTATGTAGCAAAAGATTTTTCTATTTATATTTATACATACATAGTTTGATATAATAAATAGATAAAACATACATGTTTTTTTTTTACTTGTACTGCTTAGTCATATTCTGTTTAGGTCGGTTAGCCTTTTTTTGGCGTGCTATGCAACGCCAAACGGGCTTGGAGGGCTAACTGAAAAATAAAATTGTTTGACTTTTCTGTGTCTTGATGTGGTATATCAATATAATAATTGTCGCCCACTGTAGTCAAGTTGGTTAGAGCTTCATCTACTGATCGGGTGGGTCTGAATTTGATTCCCGATAAGGTCAATGCCAAATTTAGGTTTTAATTTAAATTTGATACTTAATACGTGGGTATTTGTGATGCTAATTGTTCTCCCCGAGTATTTTAAAAATATTTGGCGCATGGCATTAACTGTAATGAATTTCAAATTTAAAAAAACAATGATAGTAAAATGCATAAGAAATAAAAAATGGTATAAACATTACCGATAAGATCGACAGATAAATCAATCATCTTCGTCGTTAAATCAAACCATTTATTGAGGACAGTATACATAGCAGGATGCATACGATTTGACTGAAAAAAATTTTCAACAAAGCAATAACGAGCACTGTAGAAAGAGCGTTCCATTAGTTTGAATTTTTTATCGGTTTCGTCTGTGTGCATTTGAAGCATGGTTAAAGCCACATACAACTGAAAGGGCATCGACCATTTCTCTGGAGAAGTGTACATCAAATCCTGAAAATAAAATAATACAGGCAATGTGCACTTTGACAAACTAATCTGAAATTAGACACTGATGCCGTTTCTTTTATATTTCATTAGAAGAATAACATACCATCAAATTACAGCCATCTAAATTTCTCCACTTTTCTACTGGCTCCGCGATCCACGTAACATTATCAAATTGGGCAAAATGTTCAAGAAATGTTGTTTTACCACTTCCAATGTTGCCCTCTACAATAACTGTGAAAGGCTTCTTTCTGGGAGCTTTTGGTCGTGATGCAGCCATTATTTTAATTAAATTTTCTATGAAAAAAAACAATACGTATTAACAAAGTATCTACGGATAATGACGTCAGTGTATTCGGCAGTAACTTGGAGGCTATAAATTATTTATCCTGGAATTGTTATATTTATCTAGATCAATGAAAGGGACTTTAATATTTTGACAAAATATTCACTTTGATCAAAAAATTATACGCAAGCATTTGGAAAAAGAGCGTAATCAATCCATTATATGTAACGACAGGCAAAAAAAGCGGGGGTGTCAATGTTCTCTTTGCTGTGGCTTTATGTTGAATCAGATAAATGAATGTGGCCTTCAGAAATGAAAAGGTTCCCCACCCTGATCTAGATTGTAGAAAGTCTTACTCAGCTAACAATGTGGTGCTTTTACTAAAGTGTACAGAACAGCTTCTACAATACATTCCCTATTCTGACTTGTATACTTTCATAAGATCAGCATACTCAAGTCAGAGGTTCTATGGTGCATAAGGACCACATATTTTTTCTATACTACACCGAAAATATCTACAGGTTTCCATTACATATTTTACACATAGAACTCTTTCACTCTTTCTAAATCTGCCATTATACTACATGGATTTAGTTTTGGCTTTAATTGTTTCAGTTTCCGGAATATTCTTGAATAGCTGTCTTCTAACGTATCAGTAAGCAATATAGAAATCAGTGATAGAGCTGATACGTGAATCAGTGGCGCATCCAGAAATTGTCCCAGCAGGGGGCCATTCAATTTGAAAATAAACATGATACATAAATTAAACATTAAAAAATAGATGATTTAAAAATAATATATCTATATAAAAATAGCCAATACATAATTAAGTATGTATGTTATTCTATTAATCATAGTAAACTAAACAATAACAGAGCTCATTTCACAGTAAAGTCTTAATAAATTAGAAAAATAGAAAATAAATTCTCTTCAGTGGGGGGAGGGCATGGCCCCCATGGCACTCCCCCCTTCCCGTGGATCTGTCAATGACGAAAAATATATTTAATGATGTGTATTTAAACAAAATAGTCAAAAGTGTTAACATTTCATTCTTGGTTGACTAAAGATGATCATGGTATACATATATATAAGTTAAAATGAAATTATTGAAAAATTTCGTTGGAGTCGGAGTCGTTAATTATTTTAAAGCTGGAGTCAGGGTCGGAGTCGGAGTCGTCTTTTTTTCACGCGACTCCACAGCCCTGTTCGAAATGTTAATAGAAAGGGAATTGTCAACATTGCTACTCAGAAAATCTTCGGGCTGAGTGTAAAGTAAAAAAAAAAATATTCGCTTTGCGCGGTGGCGTAGTGTTCTCAGTTTCGTGTATACAACTGCGATTAGGGCTTCCAAACTGGCTTAAACAGAAACCGGTTAACCGGTTTATCGCGTGTTTTGAAAAAACCCGAAAACCGGTTTATTTCCTTCGGTTAACCGCATTTTATCAAAAATACTTTTTTCTTGTTTTTCATTGTTTTTTTTTACAAAAAGAATTTTTTTTTACAATGAATTTATTGCGTAATATAGGAAACAATTCACAAAATATAACAAAGATTTACATATACACATACATTTTGTAGAATAATCTACTTATCTCAAAGTTGTCCATGTTTCTCTATAACCAAATTTATAACCTTCAATCTTTTCTCTCTGAGTAACAAACAGTTCTCGCCGAAAAAATATTTGTTGAATTCATATGCTCCACATTGGGAGTTGGGACATACAAACATAATAAATAAGGTTAACATTTTGGTATTCTACTCTATTTTTGTCTTATCCTGGTGATTTGCATTTAAACATCGTTCTCTATTTTTTTTATTTGATGTATATTTTTTTGTCATAAAATATTTTTTCACATGCTATAGTAATTGTTACATATATTACCTTCGGTGTTCTTGTTGTTAGTTTCAAGTTCTAGTATCGTTACTTTGTCATGGCAAGCAGGTTGTTAACTAGAGTCCCATTAAGATAAATATTTTTTTTTTTTTGAAATTGGAGTATTAGCTGTTATGCCAAATATTGAAAAAATATACGACTTTTTTTACATACCTACCTAATCAAAATATATGATATTTCGGTTTAAACCGGTTACCCGGTTTATTTGTCAGAAAAAAACCGAAAACCGGTTAGCGTTTAAATCCGGTTAATTGGAAGCCCTAACTGCGATGAATGATTATTTAAACATCATACCGAAACATTGAGAAAGTTTTTCATTTTTTATAAAAATACTATATATGTCAAATAACATACCTGTTTGCTAACAAAAAATATTTCAATCTATATTTACGGTCGCAAATGGTATTAACAAATTTTTCAAAAAGGTGCCGCTAATGGACGTGAACTACTGATGTGAATAATATAAAAGTCGCACATATATTGAATTACAGTTTTTCAAATTAAATGTAGATTCATAGAATATTTTTAATTTTATCATTATTAATTACTAATCTTATCTAGCCTTTTATATATTCTAATGATAAGAGTTTCATTTAAAAGAATAATCTGCATATTATTTACAAAGAAATATCTAAATTGTGAGAGATTAACATAAACCAGGCATACCCAACTCGTGGTCCGCGGGCCACATGTGACCAAATTAAAGGTTTTATGTCGCTCTTTCAGGGTTTCAAACATTCTCTAAATTTTGAATCGTGTGACTGATTCAATAAAATAAATAATTACAATTTCTGAGTGAAGAATTATTACCTGGGTTGCCATATACCGGGGCCAGAAATAATTACAGCAAGATTGACTGAACTCTATCGTAAATTAGATTTAAAGTTTCGTGTTGTTAGTCAAAATTTATACTATATTTAAGAAAATATAATTATGAATTTACCAGCAAAGAAAAAAAGTATAATTTTTCAAATTCCTTACTTCTCAAATCTGTATGCATTTCCACGAGTTAATCCATTTCGCCAACAATGGCTTTAAGCTTAGAGATACATTTATTTCTTAAATAAACACGATACAATTATTTACTAAGCGTATCGGAACCACTGGCTGCACGCGAAATGCGGCGGAACCGCAATCGTAATAAAATCATACATCAACCGTTGTGCTATCATCCAGCAACCGTGAATAGATCCATGCCTGTCAAAATCAAAACACGGTATGCGTAAATACAAAAAATGCAGGCAAAATACAATTGATATCTGTATACTAGGGCTTTTACAAAAACCTAATTTTGAAAAAACCGGTTTTCGAATGTCAATATTGTTATAAAACCGGTTTTCGAAGTTTTACAAAAAATGGATTATTCAATTAAAATAGCGAGATAAAGTTATTTTTTGATGTTGTTTATTTATATACGTAATAATACACAATAGATTATTTAGTGTTACTCTTTGGAAAATATGATTTAAGAAAACACAAAGCGTCCACTGATCGTTTTGTAACAAAATTTCTTGATATCGAAAATATGGTCTATGGTCTTTAAGCCATCAAATAAAAGATCCAAATTGTCTGTAATTTTGTTTATAGACTCGTTTATGGAAAATTCGGCACAACCGGTTTTCGAATATCGCAAATTTAGCCAAAAAACCGGTTTTTCAAACCGGTTTTGCCCTCCGACAAACAAAATAACATTGGAAACAGCAGACTTAAGCAACCTACTGTCGAACGTTTTTCTTGCGACCGTTATAGCAGGACAGTTCAACGCGAACCACTCAGACTGGGATAGCCGCGTGACCACAACCCGTGGCCGCAAAGTTCATAAATTTGCACTCGATAATAATGCCGACATCTCTCTTAGGCTTAAAAACCTAATCCGGGAAAAAACCGAGCGAAAAGTGAATGGCGACGTCACGCCAATCCAATAGGGAGAGCGCGCAAAAACCGTCTCACCGCAGAGATTAAAAAAATGCGCCAAAGGAGCACAGAGATTCTACTTATAGTGCATTTCTTATCGGGATGGAAAAAGGAAGCAATCCCTTCTGACGCCCAGCTATGCGTGTATAGCCTGGCACGTGTTGAATACATAGACGCTAGCCAACATTTGATTGTATGCGCGGCACAGATGACCGTCTCTAGCGGTGGGCTGCTAATATCTTAACAAGGAGCTCGGTAAATTTCAGTCATAATGCCTTTACACTATAGATAATACATCTTTGTAATAAAATTTAACAGAAATTGCAGTTAGGTGCTGATTTGATCTGAGACGAACTATTTTCTTAACTTAACAAGGGGCTCGCCAGCCGCGCAAAATTTTAAAAAGGGGCTCGGGCCCCTCCGAGCCCCCTCCAGCCCACCCCTGACCGTCTCTTAGTAACGACAATGGAATGCGACCGCGCAATTTGGGGATTTCAAGCCAGCGCGTAATTCGGGGTGGTATAATTGAGGGTTCCACTGTATATCAAAAAAGCAGTTGGAGTCTTAGGCAAGAAAAATAAAATTTCAATACTTTTTTTTGCTTAATATTATATTTACAAAATACAATCTAGTATCTCATGTGTTGCTTACGTCTTTTAATTTATTTACTTATTTGTTAAACAAATAATAACAATAATGGTAATAACTTTACAATTTCTTCAAATTTAATGAATTAGACCGTTGACAATTACTTTTTTGACACATTTAAAAAACCTACCTACCCTGATTTATTTTAAAATATGTATACCTACACAATTTTAATTTATACCTTTCAGTATGGAGGGTCCTTAAAAATATTTTTTTCAAGATTGCCAGTGTTGCCGTAGGGCGTAGATAAATGTTTATTTGGTCCAATCAACGATAAATAATATTATCCAATCAGCGCATACCATGTCACAATTTGTAGTACGGCTGTGACAGCAGTTTTAAAATCGACAGATTTTGGTATTTAGGTTGACGTGTTATTGTTCGTGGGAGTTATATTTGGTTATATTCGTTAGAGAGAAGTCCCACCATGGATTCATCATATCTAAAAGTGCTCATTCTAACATGTAAGTATTCTTTTACTGACTATAATTATTCTTTCATGGTGTTTAATTTATATAAATTGCCATCAGTTGATTCACGAACCCGGCATTGCTTATTAATCCAGTTAAATCAATTCCTGTAATAGTGAATACTATTCAATTTATTGTATTGTTTAAAGGTATCGCATTATGTGTAAACAAGGCTGGAGCAATGTACCCTTCAAGCGGTGATGTCGTCGACTTAACTCCGGCAAATTTTGACAGAATGGTAAAGCAGAGCGATTCCATTTGGCTCATTGAATTTTATGCTCCGTGGTGTGGGCACTGTAAACAACTCGTTCCTGAATACTCTAAGACTGCTAAAGCACTGAAGGTGAGTTTACTGAGATTTTTTTAATATGGGTTTTGGATTTAAAATTGGAGTGCGAGGAACAAAGACTAACATTTTTTTCCTCCAGGGAATTGTTAAAGTCGGCGCCGTGAATGCTGATGAACATCGCTCACTCGCGAGTGAATATGGAGTATCAGGTTTTCCTACAATAAAGATTTTCGGCTATGATAAATCAAGTCCTGAAGCGTACAATGGAGGACGCACTGCATCTGATATGGCTGATGCTGCTTTGAAGGCAGCAAAGGCTAAGGTGAAAGCTCAATTAGGCGGCAAAGCTGGCGGAGGTTCTTCTACGGTGAGATCAAATTTAATTTATTTAATATTTGGCAATTATTGAAATAAAAATGATTTTTAAAACCATTAAGAATAAGAGAATTTTAGCATAATTTCTAAAGGGATTTTTGAAGAGACTAGTCTTAATTATTATAAAATAATAGTTGAATTCTCTTCTGAAGCAATCTCATGTGATTTCACAAGCTTTGAAGAAATAAATTCAATTATGTAAATATACTGAAATGTTACCATATTACATTTTGGTAGGTAGTTATTAGGGATTCTAATTTCTGAACTTTTTTCAAGTCCTGGGCAATTCTCCGGTCACGATATCGTAGTACTGTAGTAGTTTTTTTATGAAAATTTGCACACATATTCAAATGTATGTTTATTTTTGAGACAATTTGAGAATTCACCACTTGTGATTATTATCCAATATACATATGGTTTTCACCGACACTTTGAACTCTTTCAAAGTGTTTTCCCAATTTAATCTCGTTTCAGCCTATGACATAGATACTTTGTATATTAGTTCCATTGCTTTTTTTTATTGTCTTGAGTTTTCAATTTTTTTCTAAACTTTGGGTGATTTTCATCCATTATGGTGTCAACTAGAGGTCTGCACGGGCCCGGGCCTGGCCTTCGGGTCACTACCCGACCCAGCCCGTGGGCCGGGTTCGGGCAATTGAGATTCGGGCCGGGCCCGGGTAAGGAATTTATTTCTTCAGAAAAATATTTCAGACTATGTTCGTGTCATAAGTCAGCCATGATGATTTTAATTATTACCAGTTCTATAGAGAATCGTAAATTGTTGAAAATTTGTAAAAAATGGGTTTTTTTCAGGATAAATATATCTGGGCTTCGGGTCGGGTTCGGGTAATAAGTTGGTATTAGACTCGGGGTCGAGCCTGAGTCGGGCTCGGACCAGGTAATTTTGTAAAATTTCGGCTCGTGCAGACCTCTAGTATCAACATGTAGCTTTTATAAACAATCAATACAAGTTATGACAAGTGAACTCTGAGTAAATAATATCCTTTTAACATGCTCATTCAAAATGTGTGTAACTACCAAGATATTTTAAAAGTACATGAATGAACTCGAATGACAAACCAATACTAAAAAAGGCAAACATTCAAGTAAATTCGCAATATAAAGTGTCTCGTTACAAAAAGCAATATGGACACATTTTAATATTTGCCGCAAACGAGGTTTTTATGTTTCAAGCCTCTTTTTTTTGTTTTAAGTTAAGACTCTTTTTTTCTATTCTATATTTTTTGAAAAAATAATATCAGCGTTTATTAGCTGATTAACCAGACACCGGAATCAACTAGATTTGAAATATTCTGATCCATGAATATATCGCTAATTAAGATTTGAAATATTGTTTTCGTAAGCTTGTATTGAGTTTTGGAACATTATTTTATTTTTAATGAATAAAATATACTTTATAAAATTATAATAACAACTTAAGAGTCTCGAGTCTCGAGTAATTTCATATGAATGTCATGAGAAAAAAGATTTGATTTCCTGAAATTTTTTCTCCAGTTGTCTCGACGCAGAAACCTTCTTTTATGTGTGCACAATTTCCGCATGTAGAAAAATTTGATAATAATGGTTTTTCGTTTGTTGTAATACCTTATTTTTTTTTTCAGGGTGATTCCAATGATGTTGTTGAATTGACAGATTCTAATTTTGACAAACTTGTGATGCAAAGTGATGATTTATGGCTTGTTGAGTTCTTTGCTCCTTGGTGTGGTCATTGCAAAAACTTAGAGCCTCATTGGGCGAAAGCTGCCTCAGAACTCAAAGGAAAGGTATGTAAAGTTGGACAACACCAATTTAATTTTCAGTCTGACACTTCTCAAAAAAAGGAAACACCTTGACAAAGGTGTAGATTTTAATTTTCCATTGAAATTGAATTTGCCTAATGAAACCATTGAGAATATTAATTACATCTTATTGAGGTCTGCAAGTTTGAATGTATTTAGAAATATAATATTTAATATTATAGAAATAAATAATCATTGATTAGTATCGTGCTGATTTAATTGATTTTCATATGTATATTTTAGGTAAAGCTCGGGGCTTTGGATGCTACAGTAAACCAGGTCAAGGCGGGTCAATATGGTGTGCAAGGTTATCCGACCATCAAAATGTTTTCATCTGGCAAAAAAGATTCCGATTCAGTCAGCGAATACAACGGAGGCAGGACAACAAGTGAAATAGTGAATTGGGCTCTAGACAAATTGACGGAAAATATTCCAGCACCAGAATTGGTTCAGGTATGCTCAAGAATTAAATCAAACTGTGATGTTTTAACTCATACAATTGCTGTAATAATATTGCAATGATAGCATTACTTATTGCCAAAAGACTTCAGTAATTCCTCCCATAACATAAATGCCGAAAATATTTGTTTCGATGTTTTACAGAACGCATTCAAGCAGATGTAGTAAATCTTTGTCAAAATACCTTCAAAATATTACGAAGGAACTATTCGTTTAGCCCTCCCTCTTGTATTAGGGCATGTATCACTTTGTTAATGGGCGCCTATAACAATTGATCAGCGGAGAGTGTGCATTTTTATTGTGAAAAGTGCAAAAAGTCTTTCTTAAAATTAAAATCACTACGATTAGATCATAATTTCACTATATTATGAGATACTATTTATCAACTAAATAAAAAAACTGTTATCGATTCAGTAACTCGCACTCCACATATCAATCTGGAACATTGAACACAATAAATAATATAAACATAATATATTTACCCATACCATTTTATTCTAAAATAAATAATAATATATACAAATCCTACAACTTTACAATGATTGGAAGAGTGAAATATTGCCATAAATATTCAAGTGAAATGTGGCACTTTTTATTTAAAATAATAAAACGACAAACTCTCAGAGTATAATTATTAGTAACTTGTTCAGTTTATTATCCTTTTTTCAAAAAACAGATAATCTTTGCTATTTCAAAAAAACCATTACACTTATTATCATCTAAAATTCTCATTCTAGACGCTCAATAATAACAATTACGTAAAGAATAATTATATATGCATTCAAAATATATGTTTGACAAAATCAAATGAAAAAATAATAACCGAGAGCCATAAAAAAAGAACCTACATGGTTGATCCTAGCCATAATTACCAAACTAGAATTTTCCTCATGTAAATTTCGCATAGTAACAAAATATTTCACCGACTTTTTTTTAAATAAAATAATCTTGTTTTTGAAATTTGAGCATTTTTACAGAATAAAACTTAACCCTAATTTCTAATTCTGCGGTACGGAGGATTTACTGTACTCAAATTTGAATTCAGCATTATGTAATGCTCAATGCAATTAAGCCAATCATATTATTTCTTGCGTCTATTTACAGATTGTAAATGAAAAGTCTGTGCGAGACGCTTGCAATGAGAGACCATTGTGCGTAGTCTCAGTGTTACCGCATATTCTCGATTGTGATGCTTCATGTCGAAATGGGTTCTTGGATACACTGAAGGTAATGGGTGAGAAGTACAAGAAGAAAATGTGGGGGTAAGTTTCTGTTATTTTTAGTTTAACAAAATGCTACATTAATTGTTATGTTTTCGGCATCAAATATGTTTCTTTCTTGTAAGTTCATCTATGAATGGTCTATAAACTTTAATTAAAATTACTTATTGACGTTATTGTAAATTTAGTAATATTCATTGTTTACGTATGCTGATAGTTGAATAACGTAAGAAAATAAACTTATGTTTTGTGGATCTAACATATAATTGCTAATACCATGCATAAAATGAATCAAATGAATTAGGGTGGTAAATGTGGAAGCCGACGGCGTTTACCAATGTGCCATGGATCTGACAAATGACACCTTAAGGGCTGTTGGACATTTTAAAATAGAAATAATAATATGGTTGATGATCCAAATAAAACCAATTGCAAAAGTATAAATAATTTATTAAAACAAATATATAACAGATGGATATGGGCTGAAGGAGGAACTCAACCCGCAGTCGAAGAAGCTTTGGAAATTGGCGGATTCGGTTATCCTGCGATGGCTGTTGTTAACATTAAGAAAATGAAATACTCTTTACTTAGAGGCTCTTTCTCTGAGCAAGGAATCAACGAGTTTCTTAGGTATGTTTTGTTCGAAAGAAATTTCTGTAACTTGTACATTAGTGTATTTTTTTCTTTTCGTTAACTGTTTATTATATCCAAATGCTTATCTCCTGCTAGGTGAAGATCTTCCAAGTTATTTAACAAATGTCGACCCATAAAATCTGTCATTGATACTGGGTGTATTTGGTAAAATATTTGTCTGAGGTCATTTCATGAATAATTTGAAAGTAATTCAGCATGTTAAAATATTATAATTTGCAATTTGTACGTGAACCTTTGAAGAGTTCGTTCATATTGCTGTTCTATGTCACGCGACATCAAAATTTCATTGTCGCAGATCTGTTGACCGTTTCAGATAAAAGTGTTCTGTTTCCGATTCCAGAGACTTGTCATTCGGCCGAGGTCAAACTGCACCAGTGAAAGGTGCCGAGATGCCTAAGATATACTCAAGTGAGCCGTGGGATGGTAAAGATGGCGAACTTCCGCAAGAAGAAGATCTAGATTTATCAGACATCGATTTGGATAAAGATGAATTATAGGTTTCCGCATAACATATCTAATTAATGTGTGTGAATGATTCAGGTAAAGCACAAAGTGGTATCTTCCAAAAACTTTTTGAATGTTTGACTGACATACCATCGATGCTTTACTCCAGTCAATAAGTTAGCGAGTGAAATGATGTCAATTGAAACATAAAAAAATATCAAACAGTACTGGAATATAATTGTATATCGGAGACTATTAAAATATGTACTAGGTGTAAATTTTTAAGTTAAAGTCTTAAGACATTTTTGTGTGTTCATATTTGATAAAATTCGTATTGATGTTATACAATAATTGAATACTTTTCACCCACAAGCTGCATTTAGCTTACCGTATGTAAGCATAGTTAATAACTGAGTCTACAATATTACTTAATTTTATATAGATATATTGTAATTTTTAAAATGTGTGTTGAATACTTTTATAATTATGTATGCTCAATTTCCAAATTTTTGTTGCAATTCTTTAAAAATAATTTATCTCTTTATTTTTCACTGAATGAATTTTGAATCTTGTATTTCAGACTTGTTTTCCCTTTTTATGAATTGGTCTTGTTGATTTCAATAAACACGAATGTTTCAAATTATACCAGTGATAGATAGTAAGTAAAGACGGGTACAAGTCTTTTTTTTTTCGTATCAGTCCATGGAAATGTTACAATAATATATATTTTATTATCAGTTTGGCTTTGTTAATCAATAGAGATATTTTATTGAAGCCACTTAAATTATAAATGAAATAATGATACAAATTTGTATGTATTTTTCTTCAAATATAATGTTTGTTTCAAATTTATAGCATTTTATGTCAATTAACAGAAAATGCTATGAATTTTAAAATAATTTGGTGACTTTGATTTCTTCAACCGCTTCCTCCCATGTATTTTTTTTGTTAATTTTTTTCACTAAAAATAATTGCTTTTCATGCTTATAACCAGGGGTTCGAACTGCAATTTTTTTCATTCCGGTTAAAGTAGAAAAATAAATATCGGTTCGGTTCCAGATTTCGTTCTGGCAAAAATAACGGTTTTTCCAGTTTTCTGTTCAGCTCGAATCCAAAAACCCAGGAATTTACTGATTTGCCCAAAATACCAGCATGACTCGTTTTTTTTTTTTTAACTCTTCCGAGACTTTCGAATCCAAAAACCTAAGAATTTACCGATTTGCCCAAAATACTGAAAAAAACCGATATTTTTTTTTCGGTTCAGTTCCGGTTTTTGGCCAGGACATCAATTGTTTCGCCATTTAGTCTAAGGTTTTGATTTACGGTACAAAATTAATATCTATGAACAATAAATCACGCAAAACAAACACTGCCATTGATATCTGGTAACATTCCTTGACGCAGAGAATAAAGTGAAAAAAATATTGAAATGTGAAGCTTAAAAATAACAAACAATAAATATTGTCGTCAAATTCATTCAAATATAGTTCACTAAAATGTGTTGAAGAAATTTAATATGCTTGGCATCAAAGTACCTTTTCGTTTGCGATAACTCTTATCTTGGGCATCGTTTATTGCATATGCGTGAACTGCTGACTTGAAAACCAACATGTTGCTGTTTTAAAATCAATCCCGAAAGTTTCGGGATCATGTCTTCTAATCCCGGGATTAAAATGTATCGAAAACTGTATGGGATCCCGGGATTGTATTTCCTACTTAGAACTATTTTGTTTGAATACAATATTTTTCAAAAAAATTTAGAGCCGCTCATTTTTCACGACTCTGGCTCTGGCCAAAATACCGTGACTACGCGACTCCTGCCCTTCACAGCCCTGATTATTACTTTTAAATAATTTTCTAGAAGCTATTACTTCGAATTTTGGTCTAGATCTTTTTTTCCCTTTATCTGTGTGCAGACGCTTTATTGATGTTGATTTCAGGAAGGGAATTGAGTTGAAATGGGAGTTTTACGCTCAATAGTATATGGTTACTGATTTTTTTACAAATATCAACCTTTTTTGCAGTTATTGCATTGGAAACTGTTGGTCTTTATATCTAGTGAAGTAGTAAGGTTCATGATAATTAACTTCAACGTTGTATTTCATCCTAAAAAACCAGTTTCCCAACAACCAGTATGTGTGAAAAATAATAAATTGAGTTAAGCACCTCTGGTGTACCCATAAATAGGGAATCCATACGCTTGGCCACTGGTTCACGTTCACTGAATCACAATTTTGTAAGTTTACATAGTAACAAAATATTTCGCCTGAATATTTTTTTCTACTTCTTTTTTTTGGATTTTTGAGAAAAAAACAACCTGATTTATTGTACGAGTTTCATGTATACAATAACGTGTGATCACATAACACTAAACTTAACTCCGCATCATCAGAGGAGGATTTACGTATTTGTACATATATTTAAACAAAAGCAGATCTATTCAATGATAGAGCCTTCCTAAATGGCCGGGAAGCAACCTTGATAGATGGTCTGAATATTTACTTCCCAATAGTGATAATGAAATCACAGCAGCAAACTTTAATATGTAGTATATGATAGACCAACGTTTCCCTAAGTTTGGTACGCATACCCCTTGGGGTACAGGAAGTTTGGTGGAGGTATGTGCTGCACTAGTCTATAATAGACTGAACCCATATTTAAATTTGATTGTTGGTAATTACCTCTATTTGGTAACTATCTCTGGGAAGACAATCAAATACATTTGCCGAAACAAATAGAAAAAACTCAAGAATATAATTTTGACTACAGGGCAGCCTATGGCCTTATTCTTATTGGTTGAGCAGATTAGTATAGTCAATAAGTATAGTTGGTTAGTCAAACTTAAAAGTGTCCACACCGCATTATTTTTCTTGACTCTTGTGAATGAGCACATATGTAATATTAGGTAAATCTTTTTTTTTAATCCATGTCTATTTTAAAACTGTTTGCACAACCTCACTTGTTAAAAGATAGTAGAGATAGAAGGATAGGACTAGTGGTTAGCTAATCGCTCTCGCTACAAATATTTTTAGGATAGGATGGGTGGGAAGGGAATTCAAGACATCACATACATCCATGCCTGTGAACAGAAATCCATAAATGAATAGGAAATCAAATAATAAAAACCGCGCTGTCCGTACTGGGACTCAAGCCCTCTACGAAAAAGAGAGGTTGAACAACTGAGTGATAAACAGTTCTCGTAGAAAAAACTTCTGTTCAGAAAACTCCATTAGAAGGCCATATGCTCCACATTCAGAGCAGACATTCACAGTAAGTTTATAATACTTACTAAAATTTAAAAATGTACCTGTCTCAGCGAAAAATATGACTTGAAACTCGCCATAACCTATTAAAAATATAGAACTTACTGTATCAAAAATAGTTTCAAATGGGAAGGTGTATTCAAAAATTGATGAGTTTTTGAAAAAATATATTTATTTTTATGTAAATTGAAGGCACACTCAGTAAGGGATTATTACACAATAGATTAATTATAAAAAAAATATCTTAAATATATTATCAACAGTCTTTTATGTTTGAACTCAGTTTGTGCTAATTTATTAATTCTCATATGGTTTGTATGTTTTGTCATATAATTAATACTTCCAAACATTTTTTGTGATATTCATTTGTCATACAATTTCATATAAGAAGATTTCATAATTGAAGTAGTCAGTTGACCAGTCATGACTATATAATAAAAAAACATGTCTTACAATTATTTAAAAAAAAAAGTTACATGCTAATGTTGAGTATTGATTCATAGCACCATTGCAATTGATAGTGAAGTTACCAGAATACTGCTAACTTGACGATTTATACATGTGGAAAAAGCTGTCACATACTGTCAGGGGCCTCGATATGTGTGTGCAGCTATGTCAAGAGGTGATACCAGTGGCGAATTACCCCATAAGCTCACGAAGTGCCTCAAAATAGCATATAGTTTATAAAACCCAGATAAAATTAAAAAATTAGTTTTAAGAATTCAAAAAACAGCCTCCAAATTTAATTGCACCTCCCAAGTGCTTTATCTGTTGCTGGGTGATACCTACCTAACGTCTCAGGCAAAAACTGAAGCCTTGGTAAGAAATGCAAATATGACACTGAAACTGGGTCTAAGACAAAATAATTGGTATTTTTTGTGCATTATTGTCCACTTCGTAGATTCCATTCATACCGTTATTATTGCTATGTTTAAATGGTCCCGACTACATAAAGTTAATTTAGTGACATAAGTCATTAATACGTACGTATACATCAAAATCTTTTTTTACATGGTAAATACGTTTCACTAAACACGGTATAAAAGATGATAAGAATACAGAGAAAAATTTAAGATTAGATCTCTAAATTTAAAAACCTGTTATTTGAAAAAATATCAAAATTTTGGTTTAAAAAATCGTGTAAAAAAATAATACTATTCATTACTATTTGATAACAAATGTGCACATTTATGACAGGCTTTTATCTGTTTATTTTGTTGTTTCTGTGAATCGTGATGGAACAAATTGTGTGGTGTAAAAATATGGCATTTGTTCTTATCAAAAAAGATTTGGGTGTATTCATTAGGAAATGAATTATTTAACTACACAGGTGTGAGTTCCATCTTATCATAATTGCGTTGTTTCTTGCATAACAAAGGATAAAAAATTATAAAATAATATGCTCCCATTGTACATAATACAACGCTGATCACTAGCGCTATCAATCCCCATGCTGATATTCCTAATCCCCTCTTGGAAGGTGACGTTTCTAGAACAAAAAGTGATTATTTTAAAAATTATATTCCTAGTCTCCAAGTATCTTTTTGATGGTTTATATCAGAGATCTGCAAACTACAGCCCACTGGCCAAATCTGACTATATATGCCTATTTGCGATTCTGGCCAGATGCCATGTCCATTGAAGCACAGATAATATTGATGATAGAAGGTGCTAATTTTGAATCGCAGTTTGATAAAATTCAACCCCAGGAAAAAAACTAATTATTCTAATTATTAATAAAGCTTATCATTGCCAAATTACATTTTTTTGATAATACAAAAAAAAAATACCTTAACTATAGGATGTACATTTTTTCATTTATTACATTTTCACCGCTTAGATTAAATTAAAAACCTTTTTTTCCTATATAATGAAAACCACCCATATAAATATCAAAGTTTGTTTCTAGACCCGCCAGAACTAAACTATTTATGATCAGACCTTTTACGAAGAAAGTTTACTGACCCCTAGTTTATATCAGAGTTTCTCAACTCGTGGGTAAAAAAAATCTGGAGGCTGCAAATAGTTGGCGTTCATTTTAGCCACACTGAGGTTAGTAACACAAAGGTATTCACAGTGCAGTTTTGTGGTGCTATGTTATGTTGGGCAGTTGTGATGTTGGAGAAGTGAATCTAAATTTATTAGATAGAGCTGAAACGAAGTTTTCATTATTCTGTTAAATATATTATCATTTATTTTAGAGTTCAAAATAAATAATATCATTATCTTACGATTCTTTAATGAGTCCTTTGAAGTATTCTGAGACGAATATTGAGAATATCCAGCGCCAACTACAGGTCTGGAAGCTGTGTACTTAGACGCTCTTCCACCCGATCGCATGCCTCCCAGTCCTCCGAGTCCATGGACGAATGAAAGACCTAGAAACAATCTTAATAGTGTATTTTTTTCATAATAAGCGATCAATTTGTTTAAATGTTTTATCAGTAAATTTCTTGTATAAATTAACAGCTTTTTTCCTTTAAGCAACTACTTACCGCATAATAAAAGCAAGATCTTTAGCAGTAATGCCATATTCTCAAATACAGTTTTTCCCAAATAAACCGATATTATATTAGATTAGTTACAAAAAACACATAACTTTATCAAATATAACAGGATGCTTTCTTTCATAAAAGCATACAAATTGTAATTATTATTGTTTCACATGACGAAGATGTTTACACATATAGAACATAGACTAGTATATAATCATATATAATAGAATGCGTAGTCATAGACAATAGAGGTATGTATATTAGCCGGCTTTACAAACAGGCGATTGGGTGGATGTTTCTCTCGTTTTAAAGCATACACTTTTATTCAATCGCGTGTGAAATCGTCGTGTAACCGAAAAAAATACATTGATAAAATCATTATACATATACCATACGAATTGTTATCAATTATTTATGACTTAGGTACTTTGGTAAATAACCACTAATATACTTTTTATTATGCTAAATGTATCATATTATTTTTTTAATACATTATGTTATAATTTAGAATTTCGACTGAAAGTGCTTGATGGAAATTCGAGTCGTTATCGACAAAATTTATGGAAGTGTACAGAATCAAAATAATTCAAATTTGACATTATGTTATGTTTTTTCTACAAATTACAGGCCAAATCGAACTTGTATTTTGGTGTTGTCAGTTTTAAATTCTCATTAGTTGATCTCCCGTGACGGTTTCATATATGTATCTCAAGCATAATTAGTCTATGTTCGTATCTGTGGATATCCGTCTGCGTGTCATTTTATTGAATTCTTTGATAGCGGTTTTCGGCGATGGAGAAACTTCGAATATCACTGTATTTAACCATTTTTTGTGTTGTTTCTATATCTGGAGCGAATGTGGATACGGCTACTAAAGATATAGTGAATAAGCATGTTGAAAGAACTATCGATATATCAACACAACTCGTTAAAATATCGGCGAAGGTGACCATCGAAAATGTTGGGAAAACAGCATTGAAGAATTTCTTGATTGCTGTGGAACCATCACTTAAAGATAACTTAGCATATATTTCAGTAAAAGACAGCTCTAAACGCGATGTCCGTACCATCGACACAACGGTGCAAGATAAAACTGATGCTAAATTCTGGAGAGTCGAACTCAAAGAGCCATTACAACCCGGCAAATCTACTATCTATCAAATTGATTCAGTTTATTCAAAATCTCTCACGCCGTACCCTTCAAGCATCACTCAGAAAGAGAAACAGCTAGTGAAATATTTTGGAAACCATTATTTCTATTCACCTTATTCGACGACGTCCCAAAAAACGATTGTTTCACTCAATTCGAGAAACATAGAAAATTACTCAAAACTGAAACCGGCCAGTCAATCAGACACATCGATAACTTATGGATCATACGAAAACATACCAGTGTATTCTTTTGATGAATTAACTATACATTATGAAAACAATGCTCCATTCTTGACGGTTACTAAGATTGAACGATTAATCGAGCTTTCGCACTGGGGAAATATCGCCATTGAAGAAACAGTTGATATGTATCATTCTGGTGCCATTTTAAAGGGATCCTTTTCGAGATATGATTATCAGCAAGATTCATCCAGTGGACTCTCGAGTGTTAAATCCTATAAAACATTATTACCGGCGTCTGCAACCGGAGTCTATTACAGAGATACCAATGGAAATATTTCTACATCTCATATGCGTGTCAAGAAAGATGCCGTTGAACTAGATTTACGCCCCCGTTTTCCATTATTCGGAGGATGGAAAACTCACTACACCCTTGGTTATAATGTTCCCAGTTATGAATATTTGTACAACTCAGGTGATCAATATCTTCTCAAAATGAGGCTAATTGACCACATTTATGATGATATGGTTGTTGATGAAATAACCACAAAAATAATTTTGCCCGAGGGCTGCACTGATATCAAACTGACTACACCATTTTCTGTCAGTCGGCAGCGTGATTCTCTTCATTTTACCTATTTAGACACAAAAGGCCGACCAACGATCGCCTTTTCCAAGAAAAATCTAGTAGAGAATCATATTCAAGATTTCCAATTACGTTATTCATTCCCTCGAATCCTCATGCTGCAGGAACCCATATTGGTAGTCATTTTCCTTTACATTCTATTTTTATGTGTTATCGTTTATGTAAGATTAGATTTTTCTATTCATAAAGAAGAACACCACAAGGAGTAATGTACATTTTCCTTTGAAGCACAATACTTCTTAAAACCATAACTATTTTGTTTGTACTAAAGATGTGATCAATAAAATTAATAAAAAAATATTTATTGCTGTTTCCATTCCTTTGAATTATACACTAGTATGATAAAATTTACGTGGATGAAAATGAGAGAAATTTTTGTCAAATCAAGACTTTCTTTATGGAGTTGACTTTTACTCAGCTCAGAAATATTAATTATGATAAAGTTTGTCCACTCAATTCATACATATTTTTTTACAGTTAAAATCAGGAGTATATTAACTTTATGTCGTTACCATGCTCCATATAAAAATCTTGACACTTATTTCTAAATTACTACTAATAATCTTAAGTTGCTCCGATAGTCACCATAATAACCCATTACTTATTTGGGATACTTTTCTTTGGATTTTGGATTTAAACAAGTGAAGCAAAATAATCACTAAACTATTGTGGATGTGAAGTTGACTAATCTTTAACAATTTATAACTTAAATATCGTTTTACTTTAGAAATAGAAAAAGAGGTGAAACATGTGTCACAATTTATTACACAACCTGTGGAATAACAAATTGTTAAAATTCATTATGCCACCATATGAACTGGTTTTCTTAAACACAAACTATATTCTGTAGAACTTTTATTGAATTGGTTTATGGTGGCCAAAAATATGTGCCTACAGACTGTCCGAATAAAACAAATTACTCAATTATATGGAGCCGGTAAAGACTTGCAAATATTATTAAAAACTGTATAGAAGGTAACTCACTACTGCAATTTGCATATTTATTAAATTGTTTACATATTGAATACTTTAACGTACTTAAGTATACAATTAAACCTTGGAAATATTGTCAAGAAATAATAAAAACCAATCGTCGACTTCAATGCGAGTTATGTGATAATTATCAAAACTTTTAGTTACTGGTTTGTGTGTTAATAATAATCAGTGCCGGAGCGAGGTTATTTGGCGCCCTCGGTAACATTCACCATAAAATCGAGTAGAATTTCAGGATTCAGAAATTTTTGCTCGGCAATTTTGAAATGGAAATTTATAGAATTTCTAAAATAAAAAAATGTGAGACCCCTTTTTTTTTAGCTCGTGAAGATTTTTACTCCTGCCCGATTTCAAAAACCCAGTAATTTACGTAACTCCTTAGATAAAAAAAGAAGTACTTTTTGTAATACAATTTTTAAAGTTTTTTACTGCTCACTACATCAATATTTTATGCATATAATTGATATTTAAAATAATATTTTACTCCTCCATTTATGTGCCTTGTGCCTTAAGGAGTTACTTATTTCGCCTGTATAAGGATGAAATAAAAATGTCAATCTCTGTAGGCTAATTCTGTCTAATGTCTTTGTGTATCTTCATATAAAATATGCAAACAAAAAATAACTACACCTTCAACATCACTATCTCCATTGAGTGTTTGACAGCAACTGACGCATGTCATCACGTGTTATTAGGAAGATACTGGTCAAAACATGGGTGAGCTATTAATTCCCACCACCGCGCATATCTGGATTGCTTGGGGGTGTGAGCGCATGGCGTGGCGTCGGGTGTTAACAGTACGTTCCTATCTCATACAATACAATGGCAAATAGGTAGCTATAATCTAATCCAACACGTTTACGTGTCGTCGGGCGTTACATGTCAATGTGTCTCTGGCATAACAGTGGCAAGCATTTCAGGTTTCACTGCCCGGGAATTATTAAACAACGAAGAACAGAGCTGTGTATATCAGTGATATAATAAACAGAATTTTTAGAAATAAATAAAAGTATTAACAATAAAGAAATATTATTAACACCACTTAGTCGGGCGCTTCAAAAAATAGACTAGCCTGTAGCGGGAGTTTTTTTGTGATTAGCGCACAAATATATTACATTCTTAAAATCAACACAACTTCTAAACCAAACGATATTTTCGATTGAAGTTTTTAAAGATATCATACGTGACATTTAATCATTAAAAATAAAATTAGAACATTTCGATAACATCATAATTTCACTAAGCTGAATATAAAACCTGTTATCAATTTGGTAGATAGCACTCCACATGTTATAAATGTTAAATATTCAAAACATTCCATATAAAAAAATAGCATATTTATCCATATTTTATAATTATATTATATAATCGCCATTTCTACAACTTTACTTCCACTGGAAGTGTAAAATCTAATGCCGTAAAAATTACAGCGTAAATATTCGAGAAACATGTGTCACCCTTTTTGTAAATAATAAATACGAACATTCAATGCATAATAACTTTTATTAATAAATAAATATAATACAATATAAATATAAATAACATTAGTTTTATTGCTTCTTGTCAAAAAAGGGTCGCGGTTTTTTGAAGAATTAAACCTATCTACGCAATATGTGTATTGGTTGATAATCATATACTAATATATGCATGTATCATCTAAATTTATCATGGTGTATGCTGGTAGGTATAACGTCTTATACAGTAGTAATATATTCGAATAACAAAAAACCGAAACGATAAACTAAAGAACGCGAGCGATATGAAAAATAGTCCAACTCGTTAAACGATTCAATCTAAACTAGCGATGGAGATCGCAAAATAAATCTAGAACACAGTTAATTTTTTGTTTCTTACCTCAAACTTCCAACCATATAATCTAGCAAAGAAGTAGGACTAATGTTCATTACTTGCAGCATTTTATTTCATGCCCACAAACACACCCGTGATGTGTCCCACAAACAAGCGATGGTATGAAAAAACGTATTATGCCGTGATCGCATTCTACCGACAGTACGCTAAAAACGTCTTTTAACGTGTCCCGCCTATTAAGTGTTAAATAATATCTCGAATAAAACAGGTGGTTCGCCACTGTTGGATTTATTTTCTAACGGTTTAACTCGTCCTAATTGATGCAACTCATTAGTTAATCATTTCTTAATGTAAATGTCATTTGTATTACCATTATCATTTGTTTGTTTTCCTACCATCCCCTCCTTGCCTCCCATTTTTATTATAATATATCAGAATAGTAAAATTAAAATCATTCGTACTTAAGCAAGCATTTGTGAAAGTAGTCTGTCCGAAGATGCCTCTGAAAGAGGAGTAACATGTGTCACAGTTTGTAGCACAATACGTGGAATAATCTAAGTTATTTTATATTAAGATATTCTCTTTTAATTAATTTTCCTCTCTCTATACTGTATCTTAACATAAATGCCAACAAATTTGGCAGATATGGAGACGGCTATTTATTTGGAATATAAAAGATTTCATTGGGACTTGAGAGTATAAATAACACATATTGTTAGTAAACACTAAAATATTTTTATTTCCACATAAAAAACAATGAAAAATCTCCTAATGGAAGGAAAGATCGAAACCTTAACAATTTACCATTTTTATGAGAAATACAGGATTAAAATATGTACATGAGTTTTGAAATGAAATTTATGGATAACATTAGCAAGTAGTTGTTCTTTTTTTATTATGTTATAATGTTTATTTCATAACGTGTATAAATCTACATTCAACATGATTTTAGATTTTAAAAAATATGACAAAATTAGAATTGATGAATACAGTCGAAATGTAGCTAAAATTCTGAAGGTTTTATTCTCAATATTACTGGAACACTCGTGCAAGGCAGAATAGCTACCTCTGTAACTACAGCAGTGACCAAATCAGGTGGAGTGACATCATAAGTTAAATTTAACGGGGTAAGATTTTTAAAGCTTCGCCAATTTGAGAGTGGACTGTCTTGATGCAGAGGATCACATTTTATTAAATCATCAGGGTCACCTGAAAATCAAAAATATACACATGTATACCGTAGATCAGGGGTCACCATACTTTTTGAGAAGCGGATTGAACTTTTTAAAATCTAAAGGGGCCAAACGACAAATAAATTCGTATTGGAACCCAATCAGAATATTATTTTATTTTATGTATAATAATTATAATGTATATGTATTTTATATTGCTGAATAGATATCTATTTATACGTAGGCCTACTATATTTAATTAATAGTTAAGCATTCCAATTATTGAATAAGGATTAAAACATTTGAGAGAAGTACGTATATGTATACATGCACACAAAATTACTTACAACTTAATTTAATTATGTATTTTAATATATAAATGTTTAAAATGTGAAAATTAAATTAAAGTAAAATTAGTGCGAAATATGCAACTGTTTGGATGAACTTATTTCTTTCAATTTTGAGGTACCAACATGCAAGTAGTATTTAATATGTAAATCAGTTATTCGTGGTCGATTTTATATATTTTAGTTTTTTTTAATGTTTAATCACATAAATATGGGCTACCAAAAATTGATATTATTTTCATAGCATAGCTTCATACACATAGCTTCACATTTTCATAGCTTCGTATTTATCGTAAAAAAAATGACTTAAATATCGTCTTCAACCCATCACTCGCTTGAAGATCTATCAATAAATGGTTTTCTTTCTTCAGCTGTAATTTGACAAGTTCGAAAACTTTCTTGAATCGTGCTTAAATTTTTATAACTGAAAACAAGCATATTTTTTGTTGATTGTTGACGTTTTCCTTCGGTTTTTTCTTTCGATAATTTTCTGCAAAATTATTTCGTTCCATGTTTTGTAGTGTAGTGTCGTTTAAAATTTTACTGTTTAAAAAAAGATACCGTTGCATTGTAAATAAGACATATCTATTTTTCTTTATTTGGCACAAAAAATATCGAGTTGACTACTCTTCATAAAATAGACGACACTCAACATCTAGTTTCCTTTTCTTTGAAATAATTTATGTTGAGGCAATAAAAGAAATTCGATCAAAATACAACTGAATATTTTCGATTTAGGATATTATTTGGACATTTCTATTGTTCTTTTTTGCCTGCAAAGAGTTTGGAATTTCAATAAATGAGAATATTCGAGAATTTCGAGTTAACGAATATCTACTGCTGCCGTAGATAATCGGAAAGGATTGATTTCACTAATGTGAACTTAATGCCATAGATGAGAAAGTATTAAAAAATCAGGCAAGTTGAGCACTCTCGTAATAATCTACTTTTGATTTGATACAATTAAAAAAAAACGAACCACCAACCTATTTCATTGTAGACAAAAGAGTCAGTTTGGACTCTTTCTGAAAATTTGTGTATTTCACAACATACTAAGACGGGAACATTATGAGCATGAGCGACCATAGCGACCTGGGCTGTTCCAGCTCGTGCCATTACATATCCATTTGCCAAAAGAGCACCCGCGCCAAGGACAACCTTATTAATCTAAAAAAAGGAACTTTATTATTCTATTGTAACATACTTTTTGCATCTGAGATTCATTTAAAATGCACCAAATTAATTTGTGTTGATTTATACCGTCTTGCGTATACAACTGAATTATTATAGCTTTATAATTAATTAGTCAATCATCACCTCTCTCATCACAAAACTCAATGCAGATATCATAACTAATGAGCATTTAATGTTCTTTGCAGTAAGCCTTCTTAGCATTTCTTTTCCTTCATTCCACGGATGCGCTTCAATTACGACAACCTTGAAACATTTAGTCTTTGCTGCTGTTTTCAAAATATTCTCAACAAGGGAAGAGCTGAAAATATAAATAGGGTAAAATATCACGGTATTTCAGTTCTACAGTTTTTTAAAAAAATTTAAAGGTTGATAGCTATTTCGGCTTACGCCATCGTCAGAACTAGTTCTGACGATGGCGTAAGCCAAAATAGCTATCAACCTTTAAATTTTTTTAAAAAACTGTAGAACTGAAATACCGTGATATTTTACCCTATTAAAATGGAGTTCTACCAAGTAAATGCCAAATCAATATATAAACTGAAAATATAACACAAATTTATTGAAGTAAACATTATTTTGATGACTTGCACTGCAAATTAAGATGATAACAGAATCGGACGTAATTAAGCTGAAAACGTCCAAGCCACAATTTCGCGAATTGAGGAAAACCCATTTGAAATTTGGACATAACAAATTAACATTTAGAATGACTCTTATTTTCCCAGCACTTTTAAATCCGCTCCCGCCACATTAGCGTCCTTTGGGGACTGAACATTATGGCCTGGCAATGCCTTTCGATATTTACAGCTTTACTATAAAAAATAAATATGAAATCAAATGTTTGTTTTCAAGATTTATTATTAGATGATTGAAAAACATGTGTGAGATGGAAAAAAAACTTTTAGATAACGGACATAATACTATTTTTTATAATAATAATTACTTAAACCATTTATTTTATAATTTATAAGCGCATTCTTTCTCTGTCTTTAATATTTGAATATTTTATTTCATTGATTAAGTATATGTTGAGATTGCTCTGTAGCAATAAGCTGTTTCCTTTACAGTATATGGATCATATTGAACGAATATAATAATTTGTAATAAATAATTTACGAAAATTCACAAATTAAATACTTTACCTTTATGGACCGCAGGCCAGAGGTTGACAAGTGGTGAATAAAGACACAATATGATGAATTCATATATTTAAAGTATTTTCCGAAAATTGTATTGACATATGTTCAAAAGTTCTGCCATTAAAATTTTATTGATTTTCATTAAAAATCGCCGGATTTTGGCGTAGGTATTTTGAGAAAATGTGCAGACCCTTAACCGGATGGCTGCCACAAGCGTCTTAAGACGTGAACGGTATGCCAATCATACATAAAATGACGTCTTTGGACGCACGCTTTGAAAGGGATTTTACTAACGTAAATCAATTATGTTAAACATACAACTGTGTCGAACACACTACGACATCTATTGGGAATATCGTCCTATACTCACAACTGAAAAAGTTTTCGTTTTTACTACTTGAAAAAATGATAAATTAAAAAATATATATAATTGCAATTAAACTCGTGGCGTGCGAGGTACCGCCATACATACACCTGCTGGCAGTTAAAAGGTTAAGTGTTAAGATTGAATTTAAAAGTTTAAACATATACATGTCATTGAGTACACATTTCTTAATTAATAGACAAACATTGTATTAACCTTTGCACGCAAAACATTGGGACTAGTCATCTTTATTAAAATTTCTCTATAAAAACAATGTATTGTGTTATGTATTAATTAATACTCATATATTTATTACAAATTTGTCTAAAAAAGCCATTATATTAATCATTAGTCCAATTCACAATATTAAAATCATAGATTTGCCATTTTGCATAAGAAAAACTGGGAAATCCCAATCTCATGGACGTTTTGGAGATGTTATTTTTCATAAATTTTAGTATGTGTCATATTAAAGTATTAATGTTTTTGACGCATTCTAAGTAATAAAATCAAAATTTTCAATTTGTGGATTGGACGTTTTCTGCTCAACTACTTCCAATCGAGTCCTATTTAGTCAGAAAAAAACATTATGGCTACAAGACATGAAGGAAAAAAATGTGGAAGATAAAAGCATCACTTGAGACTATTTTATAAATGAGGATATTATTTGCAAACACGTCTCTTTCCAAAATGATAAAAAAATGAAACTTAAATTACATTTTGAAAAACAATATACATTTTAAAATCATTTTTAGTAATACATTACTTTGGAGTGATATTTTGTATGTTATCAAGCCATGTTTGAGACTGATACTTTCAAAATTTATTTTTGTTTACTAAACTACATTCATGGTTTGTGTTTCAACAATTTTGGAACAAGCCGAGTTTGCAAATAATAGCCTCAAATATGAATTACAGTTCTAGGACTTCAGCACTTTTACAATTTACTTACAATTGACTTTTAAAATTTTGAATTACCTGATAATGTAACCTCATAGGTTTTATGGTAATAAAATTTATCATTATTAAAATTCCTTTAACCGCTAGCACGCCAACGACTCACCGGTGAGTCGAACACTTATTGACTCCATACGCCAGCGTCAAAAGGATCAATATATTATTATTTTCAAAATCTAATAATTAAAGATATTACATTGTGATAAACCTGAACAAACAATTGATAGTTAATGAAGAGTTTTAGTTGGGTGTACATAATATTAACAGCTTAACGACCGCATGTTTTTTTTTATAAAATTTCACCTGGCGAAATAAAAATTTGCGAAAAATTCGCAAAAATTGTAATTTTACTAAATTCACTATAATTTGTAAGCAAATTGAGATATCTTTACAAAATTTAATTTTCTTAGCTTCCAGATACTTCGCCTATAATGTGTTCGCCGGCCAGCAACCTTTGTTTTTCAAAGACGCAAATACGTGTCCACGGTCATTAAGCTGTTAACTAAAAATAAATATTTATTATGCTTCTAAAACTGCTGTCGTGGTGGACTAGATCAAATATTTTCCTCAGGCATGTAAGTGGTTAAATTGTTTTGCAACAGATGTGTCAATTGTTTTTAAATTTCAAGCAGTACGCTACATATTTTTGAGGTTCGCACTGCATTTAAATTTTCTATATATTTTTTTTTTATTGTGTCCAAGAATGATTAATTATACAAAATCCTCACCATCCATAAGTCAGAATAACATCACCGTTAGAAATTTTATTATTAACAGCAATAGTGATTGCTTCGCCGGCCTTTCGTATTTGATCGTCTATATAGGTGTCAATTGCGATTTGAAGTTTGGATTTTGCCTAAAAATAAACAAAATTTACTTATTATTTTTTAATAATAATTTATTGAAATAAAAATACATATTGTACCATTTTGAGAGAGAATATGCAGAATATTTTGTGAATAGAGAAATTAGATTGTCAGCAATATTCCAACAATATGGAACAATGAGGATATTTCAATGATATCACTTATTACCACCGTGACTATTTGTTAAAACTATGGATTTTTCATGATGCATTTGGGGGTTGTAATTTTACATTGGCATTTGCATAGTTATTTTTCAATTAAGAAAGGGATTTGTATCCATAACTTAAGTGTTCCTTGGATTCTTCCTACCTTTCCTGGCATTCTTTTAGCCTCATCTTTTTTGGAGCATTTTGCATAGGGAGGTTGAATGATCTCGTCGATATTACCTAACTTTGAAAAAATCCACCAGGACAATAAGTCTAACATTGGCAGCAGAAATATTTAAAAAATACTGTAATGATTCAAGAGAAGCTTACATCGTTTTCTTCAATATTATTGGGAAGCTGAGTAAGTTGCCATTTTATATGTTTCAAAGCATTATTCATAGATACCGCAGGCGGACGGCAAGAATTTAGGAAACTAATGCACGGAGCCAAATGTGATTCAAAGCCACGAGAAAATTCGACGTTCGCTGGAATTGTGTAATCTTCAACAACCTGTAATATAAAAAAAAAAAAATTAAACTAAAAACACTAACGATAAAAATATTTGTTATAACTGGGAAATCATATATTATAGAGTTCATGAATAATCTAATTAGAGAATGCAATAGGATGGTGATTTTAAAAACAATTACCTGTTTCAATGCATTGAGTAGGGCAATACAGCGAGCATTAGATCCCATGACGATACGAGATGCATATTGAACACCTAGTCGAATTATAGCTGGGTGAATATCACTGCAAGAGAAATATGTTTTCAATCGATATACATAATATATCAAATAATATTATGACAAATGCATAAACAATCAATTTTCAAAAATAAATATTTGCAAGAAAACTTTGGATAGAACTCACCCCGAGTTTAATGGAATGAAGGGCACAGAAGAAGTGGCTTCTCTTTCCGGGTAAAGGTGATTGAATAATTTAACTTTGTGCTGACTTGCAACTAATTTCGTTTCAAATTTCCTAGGACTTTGAATTTTTTTATCCTATTAAGATCAAAAAATATCACTATGAATTGTCTTTCAAAATTTTATTAATACCCAACAGGTTACAAAAACGTGGGGCGTACGCACCACCGCGGGATAATTTGAATGTTTTGAGGGGCAATGCACAAATCATTATTATTTACATTTTTTATTTTTGCCAAGAAATGCAGACAGAATTTCCGATTTAACCTTTCAGAAATGAGACATTGGTTTAAATGGTTTAAAAAAAAAATTTTTTTTGAACCGTATTGTTTATTTTTTCACAACTAACTTTTATTTCTAAATAATAATAAAAAAATCGTAATACCGTTGTATAGAAAAGCCGCGTGACCATATGGTCATGCTCGCCTTTATAGGATCCCGTGTAATATTGTATAAAGACAGTGGTAGGGACAAACGCGATCATATAGTCACACAAAAATTCAGAGTTGAAACATTAATATTTACAATTTGATTTCTTCAACATAATTTCAATACAAATATATTGGTAAAAGTAGTGTAAATAATTTAAGCTTTTGATAAAATAATAACTAACAGTTTCAAAAAGTCCATTAAAAATAAAAGAAAATTTTAAAAATCGCATATGCTTTTGGTAGTTGTGTCTTTCCCAGCAGTTGATGAATAGCTGAAGTCGGTGTCTTTTTTCACTGAAATTGACCGAAGGCAACGATATTCAGGTAGAAAAAGAAAGAATATTGTGATCAATAGACAACAGTGTTAACTGATACCATATGATCACGCTCGTCCTTGGAGGGCTCGAAGAAATTACTTTCCCACATTGGATAGCTCAGGGTTTCCAAAACTTATTGTGCAATGAAACACTTCGCAAATCTGGAAATACTACCAGAACACACAGAGACGTCTCGTGGGCATAGGCAAGTAGACAGTTGCCTAGGGGCGCCAAGTCCTAGGGAGCAGCAAATGATCATAGTTTTTTTTTTAAATAACTGAATATTTTTGACACACGATTTTGGTTTAGAATAAATATGATGCTTCAATTTTGTCTTTGATAAAAAAAAGTGCAGACCAAAAACATTTTCAATGGTAATAATATCCCATCCTATCCTATGAACGGGGCGTATCGAGAGCGATTAGCTTACCACTGGTCCTGTCCTAGCCCTATCCTTCTATCCCTACTCTCTTTGGAAAAAGAGAGGTTGAGCAACTGAGTAACAAGCAGTTCTCGTAGAAACACTTCTGTTGAGATAAACTCCATTATGAGTCCATATGTTCCACATTGGGAGCGGACATGGTTTAAAAAAAAAAAAAAAATATTATGCCCGATGGTTTGACAGTAGTTGAATTGATCGCAAAAATCTTCTTTAAATATGACATTTACCGATCGCAGCACTATAGGCGGCAAATATTGTTATTTCAATAAAAAATATTTAGAAAAAATTTTAACTCTGCCTAGGGGCAGCACATAGCCTCGGAACGTCACTGGGAACACAGCTTATATTTTAGGTCGGGTAATTCATAATAGCAAAAATATTGAAAAAAAATATATGTTGTTAAATCACTTATTATTTTTAAAATACGTTACATAAAAATATGAGTAAACAAAGCTCTAAGTCAGTGGTCTCCAAACTCAATAAGGATGTGAGCTACTTTCAGAAATTGAATTTGTCTGGTGAGCTACCTATACATATTCCTTCTTTATAGTTTTTTATCATCGGCCCTTATCGTACCATACATAATATTATTATATTACTTAAAATAAATTAGAACATCAGATTTTCTAATAAGACATCAATTATTTATTTATAAACAAAATAATAAGTGTGAGTAAAAATTTTATTTATTTTAATGCCACTTCCGCTTTGCTCTATGAAGAAATTTTATGTTGTTTGTTATCATTAATATTATCTGTCAAATCCAGTGTGACGATAACTAAAATGATTTTTCTATTGTTCTAAACATGTACATATATAACTTTTTTAAAAATAAAATTTGAAAAGAGGTCATAAAACAATAACATAATCACTCTTTAAAATTAGACTCAACAAAAATTCACTCCTTTCAGCTCCTATATAATACCAGTGTCAAAAATTATTTTTCATTAGTTCTACGGTTGAATTTCCAAGAGACACCGAGTATTTTAATAACATATTTTTACCCTTCAATTAAACATGAACAAGGAACAGAAATTTTGAGTTCATAAGAAAGATGATGATATACGGAAACACTTTTTACGCCTGTGGATGGAGCCACAGCTAATGGTGAAGAGTGTAGTATGGTGTTAACAACTGGAGAGGAATCTACAAAAAGACTGCACACGCATTTATTTTCAATACACAAAACGAAATTCATGGACCAACTTCCATCAATTCATTACCATCGAATACAAGTGGTTCTACTACAAAAACCACAGAATGTCCTGAACGGCTGTTGAAAAGAAAATTAATATCCGACTATTTTTTAACTAAAGAAATAAATAAAGTATAAAATAAATGCTTTATATAATATAGAATAAGTAATATTATTATTTTTTGACCAATATTATAAATATCATTTATAAAAATAAAATGTGTATATATAAAAAAAAACTATAATTTCGGGACTAGCCCCGAGATCCTGGGATCAAAAAATTGACACTGGATCATTAAAAATACACGACAATTTCAGAAATCTTTGCTCTTGCAGTCTGAAGTAGGTAGATACTTTTATCAGCTGTCGACGTTGATTACTTAAAGTTATATTGCGTATTTTTACATAATGTATGCATAGCATATTAAGTTCGTTTAATAATTATGGCGCATATTTTTTTACGAGTAATTAAAAAATCCACTCATTCACCTGTACATCGCGAATAACTGAGATTAAGAGAGCTTTTTGGTAACGTATCGGCAGCCCACAGCTGATTATATTTTTCACAAAAAAAAAACAAATTTTATTTCTTAAAAAAATGTACTGATCCCGGGATCCCGGGATCGAAAAATTCTAATCCCGAAATCCCGGGATCAACATTTTGGCTCGGGATTGGATTCCCTACTCTTAACCACCTTCATAGAATAAAACGTTGATTCACATAAGTAGGTAGAACAAAACAATGTCTTCATTCGATTTTTTTTATTTTCGGACTTCAATAATAAAATTTTACAGGCAAATTTATAAATATGATGAAATATCCCACGCGAGCTACCGAAAAAGCCTCGGCGAGCTACCGTTTGGCGATCACTGCTCTAAGTGATTCAAATCTCCACCTGTACATAGATATTTGAGGTTGTTAACAACAGTGGAGATTTATAACCACTCGATTTTTAATATGAAGTAGGAGATGCTTAAATGTGTAGCAGCGTATATTATTATTCCAAATTTTTGCAGAACACCTATTTAAGTCCCACGGAACACCAGTGTTTCGCGGAATATAGTTTGGCAGCCCCTGGGATAGCTCAACCGAGGTTGGTGATAACCAATATAGCCATGCAGTATCAAGTAAAACTCTCAGAATTGCAAAATGATCTTTTAAAACATTTTTTAACACAAAAGAAATACACTGGTGTGACTTTGTGTCGAGATAGAAATAAAATATCTAATTATAACAAATTTAGCAAAAAAAATACTGTTGCCATTCCCATTATCATATGAGGCTGAATGCAGTTTAAGAACTGCTAAAGATTTGTTATGGAAAAAAAGAAATCGTCTGGATATCGCAAACCGTGGAGATTGACGATTAAAATTGACAAAATTAGTATGTCACTTAAAAATTCTTCGTAACTCACATCGACCACAAGAATTCCACGTATCTTATTTTGTTCCGAGTTATACATGTGAAATAATGTACATATTTACTTACAAAAGTTAAATGGGAAATATTATTGACTATATGCATTTTTTATTTGAAACAAGCATTATTATTACTTTAAAGTGGAGCCTGGGTATGTTGGAAAATACTGATTTTGGACCGCTTAAAAAATAATTTATCATTTTAATTAATTTTAATTCTTTTAATTTACTAACCTTCCCATCAATTTTATGTAGTACAGTTGGTGTTTTCGGTGTAGCAATTGACGAATCGGGTTTCTTTTTTTGATTAGGAGCAGCACTATTTTTTGGAGTCTGAAGCTGCTCCTTGGCAGCTCTTTGTGCTTCTTGTACAGCTCTTCTTTCAGCTTTTATTTCTGCTTTACTTTTTTCTTGTTTCTGTGTAATACTTTCCTAAGGGATGTTACCAATTTTTATGCGAACAAGAGATAATGTTAATTTCATTTGGGAAGCTTCCATTGCCGATGAGATGAAAATAATAAAAGCATTAATGGTAACATTTTTGCCCTGTGGGGTAAATTGGTTAAAATACAAAAAAAAATGTCATTAGATCAAGGCATGCAGTATTGCTTTAAAATATATATATTTTTTATTCCCTCTTGATATGGAATGATAAAAGATAAAATGTGGTAACAAATTGGGTATAATCTAGATATAATATGTAGAATATATCATGTAATATTTTACGATACTTACAATTATCTCTACTGTTTGTGGAGGCATATTTTTTATGGTCTTCTTTTGTTCAATCTTAGGGACATTCGCTGTTTTTGGCAGTTCTGTACCTTTGTCAACAGGTTCAGAAGTTTTGTTAGATGGAACATCGGGTTCAGATTTCAATTTAGTTTTAGCCAGTTGTTTTGCCAGTTTCTTTGCTT
The DNA here is from genome assembly GCA_031772345.1 of Himalopsyche anomala. Taxonomy (NCBI): domain Eukaryota; kingdom Metazoa; phylum Arthropoda; class Insecta; order Trichoptera; family Rhyacophilidae; genus Himalopsyche; species Himalopsyche anomala. The sequence goes on from CM062821.1 coordinate 26,021,839, forward strand.
CTCGTTCAGCTTTTATTTCTTCTCTTGATTTGTCACTATCTGTTAAGCCCTTGATATTGGGTTCTTTATCAAATTTAATATTGCTCACAAAATCAGTTTCATCACTACCTAATACATTAACTTTCTTATTCTTATTAGTTTTACTAGCCATGGCTGGTGATTCTTCACAGTTCTTTAATGGTTTCAATATATCTTGTTTTTTTGATATAATTATTTGCTGAGTATTCAAGATTTTGGAAGATGTTTGGTTTTCTTTACTTTGATTGCAGTTTTCAACAGGTTTTAGGATTGGCTTGTTTTTTTTTGAAGATTCTCTTTCAATCTGATTGCCTAATTTATCACCGAGGTTTGATTCTATGAGGTCAGATTGAAGTGTGTTGGTATCAGATAGTTTTGTGATAGTAAAATCATTATTTTTGTGAGGATTTTGTGTAGAAATTAGGTTTTTTTTTTGCCAAGACTTCTTTTTCCGAAGTCTTCTTCGCTGCGATGAAGATAAAACAATTCTTTCCGGATCTAGTGGCAAAACGGTCTCTTTGCATAATTTCTCATTACTTAATGTGCAGCTTTTGTCAGTTACTGCCAATGTGTTCTTTGAAAGTGTTTCCTTTTTAACAATAGTTATATTCTGAAAAAATGTACAAATGAGAAATATCAAAAAAAAAAAATTCATTCAGCCATCGTCAAACTACTAAAACCTTTCTGCCAAGTATTAATTTTTTTCTCTACGAAGTATGAAACCCCCTAATATTAGTGATACTATGGAATTAAAATCAATGATAAGAAGTGCAAATTCATTATAAGACGTATTGCATTGTTAGAAAGTATGTACAACTAAATATACTTCTTAGTAAATTTATTCAGTAGAATACTCAGCAGAATGGTACAGGAATACAAATTCAAATTTTACACATATTCCAAGCCAAATGTCATTTCCAAATAGGTAAAAATTAATATATGAACACAAAAGCAAAAATATATTTTTAACAGCAGACTGTGGATGATTCAAAATAAAAGCGAGCAGAGAGGATTCTCAATGTTAAATAAAAAATAGCAGTTTCAAAGAAAAACAAACGCATAATAGTTTTACAATAAGTTCATGAGTCGAAAATATGATAAGTCCTGACATGGATACAGTTGATTTTTATTTTTGATTATTTGATCTTTCTATTCATAAAGATTGAGTTTCCTTCCAAACGGCGCCATTTGTTGGGGTATTTATTTACGTTTTATAATTAAAGCTAGTGGTTTTACCCAAATAATTATAAATGAAAAAGTAGCAAGTTAATGCCTAAAAGAAAGCTAAAAGTAAATTACATATTATCTGCATGCAAAAATAATTGACGAACCATAGAGGATACAATTATATACTTCACTAGGAAAAAATGGTACATCTTTTTTTTTAGGGGTACGTCTGAATATATTTATAGCAATAGTTTATGGTTTTTTAAATTCCTTAGGGTGCTCAACGTTATATCCACTACAGACCGCTAGGGTTTCACACTCTTCTTACACAAGATTTTTGCCAGGGATGTCCCAAGAGAAATTTCTATAGACTTGGTTGCAAGAAATGTAGTGTGTAGAATGTTAAAGAAAATAAAAAAAGAGTTTACCAAGTGTTTTTATGAATTGAGTTCTATTTGCTTTGATGACGTGATCTCTTTGAATGCTTTCTATTTGCCCTAGATTCAACAGTCAGCATGACTGTCAAGACCAACAAATCAAACTGATACTCGTATCGTCTTGAGAAATTCTTCCCGTTTGTTGTTCATGTCTTGACATGCTCAAAGGATGTGATCAGTATTGAGAATCAAATTGTCACATTTACATTTCGATCTTTTTACCAACTGACATAGTTTTAACAGCTTGGCAGCGAAATTTATTTATTTATTTATTTATTTATTTATTTATTTAATTAACATTGCAAAAGGTTGACAAATTATAAATTTAAAACTTTTAC